>OY992876.1:524259080-524733080 GCA_963921405.1 Cepaea hortensis
ATGAGACAGCAGTGGCATGTGGACAAGTGACAGTGATAGTGATTTCGAAAATGATTTTCCAGCTGCTCAACGCTTCGACCATCCTGAACTGAATGATCTAATCCGAGATCTATATCTCTCCAAGGAATCTTCAGAACTTTTGACTTCAAGATTGAAAGACAAACAATTACTGACTGCTGAATTAAATGTTGTATGACGCCTCGCGGGCTGTCAGAGATACGGGCCTACATGGTCAACATGCCGTTGTTCTGTGAACATTTCTATCACGTGGCAGAATGTCTTATCGTTCATTTGTTGATATCTAACACAGTGTTTGTCTTGACGAGATTTAGATAAGCCAAATAATTATTGAAGACAACTGCACGCATACGTCCATGAAAACCTCATCACAAACATAAACACAATTATAAACCTAACATACACACAAACATAAACACAATTATAAACCTAACATATACACAAACATAAACACAATTATAAACCTAACATACACACAAACATAATCACAATTATAAACCTAACATACACTCAAACATAAACACAATTATAAACCTAACATACACACAAACATAAACACACACAAATAAATGGCTGGAAGGATAACTTACTGTTGGATAACTTGTTGTCGTTGTTGTTCTTGCTTTTGTTGTTGTTGTTGGTGTCGTTGTTGTGGTTGTTGTTGTTTTACAAGTTCCGTTTCTGACTATGGTGATCTGCTCGTAAGCTGATCCCCGACAGTTCCTCACTCTCACCTGACAGGCGTTGCTATAGGTGTTTCCGTCTGATCCACAAACTGGGGTGTAGTCAGCAGTGCAGACAAGAGAACACTTTGGAGGCGTGGGGTAGGCTACAGTCTGGGATGTACAAGTGTAATATGAGTGCATGTGGGATCAGGTACAGTCTAGGATTACAAGTAGAACATGAGAACATGTGGGATCAGGTACAGTCTAGGATTACAAGTAGAACATGAGAACATGTGGGATCAGGTACAGTTTAGGATTACAAGTAGAACATGAGAATATGTGGGGTCAGATACAGTTTAGGATGTACGAGTACAGATTTGAGCACATCCCTGTTGTGTTAGAATCTATTAGGTAGAATTGACATGTCTGGTACAGTCTAAGACATACGATTTTGTCTGGTACAGTCTAAGACATAACATTTTGTCCGGTACAGTCTAAGACATAACATTTTGTCTGGTATAGTCTAAGACATAACATTTTATCTGGTATAGTCTAAGACATAACATTTTGTCTGGTACAGTCTAAGACATAACAATTGGGGTCTGGTACAGTCTAAGACATTCCAACTGTAAACACGAGGACATCTAAGGTCACGTACAGCTTGTGGTGTACACATTAACACATGTGATCATCTGGGGTCACATTCAGGGGCGTCACTAGGGGGGTGCGGGGGTGGGGGCGCACAGGGTGACACCATCAAGGGGTGACACCAAAATAAAAAAATTGCAAATTTGACAAAGCAGACATAGCTCTGTCTAGTCGGGTTTCATAACCGTTCATTGTTAATTTTAGAAATTTTAATGTTAAATAACAAAAATTTAACTTTGTCCGAGTTTGTCGAAGTTCTTTATTTATGTTTTACCTGAAGTATTGAAGTTATATTGTTCAATTTGTTTTCTTTCTTATGTCCTTATTAAGTTTTTGACTTATTTTACAAACATTACTAAATGCGATTATATATGGTACAGGAACACTCGGAAGAAGACCATGGTGAAAGTCTAGAGGGGTGACACCAAGAGTTTACCGCACTGGGTGACACCAACCCCAGTGACGCCACTGGTCACATTCAGCCTATAAGGTTGTTGTTGTTGTTGTTATTATTGTTGTTTTATACTGTTAGGTGTCAGGCGGAGGGGTTACTGAAGTCCCAGCGCCTGTGACTAGCACCTATTCTCTAGTTTCCTCCATGATTCATGAGCAGTATTTTCACAGGATCAAATAAATCCCCCACAGGTTTGCTGGACCTATCACGGGTTCCTACCCTGCTTAACCCTTGTGTATTTGCTGCAACAACTGGATATGAGGAATGTGCTGTCTAAGATTTACAACTGCAAGTTTGATAACATCTGAGTTCCAGTACAACGAAGGAACGAACGAACGAAAATCTTTATTTTCAAAGGGTTAAGAATTGAGCACGCATGCCCGTCTGACATTCTGCCCTTCTTCTCTATTTCCTCTCATACATTCTTTCATTCAGTATCTCTTATAAAGCAATTCTTTGACAACAAAAGAACGGGACGCAAAGGTGTTTCCAAGGTACCAGGGCCGGGTTATATACTGGCCAAGACCTATTGACGCGTCCTCGTCGAGCGTCCTGGGCAACAGGTCCCTTCGGGGTCCTGGCTAAAGTCAGTAGGATCGCCAACTCCTCCGAAGTCGGATAGTGTCTGCCTGTATGGCGAGGAACCACCAGTCTGCACACCAATAAGCCAGACATGGGACAACGGATACTCACGCAAACCTCAGGTCCTGTATGACATCACATTGATGTTGGACAACAGGATGCCTTCATCCGACATACAGGACTTCACGTTGGAGCTCAAGCCAACGAACACAAACAACAACAACAACAACAAAAGAACAATAAGCATTAAAACGCATGAAAAATAATCAATAATACATGACTCGTTGAGGCAATGTTTAACATAGGCATCATAAATACCCAAGTTGGGTGTAACGTGCCATACATATGGGAATATTTTTTTTTTTTTTTTTTTTGGCTAGTTGTCGTTCGAGATAATTTACCATTATTATTGTCTTTGTTGCTGTTATTTTAAGGGGGCGTGTAGTCTGTCCTGAGGTAGTGTTCAAACAGAGTATGCTAAGCTTGTTTTATATAAGTCTATCCTAGGTTTAGCCTTATTAAAAACTAGGCGTTTGTGGAGTGGCAGTAACTGAAGACGTTCATGTAGGTTAGAATTGTCTGTAAGCTTATCACCATTAATTAAACGCACTGCCCTTTTCTGGAGTGAATATAGGCGTTTTGTTATTGATTTTGAGCATCCATCCCAGATTGTGGAGCAATAATCAATATGTGTTTGTATGTGGGAAGTATAGAATATCTTTCTTGTGTTGTCGTCGAGGAAATTTTTGGCAAGTTGATATATTTTTTTGGCAATTTGTTTAACTAGAGCATGAACATGGGAATTAAAGGATAGATTTTGATCTATGATAAGACCCAGTGCCTTGTGCTCGGTTACACTTTCTATAGGCTTGCTACCAATGTGCAGCTGAAGAGTTCCCTGCGAGTTTAGAGTATGAAGTCTTTGCCTCGTTCCTATTAACATAGATTTTGTTTTAGAAATGTTAATTTGCATGCGGTTTGCATGACTCCAGTTAACTAAACTATTTATTTCCTGTTGCAAGGATAATTCTAGCACATTACGATCAATAGCATATGTATATACTGTGCAGTCGTCTGCAAATAGATCGCAGGACGATGACAGATAAAAGGGAAGATCATTTATATAAATGGCAAATAACAGTCTAGTCTAGGTGGTACAACTGAGAGAGTGGGGATGTTGTACGTGGTTGTCACTGACTCACACTCAGCTGCCAAGTATGAGGTAGAACACCTGCGATAATCCAAACAGACACGATCGATCATTTCAGTGCAGAAAGAAATATATTTAAACTTGGGGGATTTATCTAACTGCTTTAGTTTATAATGTGTGATTTCTGCAGCATGTACATGACGAGATGTAGCGAAATCTCAATTAATCAATCAAGTGCCATGCCGGAAAGCGTGGGCGGTCATGACTCGCCATTTCACTCGATCACCAGAGTCGTGGATCAGCTGAGTATTCCTGTCTCATCCATGCCATGTGGGCAAGCCATCCAGGTATTTTCCTCTCGGTCTTCCTCTTGGTCTGTTCCCTTCGATCTTGCCAGTTGTCATTAAGTTCTCCAATCCATTTCTTCTCATAACATGTCCAAAAAATGTTGACTGTCTACGTCTAATTTCTCTAATCAATTTACGATTTTCATTTGTCTCCTGTAGTACCTGGTCATTGGTTTTTCTGTCTGCCCATGGTATTATTTGCATTTTCCTCAGAAACCACATTTCTGCAGCCATCAGATGCTTTTCAGCTTGACTGCTCATTGTCCAAGTTTCACATCCACACAAAAGAACCGGCTCTATGTATCCCATCAACACTTTTTTTCTCGTTTCAATTGACATCTTTTTATTGGTCAAAATGTTTTTCATCTTGCTAAAGGCTACTTTTGCCATGGCGATTCTTGTTCTAATCTCTTCAAGGCATCTCCCATCAGATGTTATGACTGTTCCGAGATAATTGTACCGATTCACTTGTTGAAGAATATTTCCATTTACTTGTATATTACATTGTGGTACTTCGTTCTTCCTAGTGACGACTATAATCTGTGTCTTCTTACAATTTAATTCCAACCCAAGCTGCTCACTGTGTACCACAACTGCATCTACTAATTGTTGCAGGTCCTGCGCATTGTCTGCAATTAATACTGTATCATCTGCATATCTAATGTTATCGATGTTTCATCCTCCAATGCTGACTCCATTTATATCTTCTACATTCCTGAAAATATTCTCACTGTATAGGGAAAAAAAAAAAAGATCTGGAGACATTACACATCCCTGTCTCACACCTCTTTTAATAGGTTGATATTGGCCTACATCGTTCTAAATTCTCATGGCAGCTTGTTGTTTCCAATAAATGTTTTTTTTACAAGACTAAGATTTTTTCCATCAATTTGTAGATCTTCAAGCATCCTTAAAATGTCGACATGTCTTACTCTATCGAGAGCCTTTGTGTAGTCAATAAAGCAAAGATGCCCATCTTTGTTTACTTCTATAAAATGTTTAATTATTGTTCTCAGTATATACATAGCATTCAATGTCTGTAGAATGTTCTTAATGTCTGTAGAATGTTCTTATTGCCTATAGAATGGTCTAATTGTCTGTAGAACGATCTCATTGCCTATAGAATGTTCTCAATGTCTGTAGAAAGTTCTCATTGTCTGTAGAATGGTCTCATTGTCTGTAGAATGTTCTCATTGCCTATAGAATGTTCTCAATGTCTGTAGAAAGTTCTCATTGTCTGTATAATGTTCTCATAGTCTGTAGAATGTTCTCATTGTCTGTGGAATGTTTTCATTGTCTGTCTGTAGAATGTTCTCATTGTCTGTAGAATGTTCTCATTGTCTGTATAATGTTCTCATAGTCTGTAGAATGTTCTCATTGTCTGTGGAATGTTTTCATTGTCTGTCTGTAGAATGTTCTCATTGTCTGTAGAATGTTCTCATTGTCTGTAGATTGTTCTCATTAGCTGTAAAGTTATATTACATTGAAGTGTTTTATATTGACGCAATGTTAACAATATCAGACAGCTGATCCTGTTGTTTTCGCAGGAGTCAAACATGAAATGAGACAATATAATAACATTAAAACACAAATCCTTGGTTATTGTCGCAATAGTCAAACATGAAATGAGACAATATAATAACATTAAAACACACATCCTTGGTTATTGTCGCAATAGTCAAACATACCTGGCGGTGTTTGTTTCCTATTGTTATATCCTGCCGCAGCCGTGACTTCTCTTACCCACACAAGGCCGCAAACATGGAGGATAGGCATTGAAACGGTTAAGGCCTCTGGAGTGTTTATGCTCGGGGCTACCGTTTGCATTCGCATTTTCCTCATGTTTGGACTGGAAGTGTATGGTTCCGTAGCCCTGCTACTGAGTTAAATGCGTGGCGCGACACTGTGAGCTGTGAATTTTATGTGTAATGCTTTTACTTCTGCTCGAGATTGTTTGGAGCGTGAACTGCATGTTCTGAACAATGACGGCTGGCTGTGTCCAGAATTGACCGGTTTTTGCCTTATGCAGAAAAATGTGTTGCTGCTGATCTTCTAGTGACTGTCGCTTCCATAGACAATGAACTGTATTTTCGTGGAGGACTTTTGTGTTGGCATTATGTACAGTGAAAAGTTTTTACATCTGTCCGAGGTTGTTTGTGGCGTGAACTGCATGTTCGGAAAGAAGAAATGGCGTGGCCTGCTAGAAAACATCTAGAATCGGAACAAACAACATCTAGAAATATCTGGACTGTGTGGGTGAACATTTAGAAAAACATCCGGATGTGAAAATGACTGCCGCTTCCGTCGTGGATGAACTGTATTTTCTGTGCAGGACTTTTGTGTTGGCATTCTGGCGGTGGCATTGTGTACAGTGAAATGCCTTTCCTATCTGACCGCATTGTGTACAGTGAGATGCTTGTACTATCTGTCCGCGGTTGTTTGTGGAGTGAACTGAGTACTGGATGATCGGAATAATGGCACAGGGTTGCCACTGTTCTTTGACAGAAAACATCTAGAAACGGAAAAAACAACATCTGGAGATATCTGGACTGTGTTGGTGAGCATCTGGAAGGACCTCCGGAATGGAGAATGACTGTCGCTTCCATCGGGGATGAACTGTATGTTTCGTGGAGGACTTTTGTGTTGACATTCTGGCGGCTGCATTATCTTCTTCTCCTTCTTCTTCTTCTTCTTCTTCTTCTTCTTCTTCTTCTTCTTCTTCTTCTTCTTCTTCTTCTTCTTCTTCTTCTTCTTCTTCTTCTTCTGCTTCTTCTTCTTCTTCTTCTTCTTCTTCTTCTTCTTCTTCTTCTTCTTCTTCTTCTTCTTCTTCTTCTTCTTCTTCTTCTTCTTCTTCTTCTTCTTCTTCTTCAGCATTCCGAGCCATTGAGGTTCTTTGCTGCAGGTACAATCCGTCTCCATTCGTCTCTCTGGTTGACCTCTTGCCAGTCGTTGATTCCAAGTGCTTGTAGGACACTATGTATATTATCTCTCCACCATATTCTTGGTCTACCTCGGGGTCTGCGGTCATTTATTTCCTGAGTGTAAGCGGGTTTTGTTTCCCTATTATCTTCCATTCTTTCTATATGTCCCAGCCATTGTAGTTTATTAGACTTCATGATACCAGTGATTAGCGGGGACTTAAACATATCATAAATGTCTTTGTTACTTCTTCATTTCCACTCTCCATTTTTTGTATCCCTAATGGGTCCAAAGATGTGTCTTAAAACATTTTTCTCAAAGGTTTGTAACAAGGCTTCGTCTCCTTTTGTTGTACTCCAGGTTTCAGGGCCATACAGCTCACCTGGTCTGATCAGTGTTTTGTATATTGTGATCTTGGTGTTACGAGATAGCGCATTTGATTTTAGTAGATGTTGTAGTGCAGAGTATATCTTATTTCCAGAATTGATTCTAGTTTGTATTTCTTCCCTTATGATGTTGGAGCAGTTGAAGATTGTACCCAGGTATTTGTATGTTTCCGTTCTTTTAATGGTTATATTATCTATTTGTATGTGGCCAGAGTTTTTAGCCATTCCTTCTCTTGAAACTACCATATATTCTGTCTTATCTTGGTTGATAACCAGCCCCATCTGTTGGGCTTTTTCCTTTAAGTGAGTCAATATTTCCAATGTCTTTTGTTCACTTTGCCCTATAATATCTATATCATCTGCATAACCAAGCAGCTTGGATGTTCCTCCAATAACACATTCCTCCTTTACCTTCCTTACAACTTTCTCTAGAGCCAGATTGAAGAGAAGCGGCGATAGTGCATCACCCTGTTTCAAGCCAGATGTTATTTGGAAAGGGTCTGATTTGATGCCTTTATATGTTACTATGTTATAAGTATCTTCCATGCATAGTCTGGTCATGTTGATTAACTTCCTTGGTATTCCAAATTCCTGCATAGCAATCCATAGACTATTCCTATGGACACTATAATAAGCCTTTTTAAAATCCACAAAAATGTTATGGAGATCTCTTTTATATTCCCAATTTTTCTCGGCTATTTGTCGTAAGATAAATATCTGATCTATTGTTGATCTGTTTTGTCTAAAACCCGCCTGGTAGTAACCTAATATGTCTTATGAATATGGTTGTAGTCTATTTAGTAATACTGCGGATAGTATCTTATAGCTTGTGGACAATAGTGATATTCCTCTATAATTTTCACATTAGAAATTGTCTCCTTTCTTAAAGATAGGTATCAATAATGACTCTTTCCAGTCATGGGGTAATTCTTCTGTCCTCCAGATGTTTATTATTAGTTCATATAGCTTTATTCCATTTACCTTTTATTCGTGATTTACTAATCCTGTCATTAACAGCTTTAAAGTTTAGAACGTTCCCCCGTAACTCTCTTTTGATGACAAAACCTGTTCCTAATTCATGTTTATTTTGGGTATTTCCTCCAGTGGCTTTCGGCAGAACCGGTCTACCACTGATATGATATTCTCATTGTGACAAATGCAAGAAAAATGCCGTGAACAGAATCAACCACTGTTTATTGCCTTCATCGACCTCACAAAGGCATTTGATTTGGTCAGTCGTGAGGGTCTGTTCAAGGCACTAAAGAAGATTGGCTGCCCACCAACTCTTCTGTCCATTTGGGAATCGTTCCACACAGGCATGAAGGGTATAATCAAGTTTGATGGTGCAACTTCTGAAGAATTTGAAATCAAGAGTGGAGTTAAGCAAGGTTGTGTACTAGCTCCCACCCTCTTTGGGATATACTTTTCACTTCTACTGAAATATGCATTTCGTGATCAGGATGGTGGTATATACATTCACTCACGCTCAGATGGCGGCCTCTACAATGCTCAGAGATTGAAGGCTAAGACCAAAATTAGGAGGGTACTGATCAGAGAGTTGCTTTTTGCAGATGATGCTGCAGTTACGACCCACTCTGAGGAAGAATTGCAATGTTTACTATCTGCATTCTCCAATGCTTGTTCTGAATTTGGTTTAACAATTAGCAAAAAGAAGACACAGATTATGTCACAAGGTGCACATGGGGTACCATCAATCTTTATTGACGACGCCGAACAAGAGATAGTAGACCATTTTACATATCTAGGATCAGTGGTAAATAGCAAATTATCCCTAGATCAGGAAATCAACATCCGGATTGGTAAGGCAGCAACAACAATGAACAGGTTAAGAAAAAGAGTCTGGGAGAACAGGAAGCTTACTGCCAAAACAAAAGTCCTTGTCTATCAAGCCTGTGTCCTTAGTACTCTTCTCTATGGCAGTGAAACCTGGACAACTTACTCACACCAAGAGAACAATTTAAACAGCTTTCATATGCGGTGTCTGCGAAGAATTCTTGGTATTAAGTGGCAAGACAAAATCACAAATACTGAAGTATTGGAAAGATCAGGTTGTGTGACAGTTTATTCCATGCTCAGTCTTCGTAGACTTAGATGGATAGGACATATTAGGAGGATGGATGATGGTAGAATACCAAAGGATATCTTTTCTGGTGAATTACAGATGGGTAAGAGATCTCAGGGTCGGCCTCTACTACGATACAAAGATGTGTGTAAGCGGGACATGATTGATACGGGCATTGATAATGCACATTGGGAGCAAGTCGCCGCTGAACGTGTTGCATGGAGGGCAAATATCAGAAATGGAATAAAGTCAAAGGAGAAAATTATTGCAGAAAAGTCACACACCAAGCGTTTGAGACGTAAGATGGTGCATGATGGTGGAAATGACCACGTGTTCACATGCACCCACTGTGAACGGACATTTACAGCGCAAATTGGCCTTATCAGTCACACTCGCTACCGCCATAGTTAAAAGTTATTATGCCTTTTTAAAGCACAAACTATCGTCTGTCAAGACGGCAAGGTGCCAATGTAGATGTAACGCATGGCCACCTGCCTTTATAAATTCAGCAGCAATTCCATCAGTCCCAGTTGCCTTATTGTTTTTAAGTCGTGTGATTACATATAGGATTTCTTCAAATGCAGGTTCTTCAATTTGTGGTTCACACGTTAGAACCTCTTCCTGTGGGAAAGTGTTACTTGGAGCTTCACAATTTGGTAATTTAACAAAATATTCTTTCCATGTGTTGCACATTTCCTCATTGGTATTTATCATATTCCCATTTTTGTCTTTTTAAACCATATGTATTGTGTTGGTGCCCTCGTTTCATTGACTTCAGTTCTTTATAAAACTTTCTGGATTCATTTTTCTGGTGATTAGTTTCCATATCTTTGATTATATTACTCATATATTCTCGCTTCTGCTGTCGAACTATTTTTGTATAGTTTTTTTTTTTTTTTGTAGCCTCTTATATATTTTTGTAGCCTCTTTACATTCAGTTCTATATTGCTCTTCCTTTTGGATGTTGTTGATGTCATTTAACCATAAATGTCTGGCATTCTTTTTCCTAATGACTGCTTCTTCACATTTTTAATTGAACCATCTGTTCTTGCTATGCGTGGTTAACACACCGAGACATTCTTCTGCGGTAGATTGAATTGTATTCTTGATGTTCAACCAAGTTTGGTCAACGCTTTCCTCCAACGGGTTTTGCAGAGTTTCAAGTTTACATTTTATTTCATCTGTAAATTTCTCTTTGACTGTAATTTTTTGTAGTTTTTCTCTGTTATATGTTGGGTGTAATCTTTGTAATTTAGTATAGAAAGCTCTCTTAAGTTTTATTTTAATTTTGCTCCAACGAAGAAGTGGTCGCTGTGGCACTCAGCTCCTCTATAACTTCTAACTTGTATGTTTGATGCATTTCTGTTGTTAATTAAAATGTGATCTATTTGATTATAGGTTCTCTTGTCACATGATTTCCAAGTTTGTTTGTGTATATCCTTTCTTTGTAGTCTGGTACTGCTAATCTGCAGTCCTTTGGCTTCTGCCAGGTTGATGACTCTCCATCCATTATCATTTGAAGTTGTATGTAGGCTTTCCATACCGGCCACTTTTTTATGAGTTTGCTCTCTACCTATTTTTTGCATTGAAGTCTCCCAGCACAATCAGGATGTCCTGTTTGGGGGTTTCTTCTATGACATCTTCCAGATCATTATAAAAGTCTTCTTTAATATCATCTTCTTTCTCTTCAGTAGATGCATGCACATTAATCATCGTTATATTTTTCCATTTACCTTTTATTCGTAATTTACCAATCCTGTCATTAACAGCTTTAAAGTTTAGAACGTTCCCCCGTAACTCTCTTTTGATGACAAAACCTGTTCCTAATTCATGTTTATTTTGGGTATTTCCTCCATATATTACAATCATTACACTTTGCTCTAAAGTACCCTCTCCTGGCCACCTTATTTCTTGAATTGCTGTTATATCCATTTGATATTCAACCAGCTCCAATTAGTTCTTCAGCCGCTCCAGCTCGATATAGTGTCCGTACATTCCATGTTCCAAATCTCAAAAGTCCTTTAACGTTCCGAGGTCGTTGTCTAAATACGTCAGTCCGAATTCGAGGCTTATGTATCTGTTTCAGCATTATGCATAAGGAAATGCTTTTACTGTTTGTCCGCGGTTGTTTGTCGCGTGAACTGCGTGTTGGGGAACAATGTTGTAGCTGGCTTTGTCGCAAGCGGACTGGTTTTGCCTTGTGCAGTAATGTGTAGCTGTTGGTTTTCTAGGAACTGCCGCTTCCACCGAAGAAGAACTGTATTTTTCGTGGAGAGCTTTTGTGTTGACATTCTGGCGTCGGCATTATGCACAGTGTACCCGTGCGGGCTGTTGTTTGTCGAGACCCCTGTCATTTCCACTTTTCATATAGGGCAGTGAGGGGCATTTTATGTGATATTCACTGGCACAGGAGCGGAGTATAATGGGAACGATCCGTTGCTGTGAAGTTGGAACCGCAACTAACTAACTAAACCAAGGTACATGGTTGTCTGGAATACATTCCTGTGCATATGTGGTGGTGGTGTGTCTGGAATACATTCCTGTGCATATGTGGTGGTGGTGTGTCTGGAATACATTCCTGTGCATATGTGGTGGTGGTGTGTCTGGAATACATTCCTGTGCATATGTGGTGGTGGTGTGTCTGGAATACATTCCTGTGCATATGTGGTGGTGGTGTGTCTGGAATACATTCCTGTGCATATGTGGTGGTGGTGTGTCTGGAATACATACCTGTGCATATGTGGTGGTGGTGTGTATTGAGTACATACCTGTGCATATGTGGTGGTGGTGTGTATTGAGTACATACCTGTGGATATGTGATGGAGGTATCACAGGTTCCATTCCTGACCAACGTAACCTGCTGGTACGGGGACTTGAGGCAGTTCCCTGCTCTCAGCTCGCACGGGTTTCCGTAAGTTCTTCCGTCAGACCCGCACACGGGGAAGCCAATTGCAGTGCAGAAAAGCTGGCACTGGTCCAGCGTGATGTCGGCTTCTGTCTGTGATTTATAAATGTCAACATGATATCTGGGGTTTAGAAGAGTCAACATGATATATGGGGTTTAGAAATGTCAACTTGATATCTGGGATGTAGAAATGTCAACATGATATCTCATCCATACATTCAATCAATAACATTTCATTTGCGGAACCTCGCTCGCATAATAACCTTCCGGAAAACCTCTCGATCAAAAGGAAGAGGCCCCGCGTTCGATACACCCATCTGGAGATCATCCGCCACATCCTGCACCCATCTTCTCTTTGGCCTTCTATTCCTCTCTTCCCAGGCATATACCTCTCCATTATTGTTCTCTCCAAACTTTCGTGACGTTTCAAGTGACCGAAATATTTCAATGTTCTTTGTTTTATCGTCTTTAATAGCCAACCTTCTTCAATATTCAGCTCTTGAAGTATGGATGCATTTGTTCTTTACTTTATCCAAGATATTCTTAGAACCCACCTGTAACATTTATTTTCAAGGGCATTTATGCGCTGTTCGGCTTGTTCAGTAAGTGTCCATGTCTCACAGGTATATGTTGCAATGGAAATGATGCATGCTCTTAAAAATCTAATTTGTGTAGTTCTATCTGTCAAAGCCGGGTAGCGGGGTAGGGGTACCCCCTATCAAAGGAGAAGTAAGGTGCCTCCTTCCCTCCGCTAGCCTACGGGACACCCTTGGGCAAGATGGAGTACCTGTTTAGCCCCCCCCCCCACACACACACACATAGGGTAACGTGAAGCCATGGGAGCAAGTGATGGATTGGACTTGGGAGCAGCCGACAGATAGTTGTTGGTTATGGTTTCATGTCAGTGACGGTGGGCAGAGGATCTCTCAATAGAGACAATGGCTACGGTCATCCGATCAGTATGGTCACTGCCAGGAAGGAAGAATGGTAGTAGACTTCCCTCCTTATTGATTCCCGGGCAGAGGAGGCTCGTCAGCCTTGGTTGGTATCTCTTCTAAGAGAAGGAACTCTAAATCTCAAACATCCGCTGCCTTGCGGGTATACCCATATGGGAAAGGCTTCGGGAGTAAACCCTGAGGATAAATCCGGAGATGGAGTCCCTAAGGCAGTTCCATGTTGTAAACAACATAGTTCTGGCAACTCCTGCGACGGCACCGATGCAAGTTGCATTGGCTACTGCCTTTCCCTTGGTCAACATCGGCGACGTGGAGAGGGGGAACTTGCTACTGGGCAACAGCTGGTTCTCCGATTTCCATTGCCCAGGCTTGTGCCCTGAAGAGGTCACTTCAGCACCGTGTAAAGCGGTGACACAACACGGGAAGCAGCATTTGCCGGTTATAAGTCTTAATGTTCGATTGGCGTAGAGCAAGGCGCCAGGGGCTGCTTCCGACGGTGGGAGAGATCATCGTATCTCACTAGACAGTATATTTGTTTTGCTCGAGTAATCCTTAAAAGGTTACACATTCTTACTGAAAGAATCTACCCCGAATCACAGTGCGGATTTAGACCTAACAGGTCCACCATCGATATGATTTTCTCACTCCGGCAGCCAAGAAAATTGCAGAGAACAGAGGAAGCCATTATATATTGCCTTCATCGACATCAAAAAGGCATTTGACCTCATGAGCAGAAACGGCCTTTTTTAAGATCCTTGAAAAGATAGGATGTCCACCCACCCTTCTTAGTCTTGTGAAATCATTTCACAAAAACATGCAGGGGACCAATTTATTTGATGGCTCAACATCCCAGTCATTCAGCATCAGCAGTGGAGTAAAGCAGGGCTGCGTGCTTGCTCGTACACTTTTTGGTATCTTCTTCGCCGTTCTCTTAAGGCAGGCATTTGGGACTGCCACTGAAGGCATATACCTCAATACAAGATCTGATGGCAAAATTTTTAATCCATCAAGACTCAAGGCAAAGACCAAAACAAGATCAAGATGCGTAAGAGAACTACTTTTTGCAGACGATGCAGCACTGACTACTCATTCAGCAGAAGATCTCCAAAGGCTCATAGATCGTTTTGCAGCCGCCTGTAAAGACTTTGGGCTCACCATTAGCCTAAATAAAACACAGGTGATGGAACAAGATGCTGGTGCGCCTCCGTCAGTCAAAATTTCTAATTACGAATTGGATCTCGTCCGCGATTTTTTATATTTGGGGTCGACAATATTAGATAATCTTTCATTAGAGACTAAGTCACACACCGAGCGTGTGAGACGTAACATGGTGCATGATGGTGGAAATGACCACGTGTTCACATGCACCTACTGTGGACGGACATTTACAGCGCGAATTGGCCTCATCAGTCACATTCGCTACCGCCATGGGTAGTAGTTATTAAGCCTTTTTGAAGCACAAACTATCGTCTGTCAAGACGGCAAGGTGCCAATGATTCAAAATGTTTCACCACCTCCAGTGTTTCTTCACTAACATATATTTCTTTCTCCGTACGTGTTTGATCTGTATTCATTATCTTTGTTTTTGCTGTTAAGATATAAGTATTTCAGGATCCTCGCCGGTGCTACGGAGTTCGTGCACTGAGTTGAGTTTCTCCAGACTCAGGTTTGAGTTAGGAGGAGAACGGAGCACTTATGGATTACACCCGTGTGCCGTGATGTTAATCCATCGACTGAACTAAACTAAACTGAACTAAGATACAAGTTGTGATTTTCACTATTATTTTGGATTGAGGTTATTCTGTTTTCTATACCATTCTGTGTTGTGGATAGCAATACTGTATCATCAGCATAACCTGATCTCTGGTATGTCATGACCACCGACATTTTGGGCGTCATATTTGGCAATAGTAATCCACACGCAAAAATCAATACAGCACACTAGAAGCAAACGTGTGTGGACAACGCTTGAATTCAAAGAGAGCCAACGCAACAACAAAACAAAAACAAAACATAAACAAAACAAAAACAAAACATAAACAAAACATAAACAAAACAAAAACAAATGCAACCAAACGCTGATGTTCCAGATTCTCAATGACAAGGGACAATAAGCCAACAAAGAGAACCGGCAAGAATGAACGGTTACTGTGTATGAGAGATGGACAGAAGCGACATAATCGAGTACCAAACGTTCACACTTCTCTCATGGATACATTCACCACGGGCTGAGGATCTCGCCCAATATCAAAGTGAATGGTCATAGACTAAGTGTTGTGGACAAATTCACCTATCTTGGCAGCACTGTGTCACAAGCTGCCACAATTGATGACGAAGTGAATGTAAGAATCTCCAAGGCCAGCGCGGCCTTTGGCAGACTGCACAAGAATGTATGGGACAGAAATGGAATAAGCCTGCAAACAAAGCTGAAAGTCTATAAAGCAGTTGTATTATCCACACTGCTATATGCTTCTTCTTCTTCTTCTTCTTCTTCTTCTTCTTCTTCTTCTTCTTCTTCTTCTTCTTCTTCTTCTTCTTCTTTCACCCGCTTATAATATGTCTTTAACTGCAATGTTGTCTCTCGTTTGAATCTAACAGTCTTTCTTAGTTCACTCAGAGGTCCATAGAGTTTATCTTCCACTGTTGTCTCTCTAGGCCAGAAGGTTCGCCTGGATATTTTGTAGTTTGGGCGTGTGAGACCTGGACTGTTTATCAGCGACACGCTAGGAAATTAAACCACTTCCACACAGTCTGCCTTAGGAAACTATTGAAGATTAATTGGCAAGACAAGATCCCAGACACTGAAGTCCTAGAAAGAACGTCCCTGCCCAGTATCCACACTCTGCTATTTAAGAATCAGATTCGCTGGGCTGGTCACTTGACTCGCATGCCAGATCTTAGGCTCCCTAAACAATATTTTTTTTACGGCGAGCTGCGCTGTGGTAAAAGCTTTAAAGACACTCTGAAGATCTCACTAAAAGCTTTTGGAATTCATCACGACACTTGGGAGACTGCTGCCAAAGAAAGAAATTCATCATTATGCAAGGGTGTAGTCACGTGTGAAGCAAACAGGACTGCAGGAGCTGTGAAACAGTCTGGAAAGAAAAATCACCGCAGAATATCCTGCTCCTGGAACGTCAAGCATGCTTTGCCCACATTGTCAAAGAACATTTCGAGCCAAAATAGGCCTTATCAGTCATCTTAGAACTCACGGCTCAAAACTTTCAGCCCCACTGGATGAAGTGAATGGTCATCATCATTATTGATGGACAAATAAGGGAGGACTTTGAAGCAGCAGAGATGTGGCTCTTGAGATGAATGTTGCGAATTCCTTGGATTGCCAGAGCATCTAAGAAAGATGCATACAGAGGCTAATGAAACTGGAAAATTATATTCAACAATAAGAGTGAGACAAATAGCTGTCTTTGGACATGTGATGAGAAGAGAGGCATTAGAGAACATCGTGATGACTGGAAAGATCGAGGGGAAAAGAGGCAGAGGCAGACCAGAGAAATGATGCTGGATGGATTGAGACGGTGACATGGAGGAATATCAGCAGCAGAGTTGATCCAGAACATCAAAGACCGAGATCTGTGGAGAGCCATGAACTGATACGCCAGCTGACAGGGCACTTGAATATGATAATGAATATCCTGACTGCATTCACACATCGTGTACATGATACTGGATGTCAAGGTTGCACAGAACAAACCGGACAACAACTTACCACTGAGAGAAGCACAGAACAGGCTGGGCGACAACTTACCACTGAGAGAAGCACAGAACAGGCCGGGCGACAACTTACCACTGAGAGAAGCACAGAACAGGCTGGGCGACAACTTACCACTGAGAGAAGCATAGAACAGACAGGACAACAACTTACCACTGAGAGAAGCATAGAACAGACAGGACAACAACAACTTACCACTGAGAGAAGCATAGAACAGGCCGGGCGACAACTTACCACTGAGAGAAGCATAGAACAGACAGGACAACAACAACTTAACACTGAGAGAAGCATAGAACAGACAGGACAACAACTTACCACTGAGAGAAGCATAGAACAGACAGGACAACAACTTACCACTGAGAGAAGCATAGAACAGACAGGACAACAACTTACCACTGAGAGAAGCATAGAACAGACCGGACAACAACTTACCACTGAGAGAAGCATAGAACAGACAGGACAACAACTTACCACTGAGAGAAGCATAGAACAGACCGGACAACAACTTACCACTGAGAGAAGCATAGAACAGGCCGGACAACAACTTACCACTGAGAGAAGCATAGAACAGACAGGACAACAACTTACCACTGAGAGAAGCATAGAACAGACAGGACAACAACAACTTACCACTGAGAGAAGCATAGAACAGGCCGGGCGACAACTTACCACTGAGAGAAGCATAGAACAGACAGGACAACAACAACTTACCACTGAGAGAAGCATAGAACAGGCCGGGCGACAACTTACCACTGAGAGAAGCATAGAACAGACAGGACAACAACAACTTACCACTGAGAGAAGCATAGAACAGGCCGGACAACAACTTACCACTGAGAGAAGCATAGAACAGACAGGACAACAACTTACCACTGAGAGAAGCATAGAACAGGCCGGACAACAACTTACCACTGAGAGAAGCATAGAACAGACAGGACAACAACTTACCACTGAGAGAAGCATAGAACAGGCCGGACAACAACTTACCACTGAGAGAAGCATAGAACAGACAGGACAACAACTTACCACTGAGAGAAGCATAGAACAGACAGGACAACAACAACTTACCACTGAGAGAAGCATAGAACAGGCCGGGCGACAACTTACCACTGAGAGAAGCATAGAACAGACAGGACAACAACAACTTACCACTGAGAGAAGCATAGAACAGGCCGGACAACAACTTACCACTGAGAGAAGCATAGAACAGACAGGACAACAACTTACCACTGAGAGAAGCATAGAACAGGCCGGACAACAACTTACCACTGAGAGAAGCATAGAACAGACAGGACAACAACTTACCACTGAGAGAAGCATAGAACAGGCCGGACAACAACTTACCACTGAGAGAAGCATAGAACAGACAGGACAACAACTTACCACTGAGAGAAGCATAGAACAGACAGGACAACAACAACTTACCACTGAGAGAAGCATAGAACAGGCCGGGCGACAACTTACCACTGAGAGAAGCATAGAACAGACAGGACAACAACAACTTACCACTGAGAGAAGCATAGAACAGGCCGGGCGACAACTTACCACTGAGAGAAGCATAGAACAGACAGGACAACAACAACTTACCACTGAGAGAAGCATAGAACAGACAGGACAACAACTTACCACTGAGAGAAGCATAGAACAGACCGGACAACAACTTACCACTGAGAGAAGCATAGAACAGACAGGACAACAACAACTTACCACTGAGAGAAGCATAGAACAGGCCGGGCGACAACTTACCACTGAGAGAAGCATAGAACAGACAGGACAACAACAACTTACCACTGAGAGAAGCATAGAACAGGCCGGGCGACAACTTACCACTGAGAGAAGCATAGAACAGACAGGACAACAACAACTTACCACTGAGAGAAGCATAGAACAGGCCGGACAACAACTTACCACTGAGAGAAGCATAGAACAGACAGGACAACAACTTACCACTGAGAGAAGCATAGAACAGGCCGGACAACAACTTACCACTGAGAGAAGCATAGAACAGACAGGACAACAACTTACCACTGAGAGAAGCATAGAACAGACCGGACAACAACTTACCACTGAGAGAAGCATAGAACAGACAGGACAACAACTTACCACTGAGAGAAGCGCAACCAACATCAGTGCTATATACATCTTCTCTGTCATTGTCATGTTGTTGATGGTGTCGATTAGCTCTCACTCACTTATAAATATGTTAACTAGAAGCAGCGGTCTACCAATGTGTTATGTCGATTTGTGGCCGTGGTAGTTGCTGGTAGCTGAATTCTCGCACACTTTCTACAATACTAGAAGCACCGATCTATCAACATCTCGTGTTTGTGGCAGGACATTGTACCCACCAGCTTTATACCATCGCTCCTTTTCCCCTCTGTTGACTAACCTCATAAACACAAAAACAAAAATAAAATTAGCATTAATTGCCATGTTAAAATGGACAACCCCAGGATATAGATGCCTGAGATAAGGACTGCACTCAAGCAGAGACGTATACTTAGACCTCAAGGACACCAGTAATCCCGCAGTAATCACCTGACTGGATGTTGTCCTTGCCCGCGACCCCACCTTCTGTTTCCGTCCAAAGATTGAGGTCAGATTTGGCATCCTCCCTGTTTCCGTTATTGCTTGTTTGGTTCATATGTAAATACAAAAGCCACAAACAAGTGTTGCGCCATTTTTTGTCTGGAATATGTCGGTGCATCTCGTCAGGTGCATACTGCAGGGGGGTTATTTATCATACTGGCACCTTGCCGTCCTGTCAGACGATAGTTTTTTACATTGTGCTTCACAAATGGCACAATAATTACAGCCAGGGATAGAATTCTACCTCTCCGTAACACAAAGCCTGGGCTGAGTTTAGAGATCATATGTTGCCCATGCAACATGATCACTCTCTCGGTCTGCCTAGTTGGCTCCAGAGGAAAGGTAATACCTCTACATCTGGAACAAGACAAGCTGCAGAAGCTGCCGGATCAAAGCTAATTGTCTGCCTGTCAGAGCTTCAATCCTAGACCAGTTACCTACCAAGGCTTAGGGCCGGGTCTGCCTTGCCACGACATTTAGTCTTTAGGTTGCAATTCCTCACACCAGGATAAGGCTTGTACCCTCCCAATTGAGCTCTTCCACCCGAGGCCGTTGGCACAATGTAGGCTGTTGAGTTTGGTGAGCACCGCCCAACATTTGGCGCTAACAGAAAGCAGGTAGTACCGTCTACTATCATACGGTAGCTCAGTCATATCTGACTAAGACCTGGCACATTATCTATATCTATAAAACAGAGTGTATGTTTGTGGGTTTGTGGGTCTTGGATGCGTTCGATAACGGTACATCCGATTGAGATGAAATTTTCTACACGTCTTCCTTTCATTCCTGTGCAACCGACTATAATAATTTCTTAATGTAAAATCTTCTACTTATTTAATAACATTTACTTTTCCATTTTCATTATATAATGTCTATATAGCAGGGGGACTTCACTCTAGAAAAGTTATTTCAAGGGGCATAACTTTTAATAACATTTCTATATACTTTATAGTCATATTGTTGGACTTACTTGCACTATTGTTAAACTCTTTGTCTATAGTTATTTTCAGGCATATGAGTTATAATAAATAATGATATAATCTTTAAGGCATTTTCAAAGTTTGCATAAAAATAATGCATAATGCATAACATTGTAACCCATCTTTCTCTGCTTACAGAACTTATCAACTGTCATGTCGGTGATTTAAAAACAGTTTTCATTAAAAATAATGAATGGTGTGTGGAAGGACATTCTTTAAAGTTACTGTGCGCCAGGAGCTGGGCGAAACCACGCCGGGTCAGATAGATAGACAGACAGACAGATAGTCGGGAACGGTAGCTTATTTGACTACTTATATGAATTAAATGACATGCTCCCCACCAGGGACTGGGTGAAGCCGGGCCGGGTCAGACAGACAGACAGATAGACAGAAAGTCGGGAACGGGAGAGCTTATATGACTACGTATATGAATTAAATGAGATGCTCCCCACCAGGGACTGGGTGAAGCCGGGCCGGGACAGACAGACAGACAGACAGATAAACAGACAAACAGATAGTCGGGAACGGGAGAGGTTATATGACTACGTATATGAATTAAATGAGATGCTCCCCACCAGGGACTGGGTGAAGCCGGGCCGGGTCAGACAGACAGACAGACAGATAGACAGACAGACAGATAGTCGGGAACGGGAGAGCTTATATGACTACTTATATGAATTAAATGAGATGTTCCCCACCAGGGACTGGGTGAAGCCGGGCCGGGTCAGCCAGACAGACAGACAGACAGACAAACAAGCAGACAGACAGACAGACAGACAAACAACCAGACAGACAGACAGACTGATAGATAGATAGATCCCCTCCAGGGCCTGGGCGAAGCCGGGCCGGGTCAGCTAGTATATCATATAAAGTGAAAATCATGAATAATACTTCAGCTGAAACAATTTTTAAAAATGGTCACAGGTATTGTTCGAATATGGAACATCTGTTATCCCAACGGTAATTCTAAATTTAACATAAAACCTTTATGTTTGCACAAAACTTCCTGGAACCACCCAATTGTTAACGCCTCACTATATTTGAGCGATCGTTTATTGTTCTTCGAATACAGTTTCGCCTGAAGTATTATTTATTTAGTCACTTCATATTCTTCTTCTTCTTCTTCTTCTTCTTCTTCTTCTTCTTCTTCTTCTTCTTCTTCTTCTTCTTCTTCTTCTTCTTCTTCTTCTTCTTCTTCTTCTTTCGTTCGCTTGAAATATGTCTATAACTGCAATGTTGTCTCTTGTATGAATTTAACTGTCTTTTTTTAGTTCACACAGCGGCCATAGAGTTTATCTTCCACTGTCGTCTCTCTAGGCCAGAAGGTTTGCATAGATATGTTATATTTTGGGCAGTCTTGGAGTATGTACTCTGCTGTCTGCGACGCCAATCCACATGTGCAGATGGCTGTTTCACCAATCTTGAATTGTGTATACATGTGGTTGTGTAATCTATTGTGTCCTGTTCTGAGGCGCAGAATAATGACTTGTTCTGATCTGTCCATAAAGTGGTAGTCATCTTGAGCTGGTTTTGGTGGCTTTCTGACTGATTTGACCATGCTTTTCTTTTGGTGGTATGTAACCGGCACATCAGGCTGTTCTTCTTTGGCTCCTTCCTTAGCCAATTGATCAGCTCTGTCGTTTCCGGGTACTCCACTGTAGGATGGTATCCACTGTATGGTGACCTTATGCTGACTGCTAAGTTCAGAAAGTAGTGTCCTTAGTACTGGCAATTTCCCAGACAGGAGCGCCTCGAGTACTGATTTTGCATATGTCAATAGCACCACAGGTTGTGTACCATTGCTGGTAGTTAGTAATTTCTCTGTTGCTATCTTGATGCCTCAATTTCAGCATCATAGTTATGGCAGTACTTTCCTGTCGGTACTCTGACTGTGTCCCTAGTATTATTTTGGTATTCTATGTACACTCCCGCTCCTCCATTTCGAACAGCATTTTGTGCTGACCCATTTGTTTAGACTCTGATTCAGAGGTCCTGTGGGTATTCTTCATCAAGAAAGGTGAGAATGGCTGTTATGCGCTGCACACTGTTCTGTTCTTCCTTGTCAAATATTCCTCTCACTTTTGTCTGGATTTGTAATGATAGTCTATGTTCATCTTTCCATGGAGTTAGCTCTGGCATAGTTGTTAGGGGGATACCAACTGTGGGCAGATCGGTGGTTTCTCTGCAGAGTCGTTTGGCTTGGTGGATAAAACTACTTCTTTTCAACCGCCCCATAGCTAGGTTTTCAAATCTGTTCTTCATAGGGTGGCCTGGCAAGCTGAGGAACTTTTCTGCTTGTATTAGCGTTTTCGTATCTCTGCGCTCACTCAGTGCTTGTGTCCTCCCCATCTTCTCCATTTCCACTATAGGGGTTGATCTCATCCCTCCTGTGGTGACTCTAAGTGCTTGATTTTGCACTCTGTCCAGCTCTTGTAGTGTGGTTTTTGCTGCCGAACACCATGCAGTTGACCCGTATTCCAGGTGTGGTCGTATGCTCTGTTGATAAACTTTGCTAAGTATTTTCCCACTGGCTCCCCATGTGGTTCCACTTAGCTTTCTCAGGATGGCTATTTTCCTTCTGGCTTTTGCTACTGCTTTGTTGATGTGCTTTCTCCATGTCAGCCTGCCATCAAATGTTACTCCAAGGTATGTTGGTTCTTTATCTTCTCTTAGGGGTGTTCCAGTTAACTATATGATTCCTGCCTTTTGTTTTGGAGAGAGGGTAGAGTGGTGCTGTACTTGTCAGTGTTTATGCTGACACACCATCTATTTGCCCATGCAACAAATACATCTACAGCTCTTTGTAGCAATCTGGTGGCCACTGATGCATGTTCATTTGTGCTCCATAGAACCAGGTCATCGGCGTACATTAACGCTTTAATTCCATGCGGTAGATTAGCAACAAGATCATTGATGAAGATTAGAAAGAGTGTGGGGGACAAGACTCTGCCCCGGGGAACACCGTGACGCAGTAGTACTTTCTTGCTCTTGAATCAGTCTATCTGTACTCGGGCTCTTCTGTTGTGCAAGTATGCTTTCACCCATTTGTACATTCTTTCATTGACTTTGCAGTTTCTCAGTTTCTTCATCAGACCTTCTTTCAAGACTTTGTCAAAGGCTTTTTTCAGATCTATCCATACCGCAAGCACCAGCTTCTTCTCTTGGAATGCATCCTCAATTTCTTGAGAGAGGTAGGTTGTCTGATCTTCTGTAAGGTATCACTGCCTAAAGCCAGCCTGCTGTGACACAAGGATGTTTTCACTTTCAATGTACCACTGCATTCTGTGATTGATGATGCGCTCCAGTGTTTTGCAGAGACAGCTGATGAGGCTAATTGGTCTGTAGCTAGAGACAATGGAACTATCTTTCCCTGATTGAGTTGAGTTAAGAACCGACATCACTGCACTCAGGACATTCCCATACGTGCTCCGTCCCCTCGTTAAAAAGCCTGATTTTAGGAGGGGTATCATGATTGCTTCTCTCCAGGCTTGTGGAACACTGCCTAAGGTCCAACTGTTATTGAAGATTTGCAACAGCTTTACTTTGGCCTCTGTTCCTAGGTTCCTGATAATTTCATTGGAGATACCATCAGCTCCTGGTGACTTCCTCATTTTCAGTTTTGATATGGCTAGCTCCAGTTTGCTGATTGTGATGGGTGCCTCCAGAACCTCATGTACTATTTCCTTCTGTCCTGTATGTTGCCATTTCTCTCTAATCTCTTGTTGTTTCTCTGGACTAATTTTGATATTGTTACCTTGTGCGAATGAGCCCGCATAATGGTCAGCTGCTTGCTTTCTTGTTAAGATGTTTCCGTCTTTATGTAGTGCAATTTTTGAGTTTCCCCCTGTGCCCTCATCGTTAAGTTGCTTTATTAGCTTCCACAACTTCCTGGTGTCTCTTTCAAAGTTCAGTGACTCTGTTTTCTCCTGCCAGCTTTTTCGTCTAGCCTGCAGCTAGGCCCTTTGAAATTTGGCATTTTCGTGCTGGTATTTATTGTGCTGCTCATGGCTGAGTTTGGCCTTTGCTTGCTTTCTACACTCATCAACATCATTATGCAACTGTTCTAGTTGACTACTCCCGTAGGGTTTATAATGTTTATGGGCTCCTCTTGGTACTGTTTCTCGCGCTGCCTATAGTATACATTTCCCAAACTCTTCAATTACTTTATTTATGTCTTTCTCAGTGTTCAGGTTTCTAACCAGTATGCTGGTGCCATGCTTGTACATTGCCCAGTCTGCTTTCTTGTAGTTCCACCTCGAGAGGGTGCTGCTTTCACTTACAAGCTCATTTTCTACAGTTAGAAAGGCTGGCCGATGGTCGCTGCCACCAAGTTGTTTCCCAACAATTCGTGTAATGTTCCACTCCAGGTCTGGTGAATGAAAAGCCAGGTCAGGTGTAGTTGTAGAGTGCCATGATCTCGAGTAGAAAGTATGTGGGTAGGGCGGCTTGTTAATCGAGATGAATCTATTCTCATCCTGCCAGTCTTCCAGTTTCTCTTCTCTCTGGTCCATGTGATCATAGCCCCAACTCTGCGAGTGGCTGTTGAAATCGCCACACACAATCATTTTTTCTTTTAATGGTATTGTGTGCAGTGCCTGTGGAAGGTCACTTGGACAGCAGTAATTGATCAGATGTAGGTCTGTACTGCCTGTTTTCCGTCAGATCGGTAACACTGATAGCCTCTGATTTTGAAGGCTATATTTTCGTTGAGGTGAGTTTCTTGCAAGCAACATACTCTTACTCTTTCTTGGTCCAAGATGTTTTCTAATTCTACTTTTGTTGTTGTTGCTGACTCCCTCCGTATTCCATTGCATTATTTTAAGTCTTTGGTTAATATGGCCAGTCGTTCTATTTTCCACAGGACATCTGAGAAGGACATCCAGTAGTTGTGGTTGGATCCTTTCGAGACATAGGGCTCGGCACTGGACCTGCCTGGGGGTCCAAAGCAGGGTGAACACCATAACATTTAGCAGTAGTCGACATATTCCACTTTGCGTATTTGCGTGGCATCCTGATTTCTGTGGTGCGCCTCCTGGCTGGTTGCCTCCGTCTTCAGCTCCTTTCATTTGCTAGAGCAGACTGTGGTCTCACTCGAGTGTAGATGTGTACGCGCGCACACGCCTGTCTGCGCATGCATGTACGTGCATACACATCTAGAGCATACTTGTTATTTTTCGGCGCCAGAAACTCGCCGTCGCCCCTTCTCCTGTTAGTTTAAACAGGTCCGCCACGTGAAGGCCAGGAGTTGGACTTTTGCTGCATAGGTTATGTATTCATGAGCCATTGGGGTATTTAAGCAATGTTGGGCGCTCACCCCAACACTTCGCCCCGGCTACATACAGCACTGCGCCCCGGCTACATACAGCAACACTGCGCCCCGGCTACATACAGCAACACTGCGCCCCGGCTACATACAGCAACACTGCGCCCCGGCTAAATACAGCAACACTGCGCCCCGGCTACATACATTAACACTGCGCCCCGGCTACATACATTAACACTGCGCCCCGGCTACATACAGCAACACTGCGCCCCGGCTACATACATTAACACTGCGCCCCGGCTACATACATTAACACTGCGCCCCGGCTACATACATTAACACTGCGCCTCGGCTACATACAGCAACACTGCGCCCCGGCTACATACAGCAACACTGCGCCCCGGCTACATACAGCAACACTGCGCCCCGGCTACATACAGCAACACTGCGCCCCGGCTACATACAGCAACACTGCGCCCCGGCTACATACAGCAACACTGCGCCCCGGCTACATACAGCAACACTGCGCCCCGGCTACATACAGCAACACTGCGCCCCGGCTACATACATTAACACTGCGCCCCGGCTACATACAGCAACACTGCGCCCCGGCTACATACATTAACACTGCGCCCCGGCTACATACATTAACACTGCGCCCCGGCTACATACATTAACACTGCGCCTCGGCTACATACAGCACTGCGCCCCGGCTACATACAGCAACACTACGCCCCGGCTACATACAACACAGCGCCCCGGCTACATACAACACTGTGCCCCGGCTACATACAGCAACACTACGCCCCGGCTACACACAACACTGCGCCCCGGCTACATACAACACTGCGCCCCGGCTACATACAACAACATTTCATATCATGTATAACTCTGCAGTACGCACCTGACGAGATGTAGCGAAATATGCCAGGCAATAAATCGTGCAAAATATTGTTTGTGGCTTCTGTGTTTAAATTCACAGAGGGAATATAGTTCACATTCCCAGTAGCATATTATTGTTGTGATCTGCCTCCCGCATTCCTTATTTTCTTAAGTTACTTGTGTGTGTGTGTGTGTGTGTGTGTGCGCGCGCGCGCGCGTGTGTGTGTACCAGGTGTGTTAAAACAAATATCTGACCATCGGCCCGGAAAACACAATTATTCGCCTGGAGGTTGGCTACAGAGCTCTCACCTTGGACCTGCATAGACACTTGCCAGCTGTCACTGTTTTCTGTTGATTTGTCTTTGCCCGCATCGTGCAATAACCTTGAATCAACCTGTTTCCTTGTGAACAACAGGATCTACACAAACACGCCAGCGACCGTTTTGTGGTATCAGGCCTGGCCTTGACACTCATGCGTCATGTGGGCATCATTCTTAAAACTCTTGGTCAAAATATGCAACAAAGCATAGCAGTAGTAGAACTGTATTGTTGCTGTCTACATGTAGGCGCTGTTGTATTGAGTTTGTTCCTGTCTGTAAGCACTGTTTTATTGTCATTGTTATTGTCTACATGTAAGCACTGTTTTATTGTCATTATTATTGTCTACAGGTGCCAGTGTTTCGAGTGAGGGTGCATCTATGACGTCCTTTTTCTCATGGGAAGACGAACAATTGTATTGGTAATCAGGAGATCATGTTCGACATATGTCTGAAGAAGGAGGAGCCCATTGCTGTTGCAATTTCCGACTCTGTACTTTCTAATGTGCAGTCAGGTCTTAGTCAGATATGACTGAGCTACCGTATGACAGTAGACGGTACTACCTGGTTTCTGTTAGCGCTGAACGTTGGGCGGCGCTTACCAAACCCGACACCCCACATTGTGCCAACGGCTTCGGGCGGAAGAGCGCAATTGGGAGGGTACAAGCCTTACCCTGGTGCGAGGAAATGCAAGCTAAAGACAAAATTGTCATGGCAGGGCAGACCAGGCCCTAAGCCTTGGTTGGCGACTGGTCTAGGATCGAAGCTCAGACAGGCGGACAGTTAGAGCATTGCTTTGCTGATCCGGCAGCTTCTGCAGCTTGTCTTGTTCCAGATGTAGGGGTGTTACCTTTCCTCTGGAGTGAACTAGGCAGGCCGAGAGAGGGATCATGCTGCATGGGCAACACATGATCTCTATATTTTAGCCCAGGCTTTGTGCTATGGAGAGGTGACCACGTGTTCACATGCACCCACTGTGAACGGACATTTACAGCGCAAATTGGCCTTATCAGTCACACTCGCTACCGCCATAGTTTAAAGTTATTATGCCTTTTTGCTGTGGCGAAGTGGTCAAGCCGTTTGACGTTTGACTCGTGAGCCGAAGGTTGTGGGTTCGATTCCGGGCCGTGTCCTTCGGTTTACGAGTTAAATGTTTCGGAGACTCCCATGGGTCGTCGCTAAAAGCTACGGAGTTCGTGCTTTGTGCGACGCTTTCCGTGCTGCGGAAAGAGACCGAGCCATATGGGATAAAAACCCGGAGCAATGAAGTCGACCCTGTCGACTTTCAAGCGACTTTTTTTATGCCTTTTTAAAGCACAAACTATCGTCTGTCAAGACGGCAAGGTGCCAATGTCATGTCATGTCATATTGTCTACATGTAAGCACTGTTTTATTGTTGTTGTCTATATATAAGCACTGTTTTATTTTTTTTTGTCTATATGTAAGTACTCAAAAACACCCAAAATAAACATGAATTAGGAACATGATTTGTCATCAAAAAAGGGTTATGGGGGAACGTTTTAAACTTTAAAGCTTTTAATGACAGGATTAGTAAATTACGAATAAATGGTAAATGGAAAAATATAACGATGATTAATGTACATGCACCTACTGAAGAGAAAGAAGATGATATTAAAGAAGACTTTTATAATGATCTGGAAGATGTCATAGAAGAAACCCCCAAACAGAACATCCTGATTGTGCTGGGAGACTTCAATGCAAAAATAGGTAGAGAGCAAACTAATAAAAAAAGTGGCCGGTATGGAAAGCCTACATACAACTTCAAATGATAATGGATGGAGAGTCATCAACCTGGCAGAAGCCAAAGGACTGCAGATTAGCAGTACCAGACTACAAAGAAAGGATATACACAAACAAACTTGGAAATCATGTGACAAGAGAACTTATAATCAAATAGATCACATTTTAATTAACAACAGAAATGCATCAAACATACAGCAAGTCAGAAGTTATAGAGGAGCTGAGTGCCACAGTGACCACTTCCTCGTTGGAGCAAAATTTAAAATAAAACTTAAGAGAGCTTTCTATACTAAATTACAAAGATTACACCCAACATATAACAGAGAAAAACTACAAGACATTACAGTCAAAGAGAAATTTACAGATGAAATAAAATGTAAACTTGAAACTCTGCAAAACCCTTTGGAGGAAAGCGTTGACCAAACTTGGTTGAACATCAAGAATACAATTCAATCTACCGCAGAAGAATGTCTCGGTGTGTTAACCACGCATAGAAAGAACAGATGGTTCAATCAAAAATGTGAAGAAGCAGTCATTAGGAAGAAGAATGCCAGACATGTATGGTTAAATGACATCAATAACATCCAAAAGGAAGAACATTATAGAAATGAATGTAAAGAGGCTACAAAAATAGTCAGACAGCAGAAGCGAGAATATATGAGTAATATAATCAAAGATATGGAAACTAATCACCAGAAAAATGAATCCAGAAAATTTTTCAAAGAACTGAAGTCAATGAAACGAGGGCACCAACAAAACACATAAGGTTTAAAAGACAAAAATGGGAATATGATAAATACCAATGAGGAAATGTGCAACACATGGAAAGAATATTTTATTGAATTACTAAATTGTGAAGCTCCAAGTAACATTTTCCCACAGGAAGAGGTTCTAACATGCGAACCACAAATTGAAGAACCTACATTTGAAGAAATCCTATATGTAATCACACGACTTAAAAACAATAAGGCAACTGGGACTGATGGAATTGCTGCTGAATTTATAAAGGCAGGTGGCCATGCATTACATCTAAAGCTATACGAATTAATAATAAAGATCTGGAGGACAGAAGAATTACCCCATGACTGGAAAGAGTCATTATTGATACCTATCTTTAAGAAAGGAGACAAGTTCCAATGTGGAAATTATAGAGGAATATTACTACTGTCCACAAGCTATAAGATACTATCCGCAGTATTACTAAATAGACTAAAACCATATTCAGAAGCCATATTAGGTGACTACCAGGCGGGTTTTAGACAAAACAGATCAACAATAGATCAGATATTTATCTTACGACAAATAGCCGAGAAACATTGGGAATATAAAAGAGATCTCCATAACATTTTTGTGGATTTTAAAAAGGCTTATGATAGTGTCCATAGGAATAGTCTATGGAATGCTATGCAGGAATTTGGAATACCAAGGAAGTTAATCAACATGACCAGACTATGCATGGAAGATACTTATAATATAGTAACATATAAAGGCAGGAAATCAGAACCCTTCCAAATAACATCTGGCTTGAAACAAGGTGATGCACTATCGCCGCTACTCTTCAATCTGGCTCTAGAGAAAGTTGTAAGGAAGGTAAAGGAGGAATGTGTTATTGGAGGAATATCCAAGCTGCTTGGTTATGCAGATGATATAGATATTATAGGGCAAAGTGAACAAAAGACATTGGAAATATTGACTCACTTAAAGGAAAAAGCCCAACAGATGGGGCTGGTTATCAACCAAGATAAGACAGAATATATGGTAATTTCAAGAGACGGGATGGCTAAAAACTCTGGCCACATACAAATAGATAATATGACCATTAAAAGAACGGAAACATACAAATACCTGGGTACAATCTTCAACTGCTCCAACATCATAAGGGAAGAAATACAAACTAGAATCAACTCTGGAAATAAGATATACTATGCACTACAACATCTACTAAAATCAAAGGCGCTATCTCGTAACACCAAAATCACAATATACAAAACACTGATCAGACCAGTTGTGCTGTATGGCTCTGAAACCTGGAGTACAACGAAAAGAGACGAAGCCTTGTTACAAACCTTTGAGAACAAAATTTTAAGACGCATCTTTGGACCCATTAGGGATACGCATAGTGGAGAGTGGAAAAGAAGAAGTAACAAAGACATTTATGATCTGTTTAAGTCCCCGCTAATCACTGGTATCATGAAGGCTAATAGACTACAATGGCTGGGGCATATAGAAAGAATGGAAGATAATAGGGAAACAAAACTCGCTTACACTCAGGAAATAAATGACCGTAGACCCCGAAGTAGACCAAGAAGGCGGTGGAGAGATAATACATATACAGACCTACAAGCACTTGGAATCAACGACTGGCAAGAGAAGGTAAACCAGAGAGACGAATGGAGACGGATTGTATTTGCAGCAAAGAACCTCAATGGCTCGGAACGCTGAAGAAGAAGAAGATATGTAAGTACTGTTTTATTGCCATTGTTACTGTCTACACGTAAGCACTGTTTTATTGTCATTGTTATTGTCTACATGTAAGCACTGTTTTATTGTCATTGTTACTGTCTACATGTAAGCACTGTTTTATTGTCATTGTTACTGTCTACATGTAAGCACTGTTTTATTGTCATTAATATTGTCTACATGTAAGCACTGTTTTATTGTTGTTGTCTACATGTAAGCACTGTTTTATTGTCATTAATATTGTCTACATGTAAGCACTGTTTTATTGTCATTGTTATTGTCTACATGTAAGCACTATTTTGTTGTCATTGTTATTGTCTACATGTAAGCACTGTTTTATTGTCATTGTTACTATCTACATGTAAGCACTGGTTTGTTGTCATAGAACACGATGTAACAACTAGAAAGAATGTTGGAAAGAGGGACAAAGAAAGACACCGAGAACAGATTCTTGACATCTTTAGGTCATGCCACGGAAGTGTATCGGTGCACAAATTAATACATGTTGTTGGGGATCGGAAGATATGAAGAAGCATGATCGCTACGGCCTGTCGGCAAGGCACTCGGTGGTGATGATGATGGTGATGATGATGATGATGATGATGATGATGATGATGGTGACACACCTCCTCTACTTAAATTATCCTTTTCCAGCCAACTGTTGCCATTTACTATCACCGTCCAAGGTGTTTTAAACATTCATTTCAGAAACTAAACGTCCGTTGTTGCCTTCAAGCTCTTTCCAGTTTCATTCAAACATGTCCTGCCATACAGCAGACCATTTCAATACTCCCTTTATGATATAGAATGAAAGTGACATATTACATCAGATACGTTTCATCTTCTGAAATATAACTTTTGGTTGTCCTAATCAGCATTAAATCTGTTTTCCTGATAGTCAAGGATGTGTGTGTGTGTGTGTGTGTGTGTGTGTGTGTGTGTGTGTGTGTGTGTGTGTGTGTGTGCGTGCGCGCGCGCGCGCGTGTGGTAGTCTCTATTAATATGAAATCCAACTATGCATAAATATCGTTTGTGTTTTCAGCTTTCAGAGTGTTAACTAAGGGACATAGAGTATATTCTATAAATTACAACCTTCAAATCATGTTCCCGTTCTGCCTTTGATCACTGTCGATATTACTTTGCAATGGAGAGAGAAGAAATCCAGTTACAAAACACACCAGCATGTCACTTCTGCTTATGTTTGTTCATAACTAGTCTAATGGCTACATGTGGCATTGTAAGTGCTGCTACTTGTTTATGGTAAATATGATTGGTTTTAATACTGAGATCTTTTCTATCAGTTTTAATATCCTACTTTTGTTTTCGTTCGTCGCTTCGAAGTCAAGTGTAGTCCATACGAGTGCTACTACTTCTAGAGCACAGAAATGATGTTTGCTATGCATCATCAAGCTTTGTCAATCCTTGCCCCGCCGAGCAGCAGCGACATATTCCAGCCTCTTTACCCGCCAACACCCATCTCTCTCCACGAAGTCAACACCGACGTCTCTGTTACACCACTCTATTCCATCCACTCCACGTCTCTGTCACACCACTCTAGTTCATCCACTCCACGTCCCTGTCACACCACTCTAGTTCATCCACTCCACGTCCCTGTCACACCACTCTAGTTCATCCACTCCACGCAGTAAACGCCGAGGGTTAGACTGTGTGGAAGTGGTTTAATTTCCTAGCGTGTCGCTGATAAACAGTCCAGGTTTCGCAAGCATATAGCAGTGTGGATAATACAACTGCTTTTGAGAATAATTCTGGCGAGTATCTTCCCTGCAATTGAAAGCAAGGAGATGCCTCGGTGGTTGTCACAGGATTGTCGGTGTCCTTTACGTTTGTAAGGAGCTTTCCCTATTACCAGTGTCCCTCCCCATCAGGTTAACCCATTCAGACTTCAGAGATACTTGTAATTTACATCCCCAAGTCAACTGACAGCTCTAGGGGTTGAACATGCTACCTCGACATCAGAAGGCCTTTGTCTGGTATTCACAGGCTATAAGAAACAGAGGAAGACCTAACCACACGGGGAAGAGAAGTGGAGACAGAAAAGAATACTTTAGGGTGGGACATGGATAGAACTGTGTGAAATACCTTAGGGTAGGACAGCTTGAAGTGAGCTGCTTGAGGACCTTTGTCCCAGTGGGCAATAACAGGGGACAGAAGATTCACATTTTAGATTGTTAGTCGTAATAAACTAAAAATACACCAAAACCATCACATTAGTCGGGGTTCTCTCCCGTATGTGTTTGCTTGTAGTGCTTAAACTGACCAGCTTGTGCAAGTTATTCGCTATAGATATGTGTAATGTCCTTGGAGATCGCAAGATGTGGAGAGTTATGATCACCATTACCAGTCAACCAGCCACTTATTGATGTTAATATATGTTTTACACAGAAAATTAAGATGGTCTGCATGAGTAATTATGCATAAAATTTCGTCATCATCATGTGCCGTGCAAGATGGTATAGGTATCTGACAAGTAGCAGAAATGAGGAACTCAGCTTGCATGCATATAAAATAATAATAGATATGAAAAGGGTAGATTTTAGGCACCAAAAGTAGCAAGAAAACGCACCATGACAGCATAATAGGAATACGTCACGGAATCGCGTTGTTTGACAATAGAAACAATGCTAGGGCACTTTAGCACGGGACACAGACATGAACAGCACTATCCTTCAACATGACACAAGTTAGGACATTAATACGGGACACGGACGTGAACACTACTATTCTTCCGTTAAGAACTTGAGAACGGAGCACGGACAAGAACGTTACCCTTGCCCAATTCAGAACAAGTAAGGACTGTACATTAGAAGTTAGAGGTCAATCACCAGGAGCATCCAACTGAAGATAACGCCACGCATTAAAGACACTCGTATTCACATAAGGTTACAAGCTGGCTCGACTCCGGTAACAGACAGTAAGAGGGGAGATGTGGGAGATTTATTATTAATATCGTTATTTAATATATTTTAATAATTTCAAAAATGCACTCGCAGCGTGCGATAATTTACTCTGCTCATGGTTGTTATGTTCAAATATTATCGTATGCGCCTGTTCAATTCGTAACGAAACGTTATAAAGACACTGACTGCCTTTAAAGTATTAGAATTTTGTTTACGAAAGTTAAGAAAGGTAAGAATGATATTGCACGACTGTTATAATTTTATAACGTTGTGGCCCGCTTAACTACCGAAAATAGTAGATATGGCCCTCTGCTTGAAAAGCTTTGGAACTACTGGTGTAGATGTTCCTCAAGTTAGCATCTGGTAGATCTCAGGTTAACATGCCGGTTTAACTGAGTGAACGGCTAGCCGTATGAAATACATTTTAATGGTAATGATAATGCAGCCCAGCCAATAAAGTTATAATAATCTGTCAACTGTCAACCGGGTCCTGTTATATGTGTAGTGGAGTCGTCTTAGACAAGGTTGTGGACATGGGCGTGAGGGGACCCCACTGGTCAAATTGAGGTGACTTTCTCTTGGGACCATCATAGTCATCCGCCTAGACGAGAACAAAGCAACAGCACTGCTTTGAAGCATCACATCAGCGACGACGGATGCAGATCACCAAGGAAGCATTATTCCTAGCCAGTTCATCGGCTGATCATATATGCGCCGCGGCAGCCCTGCGACGGGCGCCCCTGACATGGGGGAGCTCTTCAAACTAATAATCTCAGAAAGGACGCTTCAACGGACTGTCACGGGGTCAAAGTCAAACAGTTAAACTACTCAACACACCGCGCTAAAGTCAAGGATGCCGTTGTCATTACGTCAAAGCTGCGTGTGATTTCCTAAAGTTCTATCAACTATTCTATAATATACAATAGATTCTGGGGACGTCAACTGAAGTCTGGCATGTCACCGGACCTGCTCCACCTAGGGAGCACCTTCAACGGAGGCCTTATTCTACATGACCTGCTCCACCTAGGGAGCGCTGTCAACCGAAGTTACGTACATCGAACCTGCTCCACCTAGGGAGCGCTGTCAACCGAAGTTACGTACATCGAACCTGCTCCACCTAGGGAGCGCTGTCAACCGAAGTTACGTACATCGAACCTGCTCCACCTAGGGAGCGCTGTCAACCGAAGTTACGTACATCGAACCTACTCCGCTTAGGGAGCGCTGTCAACCGAAGTTACGTACATCGAACCTGCTCCACTTAGGGAGCGCTGTCAACCGAAGTTACGTACATCGAACCTAATCCACTTAGGGAGCGCTGTCAACCGAAGTTACGTACATCGAACCTACTCCACCTAGGGAGCGCCATAAGTCGAAGCCGGACGTTTACTGGACCTGCTCCACCTGGGAAGCGCTATCAAGCGAAATCTTACGCACGGGACCTGCACCACCATTTTCCCACGGCTACTCGGAACATCTACTATCCAAGGCTAGGCCCAATATTTGTGGTCATTTACGTTGTTTCGTTGTGGTCCATATATATTGCGATATAGGCACATTTCATATTTTCTTCTGTCTGTCATCTCTTCTCTGGGTTCCAAATGTTACTGTTATGTAGCCGGGGGTGGGGTTGGGGTGAGCGCCTAACCTTACATAAATATCCCAATGGCTCGGTGCATTCATCATCGCTAAAGCAAAAATCCAACTCCTGGCCTTCACGTGGCGGAGAGAAGGAGCGGCGGCGAGTCACTGGCGCCGTGAAATAATCAGAAAGCTCCAGATTTATGCACTTACACGCCTACACACCTAAACTCGAGTAAGACCACAGTCTGCTCTAGCAAAGGAGGGGTGCTGAAGACAGAGGGACCAGGCGCACCACAGAAATCAGGATGCCACGCAATTATGCAAAATGGAATATGTCGATTACTGCTAAATGTTATGGCTCCCCTGCTTTGGGCCCCCCAGGCAAGTGCAGTGCCGGGCCCTATGTCTCGAAAGGGTCCAACCACAACTATTGGAGGTCCTTCTCAGATGTCCTGTGCAGTCAGGGGACCTGAGAATAGAGCGTCTGACCATACCAAACAAAGATTAAAAATAATGTACTGGAATGCAGAGGGAGTCAGTAACAACAACAAAAATAGAACTAGAAAACATCTTGAACCAAGAAAAAGTAAGCGTATGTTGCTTGCAAGAAACTCACCTCAATGAAAATATAACCATCAAAATCAGAGGTTACCAGTGTTACCGATCTGACCGAAAGGACAGGAGAAAAGGTGGGATACTGACCCTTGTAAAAAATATCACTGCTTCCCAAATTAAAGTATACATCAGGGGGGAGGGGGGCAATACGAGGCCCGCGAGCCGTATGCGGTGGGACTCCCACCGGGAGTCATGTTGCGGCCCGCGTGGTGGGAAGCGACGATGTTGTCGAAGCTGTAGCACGCTTGCTTGTTTACTTTAATTAACAAAACAATTAGGTGCGTGGCCCGGCAGGAAATATTATTTATGAAATTTGGCCCGCCTGCTGAAAAGGATAGCCACCCCTAGTTTACATGGAAGGGGCTGAGTATCAGACTCTTAAACTTAAGGCAGGCAATACAGACCTACAACTGATCAATTACTACTGTCCAAGTGACCGCCTACAGGCACTGGGCACAATACCATTCAAAGGATAAAAAAATGATTGTGTGTGGCGATTTCAACAGCCAATCGCAGAGCTGGGGCTATGATCATATGGACTAGAGCAGTGTTTCCCAACCTTTTTTGTGCTATGCCCCACCTAAGCCTTTCTAAAATGTTTATACCCCCCCCCCCCCCAAATCATATGCATAATTTTTAATATTACAAAATTGAAATGTTCACTAAAGAAACTAGAATTTCTTTTTTAGAAGGGCTCACGGTTCCCAGAGGGGCCAGAGCCCCCCCCCCCCCCCCCCCCCCCCGACCCGACGTCCCTGTGTGTCGGATAAATTTTTTTTTGTTTTGGTTTGGCGGTTACCCCAGACAATCTGGTTCCCTTGCCTCCGCCTTTTTTGTGTGGACCCTTAGTCTCACTGTGAGCTATTGCCCACAGTGGTCCACCAGGCCCACATCTAAGGTGAAGATATGTGATGGGTTTTTATTTGATCATCCCGGCCCCGACCAGACCAGGCGCACTACTGGGGGGGGGGAAGCAGCAAATGCACCCGATCCTAGCCAAAGGACCAATAGGTTTTAGGAAGAAATCACTAGGAAATTATTTAGCAAGTAAATTTAGTAAGTAAATTTTCAAAACATATAATGGAGAACTGAAATTCAAATACAAAATAATTTTAATGAAAGATCTTTCTATATTATTTTAATTATTAGTAATTATCTAAATTTAGTGAGATGCTTGCGCTTGATGCTTGCTGCAAAGAGATTTTATGTCAGGTTTCAATTTAGTTAACTTCAGTCTCAAGTCGAGTTATATCCAGCCGATTTCTTCCATTTTCGAATTGCCCCCCTTAACAATCGAATTGCCCTCCTATGGGGCGTGGGCCCCACGTTGGGAAACACTGGACTAGAGAGTTGAGAGACTGGAAGACTGGCAGGATGAGAATAGATTCATCTTGGTTAACAAGCTGTCCGACCCACATACTTTCTACTCGAGATCATGGCACACTACAACTACACCTGACCTGGCTTTTCATTCACCAGACCTGGAGTGGAACATTACACGAATTGTTGGGAAACAATTTGGTGGCAGCGACCAACGGCCAGTCTTTCTAACTGTAGAAAATGAGCTTGTAAGTGAAAGCAGCACCCTCTCGAGGTGGAACTACAAGAAAGCAGACTGGGCAATGTACAAGCATCGCACCAGCATACTGGTTAGAAACCTGAACACTGAGAAATAAAGTAGTTGATGTGTTTGGGAAATGCATATCACAGGCAGCGCGAGAAACAGTACCAAGAGGAGCCCGTAAACAATATAAACACTACTGGAGTAGTGAACTGGAACAGTTGCATAATGATGTGAATGAGTGTAGAAAGCAAGCAGGGGCCAAACCCAGCCAAGAGCACCACAATAAATTCCAGCATGCAAAAGCCACATTTCAAAGGACCAAGCTGCAGGCTAGAAGGAAAAGCTGGCTGGAGAAAACAGAGTTACTGAACTTTTAACCCGTCTTATCTTCCAGTTGGGTTCACTTTCCCCTCACGGCCTTAATGTCCAACACAGTTTTATTTAAGTCACCTACGCCCCTTATCCGCCCCCCCCCCCATCTCCGCTATCGTATAGTCCACTTCCAAGCCAGTTGCATGTCCTTCGCAGGACGTGGTAGTCACCACCAGCATTATCTCTGCTTGCTGTGACTTCCTGGTTGGTTTGCGTGGGGTCGCTCTCATTGCGTTCTGAACAACTGTCACTTGTGCTACTTTTTGATAGCTTACGCTTGTTGGCCTGCATCCATATTACCCACAGCAGCGTTTCGAACTTGGCGTGCGGAATTGCGAACTGCATCCGTTACATCCCCCCAGAGTTTCACATCCATATTTTTCCATTCGCTCTCCTGGGCGCACCCCGATCCCCCTAACGCGGGTTCCCTCACCGGTTGACTTAACCAATCACCAAGTTTCTGGCTGTACTGACCTTTAGTCAGTTGACCCCGTTAACACAACATCCGTTTCATTCTACCCATGGATAGCCGTTCTAGCTAGGACACTAGATAAGTATTTGTTAATCTACTTTTGTTTGTTTGTTCTGTGCTGACGAAGGCTTTGGTCGCAACGTCCATTGTTTTTTGTAGTTGTGCTTTGGTAAAGCTCTCAACCTACTTCTCGTTTTTCAGTGATTCATTCTGAACTTTGAAACAGACACAAGGAAGTTGTGGAAGCTAATAAAACAACATAACAATGAGGGCACAGGGAGAAAATAAAAAGTTGCACTACATAAAGATGGAAACATCTTAAAAGGAAAGCAAGCAGCTGACCATTTTGCGGACTCATTCGCACAAGATAACAATATCGAAATTAGTCCAGAGAAACAACAAGAGATTCGAGAGAAACGGCAACATACAGGACAGAAGAAAAAGTTCTGGAGGCGCTCATCACAACCAGCGAACTGGAGCTAGCCATATCAAAACTGAAAATGAGAAAGCCACCAGGAGCTGATGGTATCTCCAATGAAATGATCAGGAACCTAGGAACAGAGGCCAAAGCAAAGCTGTTGCAGATCTTCAATAATAGCTTGACCTTAGGCAGTGTTCCACAAGCCTGGAGAGAAGCAATCATGATACCCCTCCTAAAATCAGTTAAAGATAGTTCGACTGCCTCCAGCTACAGACCAATAAGCCTCATCAGCTGTCTCTGCAAAATGATGGAGTGCATCATCAATCACAGACTGCAGTGGTACATTGAAAGTAAAAACATCCTTGTGCCACAGCAGGCTGGCTTTAGGCAGTGCTACTCTACGGAAGATCAGACAACGTACCTCTCTCAAGAAATTGAGGATGCATTCCAAGAGAAGAAGCTGGTGCTTGCGGCATGGATAGATCTGAAGAAAGCCTTTGACAAATTCTGGAAAGAAAGTCTGATGAAGAAACTGAGAAACTGCAAAGTCAATGGAAGAATGTACAAATGGGTGAAAGTATACTTGCACAACAGAAGATCCCGAGTACAGATAGATGGACTCAAGAGCAAGAAAGTACTACTGCTCCACAGTTTTTCCCAGGGAGGAGTCTTGTTCCCCACACTTTTTCTAATCTCCATAAATCATCTTGTTGCTAATCTACCGCATGGAATTAAAGTGGTATTGTACACTGATGACCTGGTTCTATGGAGCACAAATGAACATGCATCAGTGGCCACCAGATTGCTACAAAGAGCTGTAGATACATTTTTTTAATGGGTAAATAGATGGTGTGTTAGCATAAACATTGACATGTTCAGCACTACGCTATTTACCCTCTCTCCAAAACAAAAGGCAGGGATCATCCAGATAAATGGAATACCCCTAAGAGAAGATAAAGAACCAACATACCTTGGGGTAACATTTGATGACAGGTTGACATGGAGAAAGCACATCAACAAAGCAGTAGCAAAAGCCAGAAGTAAAATAGCCATGCTGAGAAAGCTAAGTGGAACCACATGGGGAGTCAGTGGGACAATACTTAGCAAAGTTTATCAACAGAGCATACGACCACACCTGGAATATGGATAAATTGCGTGGTGTTCAGCATCGAAAACAAGAGCTGGACAAGGTGAACAATCAAGCACTTAGAGTCACCACAGGAGGGATGAGATCAACCCCTATAGTGGAAATGGAGAAGATGGGGAGGACACACGCACTGAGAGAGCGAAGAGATACAAAAACGCTAATAGAAGCAGAAAAGTTCCTCAGCTTGCCAGGCCACCCTATGAAGAACAGATGTGAAAACTCTACTATGGGGCGGTTGAAAAAAAAAAAAAAACAGTTTTATCCACCAGGCCAAACGACTCTGCACTGTAACCACCGATCTGCCCACAGTTGGTATCCCCCTGACAAATATTCCAGAGCAAACTCCGTTGAAAGATGAGCATAGACTATCGCTACAAATCCAGACAAAAGTAAGAGGAGTATATGACAAGGAAGAACAGAACAGTGTTTAGCACAGAACAGCCACTCACAGCTTCCTTGATGAAGAATAGCCAAGGGACCTCGGGATCTGAGTCTACACAGATGGGTCAGCACAAAATGCTGTTCGAAATGGGAGAAGCGGGTGTGCCAATAAGCTGCTGTGCAGGCTCGGGAAACTGCCATGATGCTGCTATTTGGTTGGTGTGATGTATACAGCGGCTTCTGGCCTTATTTACGGTGTTGAGTCAGTGGCGACATTTGGAAAGCAAGTTGGTCAGTGGCGAACTTTGTAATGCTTCTTTTCTGGGCGATAGAATAACTTCCCACGCCTTGGACAACACTGTCAATCTTGACGCGTCACCACTGTACTATGTCAGTGCGCTTCGTTGTTATCTCTAGAGATGCTTAATCTTGATCTTGTCTGCATCTCTCCTTCGACTTCTGGTATTTATTAAGCCTTTCCATCTTGAACAGTCTACAATCGTTTACTTAGGATGGGTAAGGGTATCTGTGTGGGTGTGGGTGGGAATATTGTGTGGTATCTGGGTGGGGGATATGTGTGTGGTGTGTAAGTGGAGATGTGTTGGTGAGGGATATGTGTGTGTATGTGTGGTGCGTGGGTTGGGAATATTGTGTGGTAGGGGGTGTATGTGATGTGCGGGTGGGGGATTGGGTTAAGGCATGTGTGGGTGGGTGGAAGTTGTATGTGTGGGTGGTGGGGTGTGTGTGAGTGGTTTAGGGATATATGGGTGGTTAGGGAGATGTGTGTGTGTGTGTGTGTGTGGGGGGGGGGGGGTAGGGACATGTCAGTTGGTGGGGATGTGTGTGTATGGTTTGGGGATGTGTGAGTGGATGTGCGATGTGTGGGTTGATGGGGGATTGTGTGCGTGAGGAGGGGAATATGTGGTCGATGGAGATGTGGCTGGGGGATGGGTGGTTTGAGGTGTGGGTGGGGAGAGGATGTGTGGGTTAGGATGTGGATGGGCGTGGGATGTGTGGGTTAGTGGGGGAATGTTTGTGGGTGGCGAGTGTGTTTTGGTTGGGGGATCAGATGAGGGTAGTGTGTGTGGGTGGGGGATGTGCGCGAGGGGGATGGGTCGGTTGGTGGGGTATGTATGTGTCCCTTGGTGTGCGTGTGTGTGGGTAGGTGGGGGTGTGTGTGTGGGTGGGGTGATTTATGGATAAGTGGGAGATGGGCCTCATAACATGGTAATAAGCCTTGTTTATGTTTACAACATTCATTTCACAATGTTTATTTTTCTTCCTATGCAAATGTATAATGCTCTTGATGAATGAAAGACGAGTGATTGGAAGGGCCGAATGTAAGACGGGCCTGCGCGCCCAATTTGTGACCCTAATAAAGTTGATTTGATTTGATTTACTTAGAACTCAACGTAGCTTGAATAACACGACATTGGTATAGATTTTCACTCTAATTTTACTAGTGCTACACTTACTACACTTGACACTGTCGAGAACACCATCGTTCATTCCACAAAATATTCACAAATAAACACAACAATGCCTAACATAAACTTTTCTAAAAGAGCGGCATAATATTAGCCATGCTCTATTAACAAGAAATAGGTCCAACGCTGATGCTAGCACGAGTCCCCCTGATCTAAGGTGATGTTTTGCCTTTGTGCAAGACGTCTTGCACACTTTTCATACTTTTGTGACCAATGCAGTGCAAAGTGTGTCTTAAAATCCTCTCGATTTTCACGTCTTGTCACATAACTGTGCAAGACTCTAAGCTACCTGTACTCAATAACCCATGGCCTGACCCAAGTCCATGGCAGGGAGTGTACATAGAATACCCAAATAATACTAGGGACACGACCAGAGTACCAACAGGAAAGTACTGCCATAACTATGATGCTGAAATTGAGGCAATCAAGTTAGCAACAGAGAAATTATTAAATACCAGCCATGACTCACAACCTGTGATGCTATTGACAAATGCAAAATCAGTACTCGAGGCGCTCCTGTCTGGGAAATTGCCAGTACTAAGGACACTACTTTCTGACCTTAGCAGACAGCATAAGGTCACCATACAGTGGATACCATCCCACTGTGGAGTACCCGGAAACAACAGAGCTGATCGATTGGCTAAAAGCGCCAAAGAAGAACAGCCTGATGTGCTCGTTACATACCACCAAAAGAAAGGCATGGTCAAATCAGTAAGAAAGCCACCAAAACCTGCTCAAGATGACTACCACATTACAGAAGTCATTATTCTGCGCCTCAGAACAGTAGATTCACAATAGATTGCGCAACCACATGTATACAAAATTCAAGATTAGTGAATCAGCCATGTGCACATGTGGATTGGCGTGGCAGTCAGCACAGCACATACTCCAAGACTGCCCAAAATACAACATATCTAGGCAAACCTTCTGACCTAAAGAGACGACAGTGGAAGATAAACTCTATCGACCGCTGAGTGAACTAAAAAAGAGTTAAATTCATACAAGAGACAACATTTCAGTTATAGACATATTTCAAGTGAACGAAAGAAGAAGACCTATTCACTGTGACGTCATGTAGCATATTGTAGGTCAGTGTGTTGTATTTCGTATGTGTAGTGTCACTAGTCAAGGTTACAGTCCGTGTACATGTCATAGGTGTTGTGTCAGTATATAAACTTGGTTTGCTGTGCTGTGTTATCATTGCCATTACAGTACAGTACACTCATGGTACAGTCATTTCATAATACATAACAAACTTATTGTCTACTTACATTGTCGGTTTTGTTTAGGAAGCATATATTATTATTATTATTATTCCATTTAGTGCTTCCATATTGACGTGGATAGGCCTTAGGTTCATACCAGAATGCGATCGGCATTGCCAGTAGTGGGTTGTGCTCAATATTTAAATTTCAAATCCCGAAACAACCACATAATCAATTGATTATTGCTCACTGGATTTAGGAGGCCTGGTGTTCCTTGCCAGTGAGAAGTCCTGATCGTTCGGGTCCCATCGATTGACGGACGTCGGTCGCGGCGATTGGGCAATCTTGAGCATAGTCTACGATGGGTAGCGTTGTGATATTCTGTTGTGATAATTTGGTGTGTCCAGTGTGTGCCGCGTGGTTACACACCCGCTTCACACGCGTGATCCGGGACTGTTTCCGGATCCGGTCAGGGATATGCACTACTGACGAGCTCAAACGAGGGCAAAACTCGAGTATAGTGCTTCCATATTGACGTGGATAGGCCTTAGGTTCATACCAGAATGCGATCGGCGTTGCCAGTAGTGGATTGTGCTCAATATTTAAATTTCAAATCCCGAAACAACCACATAATCAATTATTATTATTATTATATTATAAAGATCAAACCATACCCTATAACTTTGTGGATATATAAGCAAATTTATATTGTTAGATGTCGTCCTTACAAGAAGTTGTTGCCATTGGTAATGATGTGGGTCTGTCAAGTTCAGAATTACAGGTAGGGGCGGAAAAACATTTTGCAACATTCCAGGCCCAAGAGAGAGATGAAAGGGCTGCCGCCAGAGAGCTAGAAAAACAGAAACTTGCTACACAAGAGAAAGAAATGAATTTTCAAAAAGAGAAACTTGTAGCAGAAAAAGAGCAACTTGTGCCAGAAGAAATCATACAGTGGGAAGAAGTGCACCTTTTGGCTAACTCGGCGATGCAGATAAAAGAATTTTAAAAATTCCAAGTACCTGACATCGTTTTACAAAATGACTTCACTTTACTTTCGCAGACAGACCTATCGTAATGCATTACAACAATCTCATATGTTATCACAGTTAGACTTTCAGTCATCTTCACAGCCACCATCAATAAACATAGACACCAGACAGACAGAAACCAGAATATCAATCAAAACCACTCTCTTTACTATAATCAAGGCATTTCTTTTACTTATATCTATAATACAATTCGTGCTATGTATTCTTCACGACAGTGCCAAACAAATGACTTCAAACGCCATTGATATTATGATACAAATAAGTGACAAATTCAAAGTAATTTTAAAACCTATCATTGTTACCAGAAATTTATTAATACCGGTGTAGAAATTACATTACAATTACCTGAACTTCTTTAAAAAAAAAAAAAAAAAAGAATATGACCAAAAAAAAAAAAAATATTAATTCACCTGGAGCTTTTATTAGAATGACGCGAATGCTACCACGTGACATTACAAACACTGCCATATACATGGACGATTTTTGTATACACACTAGAGACATCAACCAACACATCGACACTTTAAGACAAATATTCCATCGGATCAGATCATTTGGTCTCACAGTTAAGCCCAGTAAACCGGAAGTAGCATTTTAGGAAACTCAATTCCTTGGACATAGAATTTCCAAAAGTTTTCTAGAAACAGATCTGAAAATGGTTACAAAAATTTTAGAGATTAAGCCACCAAAAACAAAGAAAGAAATTAGAAGTATTTTGGGTCTAATAAACTATTATCAAAAATTTATCCCAAAAAATATGGCATGGGAAACAGAAACGACAGAGGAGACCGGCTGATACAGTTCTGTGAAGAAAACAATCTTATTGTTTGCAACACATTTTTTCAACATAACCCTAGGAAACTGTATACATGGAAAAGCCCTGGAGATAGAACAAGGAACCAAGCTGTCTACATTATGATTAGAAACATTTAAAAGCAATGTTAAAAATGCCAAAACATACCCTGGTGCTGATATCAACTCTGACCATAATCCTGTAGTTTTAAAATTACAAATAAAACTTAAAAACCCAGGAATAAGGAAATCGAAGACACCTCAAGTAGATATATCGGCATTGAAACAACCAGAAATAAGTCAACTGTACCTAGTTGAAGTCAAAAATAGATATGATGGGCTAATCACTGAAAGCATGGAACAATATCGACATGAAAATCCTGAGGATAAAATCAATACAAAATGGGAAAGTGTAAAATCCAGTATTCAGATTGCAAATACCACCTTGCCAGTGAAGATTAATAAGAATAAAACAATTATGGATAACCGATCAAATCTTGAGTAAAATGTCTGAAAGAAAGAAAGCAAAGAACACTCCAGAGTATATAGTAATAGATAGAGAAATACGTCACATGTGCAGAGTTGCCAAAGAGGAGTGGTTGCAGAAACATTGCAAAGAAATAGAGGATCTGGAAATAAAACACAACTCGAAAGAATTACTTGAACATATAAAAAGATTTACAAAGAAGAAAAATAATATAACAGGAAGCGGTTGTATCAGAGGAAAACATTGAGAAATTTTAATTAATAACACAGACATAATAAAATGATGGACAGAGTACATAGAAGATTTATTCTGGACAACAGGGTCAATAGACCAACGTTGTATAATACTCAAGATGGACCAAAAATACTAAAGGTTGAAGTTGAAAAGGCTAATAAAAAGATAAAAGAAGGAAAGGCTGCAGGTCCTGACAAGATAACAACAGAGATGATAAAATCCTTATCCAGCTTTGCCATTGAAACTATCACATAATTATGTAATGGTATATATAATACTGGGTACATACCCAAGGACTTGAAAACATCCATTTTCATCACACTACCGAAGAAGCCAAGAGGTGTTGAGTGTGAGGATTACAGAACTATTAACTTAATGAGCTACATAACTAAGATACTACTCAAGGTCATACAAGAAAGAATTCAACATAAAATAGATGAGGAAGAAGCTAAAGAATTTGGGTTATGCAAAAACAGCGGCACCTGAGAAGCAATCATCTTTTTGAGGATGTTAATTGAAAAATATATAGAAGTTCAAAACAGTATATATGTTTGTTTTATAGACTACAAGAAAGCTTTTGATAGAGTACACCATGAACGACTAATTGCGTGCCTTCAAGATATAGGAGTAGACGGAAAGGACATCAGACTTATTAGTAACTTGTACTGGGAACAAGTGGTGCCTATTAGATGCGGAAATAACTATTCGTCGCCTATAGAGATAAAAAGAGGAGTACGGCAGGGATGTGTACTGTCCCCAAGCCTCTTCAACCTATACACAGAAAGAATTTTTAAACAAGTTGAAATGCCTGGACTCAACATCAATGGAAGAATCATAAATAGTCTTAGGTATGCTTACGATACTGTGTTAGTAGCAGAAAGTGAGCAAAAGTTGCAAGACCTCATTGGCACCTTGCCGTCTTGACAGACGATAGTTTGTGCTCTAACAAGGCATAATAACTTTTAACTATGGCGGTAGCGAGTGTGACTGATAAGGCCAATTTGCGCTGTAAATGTCCGTTCACAGTGGGTGCATGTGAACACGTGGTCATTTCCACCATCATGCACCATCTTACGTCTCAAACGCTTGGTGTGTGACTTTTCTGCAATAATTTTCTCCTTTGACTTTATTCCATTTCTGATATTTGCCCTCCATGCAACACGTTCAGCGGCGACTTGCTCCCAATGTGCATTATCAATGCCTGTATCAATCATGTCCCGCTTACACACATCTTTGTATCGTAGTAGAGGCCGACCCTGAGATCTCTTACCCATCTGTAATTCACCAAAAAAGATATCCTTTGGTATTCTACCATCATCCATCCTCCTAAGATGTCCTATCCATCTAAGTCTACGAAGACTGAGCATGGAATAAACTGTCACACAACCTGATCTTTCCAATACTTCAGTATTTGTGATTTTGTCTTGCCACTTAATACCAAGAATTCTTCGCAGACACCGCATATGAAAGCTGTTTAAATTGTTCTCTTGGTGTGAGTAAGTTGTCCAGGTTTCACTGCCATAGAGAAGAGTACTAAGGACACAGGCTTGATAGACAAGGACTTTTGTTTTGGCAGTAAGTTTCCTGTTTTCCCAGACTCTTTTTCTTAACCTGTTCATTGTTGTTGCTGCTTTACCAATCCGGATGTTGATTTCCTGATCTAGGGATAATTTGCTATTTACCACTGATCCTAGATATGTAAAATGGTCTACTATCTCTAGTTCGGCGTCGTCAATAAAGATTGATGGTACCCCATGTGCACCTTGTGACATAATCTGTGTCTTCTTTTTGCTAATTGTTAAACCAAATTCAGAACAAGCATTGGAGAATGCAGATAGTAGACACTGCAATTCTTCCTCGGAGTGGGTCGTAACTGCAGCATCATCTGCAAAAAGCAACTCTCTGATCAGTACCCTCCTAATTTTGGTCTTAGCCTTCAATCTCTGAGCATTGTAGAGGCCGCCATCTGAGCGTGAGTGATCACGAAATGCATATTTCAGTAGAAGTGAAAAGTATATTCCAAAGAGGGTGGGAGCTAGTACACAACCTTGCTTAACTCCACTCTTGATTTCAAATTCTTCAGAAGTTGCACCATCAAACTTGATTATACCCTTCATGCCTGTGTGGAACGATTCCACAATGGACAGAAGAGTTGGTGGGCAGCCAATCTTCTTTAGTGCCTTGAACAGACCCTCACGACTGACCAAATCAAATGCCTTTGTGAGGTCGATGAAGGCAATAAACAGTGGTTGATTCTGTTCACGGCATTTTTCTTGCATTTGTCGCAATGAGAATATCATATCAGTGGTAGATCGGTTCTGTCGAAAGCCACACTGTGATTCGGGGTAGACTTGATCTCCTAGGTATTGAAGTCTGCGCAGAACAATTCTGGCAAATACTTTTCCAACAATACACAGAAGTGACATACCCCTATAGTTGTTACAGTCGCTCCGATCACCCTTGTTCTTGTACAGCGTTATGATGTTTGAATCTTTGAAATCCTGTGGGATTTGTCCTTCACGCTAGCATAGCTCTATTAGCTGGTGGATCTGTAGAGTGAGTGTGTCTTGCCCACTCCTGATAACCTCTATTGGAATCCCATCCTTACCTGGAGCCTTGCCAGATGCAAGTTCATTTATAGCACTTAACTTCTGTTATGGTGGGAAGTGTGTCCAGGTGGTCAAGAGTTGGTAGAGCCTCTATGGCGTTGAGAGAACCATCCGCTAGTTTGGTCTCACTTGAGTAAAGCTCCAAATAGTGCTCTACCCATCTGTCCATCTGCTGTTTCTTATCAGTGATGACTTCTCCAGTCAAGGTTTTCAGCGGTGCACTTCTTTTGATCACTGGACCACAGGCTTTCTTTATTCCTTCATACATGCTTCTTATGTCTCCCTTATCACTTGCGATTTGAATGGACTCACATAACTTGATCCAATAATCATTTGCACACTGCCTGGCAGCCTTTTGCACATCCTTCCTAGCTTGCCTTAGCTCACTCAGTGTTACGCGTTGGTCTTTCCTTGTTTCTTAAGAGAGCTTTCTTCTTCTTATCAATCAAGGGCTGCAGAGTCTCGCTGTTGGCCGCAAACCAGTCCTGCCTCTTATGATCCACAGTGCCGTAAACCCCTACGGCAGTTTTATAAAGAGTTTCTTTAATTTGACCCCACTTTTTATTTACTGTACAATTTTCTGGTGTATCAGTGAAAGCGTCTTCAAGTTGCTGTTGAAACTGAAAGCACTTTTCAGGATCATGAGTGTTAATAATATTAATCCTGGGGCTAGATTTGTGTTTAGCTGTGTAGATTCTCTTTGGTCTCAGTCTAACTCTTGCAACAACCAAAGAATGATCTGTATCACAGTCAGCACTGTGGTAACTACGAGTCAATGATATATGGTTCAGATGTTGTCTCCGTGTGATGATGAAGTCCAGCTGGTGCCAATGGCCGGATCTTGGATGTTTCCATGTGACCTTATGCATCTCTTTTGTTTTAAAAAAGGAGTTTGTAATACATAGGTCATTACTGGTGCAATGCTCCAGCAGCCTTTGCCCATTTTCATTCATGCGACCGATGTTGTATTTTCCAAGGGACACTGGCCATGAACTCGAGTCCTTGCCCACACGAGCATTGAAATCACCGAGCATATAAAGACCTAGCAAGACCTAGTGGAAGAAATAAACAGGCACAGTGCAGAATGTGGCTTAGATATTAACATCCGAAAAACAAAAACTATGATAATTAGCAGTGAAAAGGAAAGGTAACCAATGAACATCACAGTAAACGAGCAGATACTAGAACAAGTAACAAGTTTCTCTTATCTTGGACATATAATAACAGATGATGGCAGAAGTGAAATGGAAATCAAAAAGAGAAAAGGAATGGCCAAAAATGCATTCAATGGCATGCAATCAGTATTAACACCTAGAGAGATTAATAACCCATTAAAAATGAGAATTGTCAAATGCTACGTATATTCAATGCTACTGTATGGCGCGGAATCCTGGACATTGAGCAAGCAACTAGAAAGTCGCATAGAAGCCCTGGAGATGTGGATATACAGACAAATAGGTCATATTTCATGGAAACAAAAACAATCAAATGCAGAGGTCCTAGAAAAACTGGGAATGAAGAGAGAGTTGATGACAGAAATAAAGAGGAGACAAGTGAAATCAGTTATCAGTTGGGGTATCTTCATTGCACTCCGGACATGTCCATAGGTGCTCAGATCCTCCCCCCAGCATATGCATCAGCGTCTGGTGGCTAATAGTGCCAGTTCTGTGTTGGTTGACGAGGCGCTTTGTTTTCCCGATGTACCTCTCGCGTCTGGCTGTGCCGATTCTTACTCTCAAGTCTTTCATTCTGGACAGCGATGTGGAATCACTGACGTCAAAGTCCTCTGTTCTCGCCATATCTTTGAGGACGTTAATAACATCGGCATGATCCATGGGCTGGCCATCTACAGGGGGTGCAGAGCCAGCCAGTTTATCAGCTCGTTCATTTCCCTCGACTCCCGCATGTCTCGGGACGAAGATGAAGGTGACTTTACGGACAACAGACTTCCGCAGCGCCTCAGTCCACTGTCTACGTACAGATCCAGCTTCAACCTTCTGAATCATGCTCATTGAATCACTTAGTACACACACGTTGGTATAATGCTGTGATTCCAGCAGACAAGTGAAATATTTTGGCCATGTTAAAAGACATGATACTCTTATAAAAACTATACTGCAAGGCAAGGTTGAGGGCAAGTGATCAAGAGGTAGACAACGATACAAATGGGAGGATAACATCAAGAAATGGACGAACATCAGCCTTCCAGAATGTTCAGTCAAAGCGAGAGGCAGACAGTGTTGGAGATACATTGTAGCCAACCTTCATTGAGGAGGTGGCACCTGATTGATTGAATACCAGATATTACTAGGATTTCGTTATTCAGACTGATACGGGTTCTCATATGATTTCTTCTATTATTCTCCAAGAATATAATGGGATATTACACCCAGGTTTTTATTCAAGTAGAAAATTAACTGACACTCAAAGGAGATACGCTGTTACAGAATTAGAGGCTCTCTCTTTGATCCAAGCGGTTACACAATTTTCCAAATACTTATTGGGGAGGAAATTTCTTGTCATCTCTGGCAATAAACCATTAAAAGTTTCAAGGAAAGATATCCGAAAAACTAATTCATAGAGGGCACTGCTACTACAGGATTTTGATTTCTCAGTTTCTCATATTTCTGGGAAAGACAATAATTTGGTGAACATATTAAGCAGATTATAATTATGAAAAACAACACATCGCTATATTTTATTATTCATATGTTCAAATTCATGAATAAGCAAAACAATTATAGATTTCATTGCTCAAAATTTCACAAACATGAAAAATCAAAACATCTCCAGATTTCATGGTTGAAACTTTCAAATTCACGAGAGATATCAGGACATCTCTATATGTCAATGTTCAAACTTTCAAAAAAGTGTGTACCTATTTGAGTATTGCGATATTTGGCCTACGATTCAACATGTGAGAAACCACACATATGACACGTATTGATAAATTGTTATTAAATTGTGGACAGTTTGGTCACTTTCATTGTTTTAGGTCCGAAGAAGCTAAAATGTTGTATAAAGTATCTATGTTTCTTACGGACATATATTCAAATCTGAAAGCAATTCAAGTTATACACTTTTGACGATGTCAGTTCTGAATTGTGTACTACTTCAAACAGTTACTAGCTTGTTGTGATAATGGATTTACGTCTCACATAGTACAAACATTTATCCTCACAGGACATTCAAGCGTTTGTCATGGACAATATTGTTATTTAATTAATTAAGGTAATGTATGTAATGTACGGTTGTTATTTAATTAATTACGGTAATGTTATTTAATAAGAATGGTTCATTATTATATTATATTTGTGCATGGTATACGATTACATAATTGTTCTCTGGCACATATGAATGGAGATACTAGATTTTTCTTTCAAATGATTGTATATAGTTAAGAAGAGAATGAGAGAAACACTAGATTTTTCTAAACACACATGTCCGTAAAATTGTTTGAAGAAAACAGATAAACAAATTATATGATTCTGTAAAATACAAGTACATACATTTTAAATTTACTGTTACAGAATTAGGGTGGTACACATACTTATGTAGCGTATTTCATGATATATATATATATAACTAGACGACCCGGTCCGGCTTCACCCAGCTCTTGGCGGGAAGCGTCTCATTGAATTCAAATACATTTCTCTAAGCTCACAGAGTACGCGTTCGGCCCCTGCTCCCGTTCCTCATCTGTTTCTGATGCTCCCTTTCCCATTGCTCATATTTCAGTTGGATCCACGGGAGTGAGAACATCATCTGTACAAAATTTCATCTCAATCGGATGGACCGATCGGGAACGCATAAAAGACACACACACAATGAAACATTACTGTTCATAACTAATATGATTCTGGTTCTGGTCCCATTGCTTGTTTGTTTCTGATGCTCCCTTTCCCATTCCCGTTGCTCGTATTTCAGTGGATCCGCGGGAGTGAGAACAATATCTGTACAAAATTTCATCTCAATCGGATAGACCGTTTGGGAACGCATAAAGGACACACATGCAAAGAAACATTACTGTTCATAACTATTTTCTGGTTTAATCAGAGAGTGAGTTCCCTTGAAGCAATATGGTGGGCCACAGGCGGGCCTGTTTCTGAAGCTCGTAATGCCTTTTTCTTTCATGCTAGAGGAAACATTGTTGATTTTAAGCTCACAAACTATGTCAGTTGGCTCCGCTGGAGTGAGAACATCTGTACAAAATTTCATCTCAATCGGGTAGACCAGTGTTTCCCAACCTTTTTTGTGCCATGCCCCACTTAAGCCTTTCTAAAATTCATATTGCCCCCCTCCCCCGCCCCATGCCCCCCCCCCCCCTCAACATATACATTATTTTTAATATTCAAACATTGAAATGTTCACTAAAGAAACTTGAATGATAGGTTTTAGGAAGAAATCACTAGGTAATTATTGAGCAAACACAGTAAGTAAATTTTCAAAACATATAATGGAGAACTGAAATTCAAGTACAAAATAATTTTAATGAAAGATTTTTCTATATTATTTTAATTATTAGTAATTATTTATTATTTAAATTTAGTGAGATCCTTGCGCTTGATGCTTGCTGCAAAGAGATCTTATGTCAGGTTCCAATTTAGTTAACTTCAGTCTCAAGTCTCCCCGTTTTGTTATATTCAGCCGATTTCTTCCATTTTCGAATTGCCCCCCTTAACAGTCAAATTGCCCCTCTGTGGGGCGTGGGCCCCACGTTGGGAAACACTGGGGTAGACCATTCGGGAACGCATAAAGGACAAACAAACAAACAAACATTGTCTTTTATATATATAGATTACTTGAATGAAAGATATGTACAAATGCGTTTTAGCTCAACGAGGCACTAGGCATCTGGTACATGGAAAAACAATACAAATGATCCAACAAATAATACAAATAGCGACTCAGAGAATATAAACACAACATACCCAAGACAGATAATAAATGAATATATATGGCTTGATCAAATACATTACAATGAAATCAAAAGATACACAAGAAAATCAGTATACTAAAAGTTATACATAATCAAATACATATAAGTAATATGGGTAAATAATAACTGATACATAGATGGGACACACATAGAAATTAATAAATTATGAATAAGTAATCTATAAATTCATGTCATAGAAATATAATTAAGTAACGTAATTAAGAACAAGATCGGAAACAGTAGTCAGATATTGTTGATGATAGAAAGAGACGCACACAGTAAAAGTCTACATTTTACGTAGCATACGTCAATGGGATTTTCATAAAAACATTGGAGATTGTCATGACTTACGGCATTAAGCACAGGATGGCCCAGAGTTGAGAGAGGACGTGGGAAAGAACTGTGGCTGCACATCTGGAGTATAGGCATCGGTGAAACAGTGTAGATGTTCCTCAAGTTAGCATCTGATGCTCGGTGGCTGAATTGGATGTCAGGTTAGAGTGTCGGTTTGTCTGAGTGAACGGCTGGCCATTTGACATACGTTATAATGGTAATGATGATGCAGCACAGCCAATAAAGTTATAATAATCTGTCAACTGTCAACCTGGATCTTGTTGTGTGTGCAGTGGGGTCGTCTTAGAGAAGGTTGTGGTCATGGGTGTGAGGGGACCCCACTGGTCAAGTTGAGGTGACTTTCTCTTGGGACCATCATAGTCATCCGCCTAGACGAGAACAAAGCAACAGCACTGCTTTGAAGCATCACATCAGCGACGACAGTTGTAGATCACCAATGACGCATTATTCACCGCCTCCTAGCCAATTCATCGGCTGATCATATATACGCCGCGGCAGTTCAGCGGTCACCACATAACAGTATCCATGCATCTCAACTGAGCCTAGGGTGTTGTGGATCAATTCTGTTGAAGATATTCCTCCATGCCACAATCTCAGTCTATCAAGCATCATCATTCTTGGCCTGCTTCTCCTAATTTTGAGCTTTCAAGTCATCACCATGTTTCCCAATACTTTCTTCCCATTATATGACAAAAAATGTTTCTTATAGCTGTATACAATGTTCTAGTTTCAATAGTCTCTTTCACACAAAATGCTCCTCACTGCCACAGTTTGTGTGATATTCACTGGCACAGGAACGGAGCAATATGGGGACAACCCGTTGCCGTGAAGTTAGAACCACGACTAACTAACTAGTCTCTTTTAGGTAATCATCATTAATTACTCTGACTGTTCAACATATTGACAACATTCATCTCGGGACCCTCCCCTTAATTGCCTGAAGCTCATCCTAATGTGTTTATGTTCCATGATTTACTGCCATACAACAAGTAGGGTCTGTATAACATTTCAGTACCCTGTTTCTAACAGTCAATGATAGTGACATTGCATAATAAACTTGTCAGTTTCTGAAATACAGCTTGAGTCACAAACTGAAATTACAGCACTTGGGACATTCCCATAAGTGCTCCGTCCTCATCTGCAACAGCCAGCGTAGAGTCCCAATACTAGTGGTGCCAGTAGCAGCCTGATTATATGTCCGTCTGGCCTTTCCTGTGAGGTTTGAGTGTTGGGCAGATCCTGTGGTCACTCCCTGCAGCACCATTCTCTCCAAGCCCTGATGTTTTTCTGTACTACACATATATTTCAGAAGGCTCTGGCCACATCTTCAATATTGCATCTTTTGTTTGGCTTATTTTGCTCTTAATCTCTGTCATGCATCCTAAATTGGATGTAATGTTTGAACCACAATCACCACACCTTATTATGCTTCCAACAGACATACAGTGAAATATGTACCCAATGATAACTGATAATACCTGTAAGGTTTTTCTCCTGTATGTGTTCTCTTGTAGCACGGCAGACTGGTGGTATAAATAACAGATACAAAAAATTAACTACACTAATAAAAGTTTTATCGTGTGTGTTTTAAAATGTGGAACTTCACAGACAGCTAACTGTAGTAAATGATGCAGTATGATAATAACAATAGTTAGTTAGTCGACAAATCACCCTCATTACACATTGAACCATTCAGTCCATAAGTGCTCGGATCCCCTCCTCAGCAAATCCCACAGCATGTAGCGACTAATGACACCAGTTCTATGTTGGTTTATCAATCTTCTTTGGCTTCCTGCATAGTGATCTTGTTTGGCCACACCTCTTTTAATTTGCCGTCCTTGCAGTCTGACCATAGTTGTAGATTCACAGTCATCACTTGGTTCTCGCAAAAGTCTTACTTCTCATAGAGCTTTGAGAATGTCAGCCTGGTCCGCAGTAGCCTTACCTGCGAGCTTGTCATCCCGCTCATTTTCTTGTACTCTCACATGCCCTGGCACAAAGATGAATTAATCTTTGCCAGCCATGACCGCCCCAGAGACAGCAACCACACTCTTCGGATCCACCCCATCTCTATCCTCTCGAGCATGCTCACCGAGTTGCTAAGGAAACATACCCTAGTGAATGTCTCCCGTGTGTTGCCGGGGCCCATAAGGGAAGCAAAGAATAGCAACACTGTAGCCTACCACGCATGTCGTAAGAGGCGACTAAGGAGGCTATGGTTCCGTCGCCCTGCTACTGAGTGAGTGCGTGGCGCGACACTGTGAGCTGTGAGTTTTGTGTGAAATGCTTTTGAATCTGCCCGAGATTTTTTGGGAACGTGACTGCATGTTCGGAGCGATGGCAGATGGCTATGTCCCAGAGTTGACCGGTATTTGCCTTATGCAGAAATGCGTGGCTGCTGGGCTTCTGGTTGACTGCCACTGCCGTCGACAATGAACTGTATTTTCATGGACAGTGTGGGTGAACATCTAGGAAACATCCAGATGGGAAAATGACTGCCGATTCCATCAGAGATAAACTGGATGTTTTGTGGGGGACTATTGTGTTGACATTCTGGCGGCGGTATTATGCACAGTGTATCTGTGCAGGCTGTTGTTTGTCGAGACTCCTGTCTTTTCCACTTTTCACATTGGGCAGTGGGGAGCATTTTATGTGATATTCACTGGCACAGGAACGGAGCATAATGGGGGCGACCCGTTGCTGTGAAGTTGGAACTGTGACTAACTAACTAACTAACCCTGGTGAATGTCTGTGTCTCGAGCCATGTTATTGCTTTACTTACTGCCATGACTTCCATAGTCAGGCTACTTGTGGTTTCAGTGAAAGCACCAGAGTCCTCCTTCACAATTCTCCCTCCAGCCCGAGCTGTAAAGGCCCATGAGCTTCTCACATGTCGGACGACCGTCCCATCTGTGTAGATGACAGCATCACTGTCTAACGAATTCTCGAAAATCAACGCTTGTACTTCCACCTCCGCAGCAACCGGATTTCCTTGTCTGCATTTTCTGTCTAGTTAGATGCAAACTGAAAAGGACGTACAGAAATTTGTTGCCACTTGTACCCACTCCTTGCCAGATTCTAAGTCCTCAAGTAAACACACCTGTTGAAGAATGTCTTCGGCTTGACCCATCCACAACCTTCCTCTTTTTAACCTGCTGCCCTTTACCTTCATAATTTCACTACACAGTGGATGTTGTGTGTTTCTATGACCACGAGCAGCATGACGATGGAGGTGATGGCAGTAACACAGGCTTTCATATGGCTAGAATCACAGCATTACACCAACGTGTGTGTACTAAGTGACTCAATGAGCATGATTCGGAAGGTCGATGCAGGATCTGTGTGTAGACAATGGATTGAGTCACTGCTGAAGTCTGTTGCCCGTAAAGTCACCTTCATCTTCGTCCCGGGACATGCGGGAGTCGAGGGAAATGAACGAGCTGACAAAAAGACAGATCTGGCACTATTAGCTACCGAACGCTGATACATATGCTGGGGGGAGGATCTGAGCACCTATGGACCTGTCCAGAGTGCAATGAAGATACCCCAACTGATAAATGTTGTGTGTTTGCATTAACTCTGAGGTAGGCACATGCTCTGCAAATTTGTATTCTGTCTTTAATGGTTGGAAAGTCAAGAAGGCACAGTGCATGCTGTATCTCTGGTACACCCAAGAATAATGTGCACAGCTTCATTCTGTATCCTTTCCATCCTTTCCATCTGCTTATGGCTGAGAATCAGCATCACCATCGCATACTCAAAAACAGACATGACCAGCCCCTCATATAGAAGACATAGATGGCGCTGCCCATATTTTCCTGCCGCCATCACCTGCATCGCAGCCAAACTCCGCTTGGCCTTTGTTATCACCTGGTCTATGTGCTTATTATAAGCAAGGCTTCGATCAAAACATAGCGGGGGGTGCGGGCCGCACCGGGTGACACCATCAAGGGGTGACACCAAAATAAAAAAATTGCAAATTTGACAAAGCAGACATAGCAAAATAACAAAAATTTAACTTTGTCCGAGTTTGTCGAAGTGTTATATTGTTCAATTTGTTTTCTTTCTTATGTCCTTATTAACTTTTTGACTTATTTTACAAACATTACTATATGCAATTATATATGATACAGGAACACTCGGAAGAAGACCATGGTGAAAGTCTAGAGGGGTGACACCAAGAGTTTACCGCACTGGGTGACACCAACCCCAGTGACGCCACTGTCCCCAAGTAGTTCATTGCCTGCATTCTTTCCAGTCTCTGGACACAGATTTACAGTTGATGTTGGAGTTTTGACAATATGATTATTCAAAGAGAACTATGTCATAGACATCGTGGGGAAAAACTGCTGCATTGGTCCAGGTTTCTCTTTTTGGACGGTACCCTCCCAGGGTAGGTGGGAAAACACCTTGCCTCTCTAGCTGGCTTGATATAATATAATAATATAATAACAATTGTAAAGTGTAAAATTTTTTGTGGGCATGTATTACAATTCACATGTGAAGGTAAAGTAAAATTTGCATCACAATGAACACACTTGTAAGATGTCTCTCCTGTATGTGTTCTCACTTCAGTTACTTGCTTCAATAAATGATGTACTATTGTGATCACACTTGTAAGATGTCTCTCCTGTATGTGTTCTCACTTCAGTTACTTGCTTCAATAAATGATGCACTATTGTGATCACACTTGTAAGATGTCTCTCTTGTATGTGTTCTCACTTCAGTCAGTTGCTTCAATAAATAATGCTCTATGGTCATCACACTTGTACAGTTTCTTTCCTGTATGTTTTCTCTTATAGCACTTCAAATTTTTAGCTCTGGAAAAGATGCACAACATTCAACACACTTGTAAGGTTTCTCTCCTTATGTGTACTCATGTGGCACTTCAGATTGTCATGTCTAGAAAATGATGCACCACAATGGTTTGGTCTCTTTCCTGTACATGCTCTCATGTGGTACTTCACATTTGTAAATTCAATAAAAGATGCACTACAATAATAACACTTGTTTGGTTTCTCTCATGTCTTTTCTTGTGACCCTTCAGATATGCAGCTAGAGTAAAGGAAGCCACACTTGTAAGGTTATTCTCCTGTATGTGTTTTCATGTGCTGCTTCAGTCTTGTAAATTCAATAAAAGATGCATTACAATAATCACACGTGTAAGGTTTCACTACAGTGTGTGTTCTCACGTGGCGGTTAAAATGATATATTTGAGTAAACAATGCACCACATTTATCACACCTGTAAGGATGTTTCTCACCTGTATGTATAACCTTATGGCACGTCAGCTTGCCGGCAGTAGTAAAAGATGCACCACATTCATCACATTTACAAGGTTTATCTCCTGTATGCACTCTCATGTGACATTTCAGATTGCCAGCTGTAGTAAAAGATGCACCACATTCATCGCATTTGTAAGGTTTATCTCCTGTATGTATTCTAAAGTGGTTCTTTAAATGGCTATATTGAATAAAAGATGCACCACATTCATCACACTTGTAAAGTTTCTCTCCTGTATGTATTCTCACGTGAATCTTGACACTGGTAGCTTGCGCAAAAGATGCACCACATTCATCACACTTGTAAGGTTTCTGTCCTGTATGGATTCTCTTGTGTTTCCTCAGACTTTTAGCTACAGTGAAGGATGCACCACAATCATCACACTTATAAGGTTTCTCTCCTGTATGGATTATCATGTGGGACTTTAAACTGTTAGCATGAGTAAAAGATGCATCACATTCAGCACACTTATAAGGTTTCTCTCCTGTATGGATTCTCATGTGGGACTTTAAACTGTTAGCATGAGTAAAAGATGCACCACATTCAGCACACTTATACAGTTTCTCTCCTGTATGTATTCTCATATGAATCTTAGCACTGGTAGCTTCAGTAAAAGATGCACCACATTCATCACATTTGTAAGGTTTTTCTCCTGTATGTCTTCTCATGTGAGTCTTCAGACCACCAGCTTGAATAAAAGAAGCACCACAAACATCACACTTGAAAGGTTTCTCTAATGTATGTGTTCTCTTGTGAGTCTTCAAGTGGCCAGCTTGAGTGAAAGAAGCACCACAAACATCACACTTGTACGGGTTTTCTCCTGTATGTGTTCTCTTATGTTCCTTCAGACCACCAGCTTGAGTAAAAGAAGCACCACAAACATCACACTTGTAAGGTTTCTCTTATGAGTCTTCAAGTGGCCAGCTTGAGTAAAAGAAGCACCACAATCATCACACTTGTATGGTTTTTCTCCTCCATGTGTTCTCTTATGTTCCTTCAGACTACCAGCTTGAGTAAAAGAAGCACCACAATCATCACACTTGTATGGTTTTTCTCCTGTACGTGTTCTCAAGTGAGTCTTCAATCTGTCAGCTTGAGTAAAAGAAGCACTACAAACATCACACTTGTAAGATTTCTAGCCTGTATGTGTTCTCTTGTGTTCCTTCAGACCACCAGCTTGAGTAAAAGAAGCACCACAAACATCACACTTGTACGGATTTTCTCTTGTATGTGTTCTCATGTGAGTCTTCAAACTGTCAGCTTGAGTAAAAGAAGCACTACAAACATCACACTTGTAAGGTTTTTCTCTTGTGTGTCTTCTCATGTGAGTCTTCAGATCACCAGCTTGAGTAAAAAAGCACCACAAACATCACACATGTAAGGTTTCTCTCATGTGTGTGTTTTGCTGTGGTATCTCAAACTATTAGCATGAGTAAAAGAAGCACCACAAACATCACACTTGTACAGTTTTTCTCCTGTACGTGTTCTCATTATGTTCCTTCAGACCACCAGCTTCAGTAAAAGAAGCATCACAAACATCACACTTGTAAGGTTTCTCTCCTGTATGTGATCTCTTGTGAGTCTTCAAGTGGCCTGCTTGAGTAAAAGAAGCACCACAATCATCACACTTGTATGGTTTTTCTCCTGTGTGTGTTCTCTTATGTTTCTTCAGACTACCAGCTTAAGTAAAAGAAGCACCACAATCATCACACTTGTATGGTTCTTCTCCTGTATGTGTTCTCATGTGAGTCTTCAGACAGTCAGCTTGAATAAAATAAGCACCACAAACATCACACTTGTAAGGATTGTCTCCTGTATGCATTTTCTTGTGGTATCTCAAACTATTAGCATGAGAACAAGAAGCACCACAAACATCACACTTGTACGGTTTTTCTTCTCTATGTGTTCTCATTATGTTCCATTCAGACCACCAGCTTCAGTAAAAGAAGCACCACAATCATCACACTTGTATGGTTTTTCTCCTATATGTGTTCTCTTATTTTCCTTCAGACTACTTGCTTGAGTACAAGAAGCACCACAAACATCACACTTGTAAGTTTTCTCTCCTGTATGTGTTCTCTTGTGAGTCTTCAAGTGGCCAGCTTGAGTAAAAGAAGCACCACAATCATCACACTTGTATGGTTTTTCTCCTGTATGTGTTCTCTTATGTTCCTTCAGACTAACAGCTTGAGAATAAGCACCACAATCATCACACTTGTGTGGTTTTTCTCCTGTATGTGTTCTCTTATGTTCCTTCAGACTACCAGCTTGAATAAAAGAAGCACATCAAACATCACACTTGTAAGGTTTCTCTCCTGTATGTGATCTCTTGTGAGTCTTCAAGTGGCCTGCTTGAGTAAAAGAAGCACCACAATCATCACAGTTGTATGGTTTTTCTCCTGTGTATGTTCTCTTATGTTCCTTCAGACTACCAGCTTAAGTAAAAGAAGCACCACAATCATCACACTTGTATGGTTTTTCTCCTGTATGTGTTCTCTTATGTTCCTTCAGACTAACAGCTTGAGTAAAAGAAGCACCACAATCATCACACTTGTATGGTTTTTCTCCTGTATGTGTTCTCGTATGTTCCTTCAGACTACCAGCTTGAGTAAAAGAAGCACCACAATCATCACACTTGGATGGTTTTTCTCCTGTATGTGTTCTCTTATGTTCCTTCAGACTACCTGCTTGAGTACAAGAAGCACCAAAATCATCACAACTGTAAGGTTTCTCTCCTGTATGTGTTCTCTTATGTTCCTTCAGACTACCAGGTTGAGTAAAAGAAGCACCACAATCATCACACTTGTATGGTTTTTCTCCTATATGTGTTCTCTTATTTTCCTTCAGACTACCAGCTTGAGTAAAAGAAGCACTACAAACACCACACTTGTAAGGTTTTTCTCCTGTATGTGTTCTCTTGTGTTCCTTCAGACCAACAGCTTGAGTAAAAGAAGCACCACAGTCATTACACTTGTAAGGTTTCTCTCCTGTATGTGTTCTCATGTGAGTCTTCAGACAGTCAGCTTGAATAAGAGAAGCACCACAAACATCACACTTGTAAGGTTTCTCTAATGTATGTGTTCTCTTGTGAGTCTTCAAGTGGCCAGCTTGAGTGAAAGAAGCACCACAAACATCACACTTGTATGGTTTCTCTCCTGTATGTGTTCTCTTATGAGTCTTCAAGTGGCCAGCTTGAGTAAAATAAGCACCACAATCATAACACTTGTATGGTTTTTCTCCTCTATGTGATCTCTTATGTTCCTTCAGACTACCAGCTTGAGTAAAACAAGCACCACAATCATCACACTTGTATGGTTTTTCTCCTGTATGTGTTCTCATGTGAGTCTTCAATCTGTTAGCTTGAGTAAAAGAAGCACTACAAACATCACACTTGTAAGATTTCTATCCTGTATGTGTTCTCTTGTGTTCCTTCAGACCACCAGCTTGAGTAAAAGAAGTACCACAATCATAACACTTGTATGGTTTTTCTCCTGTATGTGTTCTCATGTGAGTCTTCAAACTGTCAGCTTGAGTAAAAGAAGCACTACAAACACCACAATTGTAAGGTATCTCTCCTGTATGTGTTCTCTTATGTTTCTTCAGACTGCAAGCTTGAGTAAAAGAGGCACCACAAACACCACACTTGTAAGGTTTCTCTCCTGTATGTGTTCTCATGTGAGTCTTCAGTCTGTCTGCTCGAGTCAAAGACGCACGACAAACATCACACTTGTAAGGCTTATCTCCTGTATGTGTTCTCTCATGTTCCTTCAGACTGCTAGCTTCAGTAAAAGAAGCACCTCAATCATCACACTTGTAAGGTTTCTCTCCTGTATGTGTTCTCTTATGGTATCTCAAACTATTAGCATGAGTAAAAGAAGCACCACAAACATCACACTTATAAGGTTTCTCTCCTGTATGTGTTCTCATGTGAGTCTTCAGACAACCAGCTTGAGTAAAAGAAACACCACAAATATCACACTTGTAAGGTTTCTCTCCTGTATGTGTTCTCTTATGTTCCTTCAGACTACCAGCTTCAGTAAAAGAAGCACCACAAACATCACACTTGTAAGGTTTCTCTCCTGAATGTGTTCTCTTGTGAGTCTTCAAGTGGCCAGCATTAGTAAAAGAAGCACCACAAACATCACACTTGTAAGGTTTCTCTCCTGTATGTGTTCTCTTGTGAGTCTTCAATTGGCCAGCATTAGTAAAAGAAGCACCACATACATCACACTTGTACGGTTTTTCTCCTGTATGTGTTCTCTTATGTTCCTTCAGACCACCAGATTGATTAAAAGAAGCACCACAAACATCACACTTGTATGGTTTTTCTCCTGTATGTGTTCTCATGTGAGTCTTCAGACTGCCAGCTTCAGTAAATGAAGCACCACAAACATCACACTTGCAAGGTTTCTCTCCTGTATGTGTTTTCTTGTGGTAACTCAAACTATTAGCATGAGTAAAAGAAGCACTACAAACACCACACTTGTAAGGTTTCTCTCCTGTATGTGTTCTCATGTGAGTCTTCAGTCTGTCAGCTCAAGTCAAAGACGCACGATAAACATCACACTTGTAAGGTTTCTCTCCTGTATGTGATCTCTTGTGAGTCTTCAAGTGGCCAGCAATAGTAAAAGAAGCACCACAAACATCACACTTGTACGGTTTTTCTCTTGTATGTGTTCTCATTATGTTCCATTCAGACCACCAGCTTCAGTAAAAGAAGCACCACAATCATCACACTTGTATGGTTTTTCTCCTATATGTGTTCTCTTATTTTCCTTCAGACTACCTGCTTGAGTACAAGAAGCACCACAAACATCACACTTGTAAGTTTTCTCTCCTGTATGTGTTCTCTTGTGAGTCTTCAAGTGGCCAGCTTGAGTAAAAGAAGCACCACAATCATCACACTTGTATGGTTTTTCTCCTGTATGTGTTCTCTTATGTTCCTTCAGACTAACAGCTTGAGAATAAGCACCACAATCATCACACTTGTGTGGTTTTTCTCCTGTATGTGTTCTCTTATGTTCCTTCAGACTACCAGCTTGAATAAAAGAAGCACATCAAACATCACACTTGTAAGGTTTCTCTCCTGTATGTGATCTCTTGTGAGTCTTCAAGTGGCCTGCTTGAGTAAAAGAAGCACCACAATCATCACAGTTGTATGGTTTTTCTCCTGTGTATGTTCTCTTATGTTCCTTCAGACTACCAGCTTAAGTAAAAGAAGCACCACAATCATCACACTTGTATGGTTTTTCTCCTGTATGTGTTCTCTTTTGTTCCTTCAGACTAACAGCTTGAGTAAAAGAAGCACCACAATCATCACACTTGTATGGTTTTTCTCCTGTATGTGTTCTCGTATGTTCCTTCAGACTACCAGCTTGAGTAAAAGAAGCACCACAATCATCACACTTGGATGGTTTTTCTCCTGTATGTGTTCTCTTATGTTCCTTCAGACTACCTGCTTGAGTACAAGAAGCACCACAATCATCACAACTGTAAGGTTTCTCTCCTGTATGTGTTCTCTTATGTTCCTTCAGACTACCAGGTTGAGTAAAAGAAGCACCACAATCATCACACTTGTATGGTTTTTCTCCTATATGTGTTCTCTTATTTTCCTTCAGACTACCAGCTTGAGTAAAAGAAGCACTACAAACACCACACTTGTAAGGTTTTTCTCCTGTATGTGTTCTCTTGTGTTCCTTCAGACCACCAGCTTGAGTAAAAGAAGCACCACAGTCATTACACTTGTAAGGTTTCTCTCCTGTATGTGTTCTCATGTGAGTCTTCAGACAGTCAGCTTGAATAAAAGAAGCACCACAAACATCACACTTGTAAGGTTTCTCTAATGTATGTGTTCTCTTGTGAGTCTTCAAGTGGCCAGCTTGAGTGAAAGAAGCACCACAAACATCACACTTGTATGGTTTCTCTCCTGTATGTGTTCTCTTATGAGTCTTCAAGTGGCCAGCTTGAGTAAAATAAGCACCACAATCATAACACTTGTATGGTTTTTCTCCTCTATGTGATCTCTTATGTTCCTTCAGACTACCAGCTTGAGTAAAACAAGCACCACAATCATCACACTTGTATGGTTTTTCTCCTGTATGTGTTCTCATGTGAGTCTTCAATCTGTTAGCTTGAGTAAAAGAAGCACTACAAACATCACACTTGTAAGATTTCTATCCTGTATGTGTTCTCTTGTGTTCCTTCAGACCACCAGCTTGAGTAAAAGAAGTACCACAATCATAACACTTGTATGGTTTTTCTCCTGTATGTGTTCTCATGTGAGTCTTCAAACTGTCAGCTTGAGTAAAAGAAGCACTACAAACACCACAATTGTAAGGTATCTCTCCTGTATGTGTTCTCTTATGTTTCTTCAGACTGCAAGCTTGAGTAAAAGAGGCACCACAAACACCACACTTGTAAGGTTTCTCTCCTGTATGTGTTCTCATGTGAGTCTTCAGTCTGTCTGCTCGAGTCAAAGACGCACGACAAACATCACACTTGTAAGGCTTATCTCCTGTATGTGTTCTCTCATGTTCCTTCAGACTGCTAGCTTCAGTAAAAGAAGCACCTCAATCATCACACTTGTAAGGTTTCTCTCCTGTATGTGTTCTCTTATGGTATCTCAAACTATTAGCATGAGTAAAAGAAGCACCACAAACATCACACTTATAAGGTTTCTCTCCTGTATGTGTTCTCATGTGATTCTTCAGACAACCAGCTTGAGTAAAAGAAACACCACAAATATCACACTTGTAAGGTTTCTCTCCTGTATGTGTTCTCTTGTGAGTCTTCAAGTGGCCAGCTTGAGTAAAAGAAGCACCACAAACATCACACTTGTACGGTTTTTCTCCTGTATGTGTTCTCTTATGTTCCTTCAGACTACCAGCTTCAGTAAAAGAAGCACCACAAACATCACACTTGTAAGGTTTCTCTCCTGAATGTGTTCTCTTGTGAGTCTTCAAGTGGCCAGCATTAGTAAAAGAAGCACCACAAACATCACACTTGTAAGGTTTCTCTCCTGTATGTGTTCTCTTGTGAGTCTTCAATTGGCCAGCATTAGTAAAAGAAGCACCACATACATCACACTTGTACGGTTTTTCTCCTGTATGTGTTCTCTTATGTTCCTTCAGACCACCAGATTGATTAAAAGAAGCACCACAAACATCACACTTGTATGGTTTTTCTCCTGTATGTGTTCTCATGTGAGTCTTCAGACTGCCAGCTTCAGTAAATGAAGCACCACAAACATCACACTTGCAAGGTTTCTCTCCTGTATGTGTTTTCTTGTGGTAACTCAAACTATTAGCATGAGTAAAAGAAGCACTACAAACACCACACTTGTAAGGTTTCTCTCCTGTATGTGTTCTCATGTGAGTCTTCAGTCTGTCAGCTCAAGTCAAAGACGCACGATAAACATCACACTTGTAAGGTTTCTCTCCTGTATGTGATCTCTTGTGAGTCTTCAAGTGGCCAGCAATAGTAAAAGAAGCACCACAAACATCACACTTGTACGGTTTTTCTCTTGTATGTGTTCTCATTATGTTCCATTCAGACCACCAGCTTCAGTAAAAGAAGCACCACAATCATCACACTTGTATGGTTTTTCTCCTATATGTGTTCTCTTATTTTCCTTCAGACTACCTGCTTGAGTACAAGAAGCACCACAAACATCACACTTGTAAGTTTTCTCTCCTGTATGTGTTCTCTTGTGAGTCTTCAAGTGGCCAGCTTGAGTAAAAGAAGCACCACAATCATCACACTTGTATGGTTTTTCTCCTGTGTGTGTTCTCTTATGTTCCTTCAGACTAACAGCTTGAGAATAAGCACCACAATCATCACACTTGTGTGGTTTTTCTCCTGTATGTGTTCTCTTATGTTCCTTCAGACTACCAGCTTGAATAAAAGAAGCACATCAAACATCACACTTGTAAGGTTTCTCTCCTGTATGTGATCTCTTGTGAGTCTTCAAGTGGCCTGCTTGAGTAAAAGAAGCACCACAATCATCACAGTTGTATGGTTTTTCTCCTGTGTATGTTCTCTTATGTTCCTTCAGACTACCAGCTTAAGTAAAAGAAGCACCACAATCATCACACTTGTATGGTTTTTCTCCTGTATGTGTTCTCTTATGTTCCTTCAGACTAACAGCTTGAGTAAAAGAAGCACCACAATCATCACACTTGTATGGTTTTTCTCCTGTATGTGTTCTCGTATGTTCCTTCAGACTACCAGCTTGAGTAAAAGAAGCACCACAATCATCACACTTGGATGGTTTTTCTCCTGTATGTGTTCTCTTATGTTCCTTCAGACTACCTGCTTGAGTACAAGAAGCACCACAATCATCACAACTGTAAGGTTTCTCTCCTGTATGTGTTCTCTTATGTTCCTTCAGACTACCAGGTTGAGTAAAAGAAGCACCACAATCATCACACTTGTATGGTTTTTCTCCTATATGTGTTCTCTTATTTTCCTTCAGACTACCAGCTTGAGTAAAAGAAGCACTACAAACACCACACTTGTAAGGTTTTTCTCCTGTATGTGTTCTCTTGTGTTCCTTCAGACCACCAGCTTGAGTAAAAGAAGCACCACAGTCATTACACTTGTAAGGTTTCTCTCCTGTATGTGTTCTCATGTGAGTCTTCAGACAGTCAGCTTGAATAAAAGAAGCACCACAAACATCACACTTGTAAGGTTTCTCTAATGTATGTGTTCTCTTGTGAGTCTTCAAGTGGCCAGCTTGAGTGAAAGAAGCACCACAAACATCACACTTGTATGGTTTCTCTCCTGTATGTGTTCTCTTATGAGTCTTCAAGTGGCCAGCTTGAGTAAAATAAGCACCACAATCATAACACTTGTATGGTTTTTCTCCTCTATGTGATCTCTTATGTTCCTTCAGACTACCAGCTTGAGTAAAACAAGCACCACAATCATCACACTTGTATGGTTTTTCTCCTGTATGTGTTCTCATGTGAGTCTTCAATCTGTTAGCTTGAGTAAAAGAAGCACTACAAACATCACACTTGTAAGATTTCTATCCTGTATGTGTTCTCTTGTGTTCCTTCAGACCACCAGCTTGAGTAAAAGAAGCACCACAATCATAACACTTGTATGGTTTTTCTCCTGTATGTGTTCTCATGTGAGTCTTCAAACTGTCAGCTTGAGTAAAAGAAGCACTACAAACACCACAATTGTAAGGTATCTCTCCTGTATGTGTTCTCTTATGTTTCTTCAGACTGCAAGCTTGAGTAAAAGAGGCACCACAAACACCACACTTGTAAGGTTTCTCTCCTGTATGTGTTCTCATGTGAGTCTTCAGTCTGTCTGCTCGAGTCAAAGACGCACGACAAACATCACACTTGTAAGGCTTATCTCCTGTATGTGTTCTCTCATGTTCCTTCAGACTGCTAGCTTCAGTAAAAGAAGCACCTCAATCATCACACCTGTAAGGTTTCTCTCCTGTATGTGTTCTCTTATGGTATCTCAAACTATTAGCATGAGTAAAAGAAGCACCACAAACATCACACTTATAAGGTTTCTCTCCTGTATGTGTTCTCATGTGAGTCTTCAGACAACCAGCTTGAGTAAAAGAAACACCACAAATATCACACTTGTAAGGTTTCTCTCCTGTATGTGTTCTCTTGTGAGTCTTCAAGTGGCCAGCTTGAGTAAAAGAAGCACCACAAACATCACACTTGTACGGTTTTTCTCCTGTATGTGTTCTCTTATGTTCCTTCAGACTACCAGCTTCAGTAAAAGAAGCACCACAAACATCACACTTGTAAGGTTTCTCTCCTGAATGTGTTCTCTTGTGAGTCTTCAAGTGGCCAGCATTAGTAAAAGAAGCACCACAAACATCACACTTGTAAGGTTTCTCTCCTGTATGTGTTCTCTTGTGAGTCTTCAATTGGCCAGCATTAGTAAAAGAAGCACCACATACATCACACTTGTACGGTTTTTCTCCTGTATGTGTTCTCTTATGTTCCTTCAGACCACCAGATTGATTAAAAGAAGCACCACAAACATCACACTTGTATGGTTTTTCTCCTGTATGTGTTCTCATGTGAGTCTTCAGACTGCCAGCTTCAGTAAATGAAGCACCACAAACATCACACTTGTATGGTTTCTCTCCTGTATGTGTTCTCTTATGAGTCTTCAAGTGGCCAGCTTGAGTAAAATAAGCACCACAATCATAACACTTGTATGGTTTTTCTCCTCTATGTGATCTCTTATGTTCCTTCAGACTACCAGCTTGAGTAAAACAAGCACCACAATCATCACACTTGTATGGTTTTTCTCCTGTATGTGTTCTCATGTGAGTCTTCAATCTGTTAGCTTGAGTAAAAGAAGCACTACAAACATCACACTTGTAAGATTTCTATCCTGTATGTGTTCTCTTGTGTTCCTTCAGACCACCAGCTTGAGTAAAAGAAGCACCACAATCATAACACTTGTATGGTTTTTCTCCTGTATGTGTTCTCATGTGAGTCTTCAAACTGTCAGCTTGAGTAAAAGAAGCACTACAAACACCACAATTGTAAGGTATCTCTCCTGTATGTGTTCTCTTATGTTTCTTCAGACTGCAAGCTTGAGTAAAAGAGGCACCACAAACACCACACTTGTAAGGTTTCTCTCCTGTATGTGTTCTCATGTGAGTCTTCAGTCTGTCTGCTCGAGTCAAAGACGCACGACAAACATCACACTTGTAAGGCTTATCTCCTGTATGTGTTCTCTCATGTTCCTTCAGACTGCTAGCTTCAGTAAAAGAAGCACCTCAATCATCACACCTGTAAGGTTTCTCTCCTGTATGTGTTCTCTTATGGTATCTCAAACTATTAGCATGAGTAAAAGAAGCACCACAAACATCACACTTATAAGGTTTCTCTCCTGTATGTGTTCTCATGTGAGTCTTCAGACAACCAGCTTGAGTAAAAGAAACACCACAAATATCACACTTGTAAGGTTTCTCTCCTGTATGTGTTCTCTTGTGAGTCTTCAAGTGGCCAGCTTGAGTAAAAGAAGCACCACAAACATCACACTTGTACGGTTTTTCTCCTGTATGTGTTCTCTTATGTTCCTTCAGACTACCAGCTTCAGTAAAAGAAGCACCACAAACATCACACTTGTAAGGTTTCTCTCCTGAATGTGTTCTCTTGTGAGTCTTCAAGTGGCCAGCATTAGTAAAAGAAGCACCACAAACATCACACTTGTAAGGTTTCTCTCCTGTATGTGTTCTCTTGTGAGTCTTCAATTGGCCAGCATTAGTAAAAGAAGCACCACATACATCACACTTGTACGGTTTTTCTCCTGTATGTGTTCTCTTATGTTCCTTCAGACCACCAGATTGATTAAAAGAAGCACCACAAACATCACACTTGTATGGTTTTTCTCCTGTATGTGTTCTCATGTGAGTCTTCAGACTGCCAGCTTCAGTAAATGAAGCACCACAAACATCACACTTGCAAGGTTTCTCTCCTGTATGTGTTTTCTTGTGGTAACTCAAACTATTAGCATGAGTAAAAGAAGCACTACAAACACCACACTTGTAAGGTTTCTCTACTGTATGTGTTCTCATGTGAGTCTTCAGTCTGTCAGCTCAAGTCAAAGACGCACGATAAACATCACACTTGTAAGGTTTCTCTCCTGTATGTGTTCTCTTGTGAGTCTTCAAGTGGCCAGCAATAGTAAAAGAAGCACCACAAACATCACACTTGTACGGTTTTTCTCTTGTATGTGTTCTCATGTGAGTCTTCAAACTGTCAGCTTGAGTAAAAGAAGCACTACAAACATCACACTTGTATGGTTTTTCTCCTGTATGTGTTCTCATGTGTTCCTTCAGTCCACCAGCTTGAGTAAAAGAAGCACCACAAACATAACACTTGTAAGGTTTTTCTCTTGTGTGTCTTCTCATGTGAGTCTTCAGATCACCAGCTTGAGTAAAAAAGCACCACAAACATCACACATGTAAGGTTTATCTCATGTGTGTGTTTTGCTGTGGTATCTCAAACTATTAGCATGAGTAAAAGAAGCACCACAAACATCACACTTGTACGGTTTTTCTCCTGTACGTGTTCTCATTATGTTCCTTCAGACCACCAGCTTCAGTAAAAGAAGCATCACAAACATCACACTTGTAAGGTTTCTCTCCTGTATGTGATCTCTTGTGAGTCTTCAAGTGGCCTGCTTGAGTAAAAGAAGCACCACAATCATCACACTTGTATGGTTTTTCTCCAATGTGTGTTCTCTTATGTTCCTTCAGACTACCAGCTTAAGTAAAAGAAGCACCACAATCATCACACTTGTATGGTTCTTCTCCTGTATGTGTTCTGATGTGAGTCTTCAGACAGTCAGCTTGAATAAAATAAGCACCACAAACATCACACTTGTAAGGATTGTCTCCTGTATGCATTTTCTTGTGGTATCTCAAACTATTAGCATGAGTACAAGAAGAACCACAAACATCACACTTGTACGGTTTTTCTCCTCTATGTGTTCTCATTATATTCCATTCAGACCACCAGCTTGAATAAAAGAAGCACCACAAACATCACACTTGTAAGTTTTCTCTCCTGTATGTGTTCTCTTGTGAGTCTTCAAGTGGCCAGCTTGAGTAAAAGAAGCACCACAATCATCACACTTGTATGGTTTTTCTCCTGTATGTGTTCTCTTATGTTCCTTCAGACTAACAGCTTGAGTATAAGCACCACAATCATCACACTTGTATGGTTTTTCTCCTGTATGTGTTCTCTTATGTTCCTTCAGACTACCAGCTTGAATAAAAGAAGCACATCAAACATCACACTTGTAAGGTTTCTCTCCTGTATGTGATCTCTTGTGAGTCTTCAAGTGGCCTACTTGAGTAAAAGAAGCACCACAATCATCACAGTTGTATGGTTTTTCTCCTGTGTGTGTTCTCTTATGTTCCTTCAGACTACCAGCTTAAGTAAAAGAAGCACCACAATCATCACACTTTTATGGTTTTTCTCCTGTATGTGTTCTCTTATGTTCCTTCAGACTAACAGCTTGAGTAAAAGAAGCACCACAATCATCACACTTGTATGGTTTTTCTCCTGTATGTGTTCTCTTATGTTCCTTCAGACTACCAGCCTGAGTAAAAGAAGCACCACAATCATCACACTTGTATGGTTTTTCTCCTGTATGTGTTCTCTTATGTTCCTTCAGACTACCAGCTTGAGTTCAAGAAGCACCACAATCATCACAACTGTAAGGTTTCTCTCCTGTATGTTTTCTCTTATGTTCCTTCAGACTACCAGCTTGAGTAAAAGAAGCACCACAATCATCACACTTGTATGGTTTTTCTCCTATATGTGTTCTCTTATTTTCCTTCAGACTACCAGCTTGAGTAAAAGAAGCACTACAAACACCACACTTGTAAGGTTTTTCTCCTGTATGTGTTCTCTTGTGTTCCTTCAGACCACCAGCTTGAGTAAAAGAAGCACTACAAACACCACACTTGTAAGGTTTTTCTCCTGTATGTGTTCTCTTGTGTTCCTTCAGACCACCAGCTTGAGTAAAAGAAGCACCACAGTCATTACACTTGTAAGGTTTCTCTCCTGTATGTGTTCTCATGTGAGTCTTCAGACAGTCAGCTTGAATAAAAGAAGCACCACAAACATCACACTTGTAAGGTTTCTCTAATGTATGTGTTCTCTTGTGAGTCTTCAAGTGGCCAGCTTGAGTGAAAGAAGCACCACAAACATCACACTTGTACGGTTTTTCTCCTGTATGTGTTCTTTTATGTTCCTTCAGACCACCAGCTTGAGTAAAAGAAGCACCACAAACATCACACTTGTATGGTTTCTCTCCTGTATGTGTTCTCTTATGAGTCTTCAAGTGGCCAGCTTGAGTAAAATAAGCACCACAATCATAACACTTGTATGGTTTTTCTCCTCTATGTGTTCTCTTATGTTCCTTCAGACTACCAGCTTGAGTAAAACAAGCACCACAATCATCACACTTGTATGGTTTTTCTCCTGCATGTGTTCTCATGTGAGTCTTCAATCTGTCAGCTTGAGTAAAAGAAGCACTACAAACATCACACTTGTAAGATTTCTATCCTGTATGTGTTCTCTTGTGTTCCTTCAGACCACAAGCTTGAGTAAAAGAAGCACTACAATCATAACACTTGTATGGTTTTTCTCCTGTATGTGTTCTCATGTGAGTCTTCAGTCTGTCTGCTCGAGTCAAAGACGCACGACAAACATCACACTTGTAAGGCTTATCTCCTGTATGTGTTCTCTCATGTTCCTTCAGACTGCTAGCTTCAGTAAAAGAAGCACCTCAATTATCACACTTGTAAGGTTTCTCTCCTGTATGTGTTCTCTTATGGTATCTCAAACTATTAGCATGAGTAAAAGAAGCACCACAAACATCACACTTATAAGGTTTCTCTCCTGTATGTGTTCTCATGTGAGTCTTCAGACAACCAGCTTGAGTAAAAGAAACACCACAAATATCACACTTGTAAGGTTTCTCTCCTGTATGTGTTCTCTTGTGAGTCTTCAAGTGGCCAGCTTGAGTAAAAGAAGCACCACAAACATCACACTTGTACGGTTTTTCTCCTGTATGTGTTCTCTTATGTTCCTTCAGACCACCAGCTTCAGTAAAAGAAGCACCACAAACATCACACTTGTAAGGTTTCTCTCCTGTATGTGTTCTCTTGTGAGTCTTCAAGTGGCCAGCTTGAGTAAAAGAAGCACCACAAACATCACATTTGTACGGTTTTTCTCCTGTATGTGTTCTCTTATGTTCCTTCAGACTACCAGCTTCAGTAAAAGAAGCACCACAAACATCACACTTGTAAGGTTTCTCTCCTGTATGTGTTCTCTTGTGAGTCTTCAAGTGGCCAGAATTAGTAAAAGAAGCACCACAAACATCACACTTGTAAGGTTTCTCTCCTGTATGTGTTCTCTTGTGAGTCTTCAATTGGCCAGCATTAGTAAAAGAAGCACCACAAACATCACACTTGTACGGTTTTTCTCCTGTATGTGTTCTCTTATGTTCCTTCAGACCACCAGCTTGAATAAAAGAAGCACCACAAACATCACACTTGTATGGTTTTTCTCCTGTATGTGTTCTCATGTGAGTCTTCAGACTGCCAGCTTCAGTAAATGAAGCACCACAAACATCACACTTGCAAGGTTTCTCTCCTGTATGTGTTTTCTTGTGGTAACTCAAACTATTAGCATGAGTAAAAGAAGCACTACAAACACCACACTTGTAAGGTTTCTCTCCTGTATGTGTTCTCATGTGAGTCTTCAGACTGTCTGCTCGAGTAAAAGAAGCACCACAAACATCACACTTGTAAGGTTTCTCTCCTGTATGTGCTCTCTTGTGTTTCTTCAGACTGTTAGCTTGAGTAAAAGAAGCACTACAAACACCACACTTGTAAGGTTTCTCTCCTGTATGTATTCTCATGTGAGTCTTCAGACTGCCTGCTCGAGTAAAAGAAGCACCACAAACATCACAATTGTAAGGTTTCTCTCCTGTATGTGTTCTCTTGTGTTTCTTCAGTCTGTCAGCTTGAGTAAAAGAAGCACCACAAACATCACAATTGTAAGGTTTCTCTCCTGTATGTGTTCTCTTGTGATTCATGTTCTTTTGGCACTCTAGATGGTCATCTTCAAACCAAAGACCATCCGATTCATTACATTTCTTTGGCATACCTTCAGTATGTGTTCTTTTATATCTGTCTACACAAACATTTGGACTAGAAACATCAGACATGTCTCCTGTGTGAGTTCTTTGAGAGCTATAACTGACATAATCAAATATGTCATCAAGAGACTTTGCAAAACTCTGTGCATGTTTTTCTTGTGTTTCTTTATTTTGCTGCTGACAATTCTCAATAGCCAGAGATAGTTTATTGTTTGCATCGATCATAGAAGACATATTTTTTGACATCTGACAACAACTGTCATGTTTTACTGATGCCTTACAAATGTTCTCAGCCATTCTTGATTCTGAGTTGCTGCCACTTGTCATTTCTTGAACGATGCCACCCCCAGCTATGTCTAACATTTTACTGAAGCTGTCACTCCTGTCCTCACACAGAACATCTGATAGTTCTTGTTTCACAACCTTCTTGTCTATGCTGTCATATGTCCACTTTTGTGAATGCTCTTGTATGGAGTGGTAAGGACTCCATGGAGACCAAGAGTATATTTCTGAAACACACCAAAGTAAATAATTAATATCCTCATGAATATACCAGGTATTGATTATGAGCAGATGTGCAATCAAGCAGACACACATTGCAGCTACAGATAATCAATTTCAAGTGAACAAAAGAAAAAGAATGATGCACATGTATGATCTACGCTGATGTATGATCTAAATTCATCATGATATAAGCTGATGTATGATCTAAATTCATCATGATATAAGCTGATGTATGATCTAAATTCATCATGATAAAAGCTGATGTATGATCTAAATTCATCATGATATAAGCTGATGTATGATCTAAATTCATCATGATATAAGCTGATGTATGATCAAGGCTGCCGGCTTTGTGGCTTAGAGGTTATGACTTTTCTCCGTAATCTCGTATACTCTCATCGGTAGCGTGATGACGGTGAGAATCAGCAGTGGTTCGAATCGCATCGGTAACTTACGGGGTATGTGAGCCGGCCGCTCAGAAAGCAATGGCAAACTACTGAGTGTAATCTTGCCAAGAAATCAACATACAGCTGAAAGATGCTGGTGTTGACAGCAAAGTCCTGTAAAGGATATGCAAAAAAAAAAAAAAATGATCAAGGCTGATATATTATCTAATTTCAAGTGCTACAATTTAAATGTAAATATTATGTTTAGAATAATAGGAGATCTTCACACGTGCAGAGACCTCCTGGCTGCTATGTGTCTTACATTTACTATTTTCAATTATAAATTATTGTATCTAGATTTTCTTGTTTATTGCAGTGTTTGCTTATTTCGTGCCATCCCAAGTCATTTCCCAGCTAGTTGTAGCGCCACGTATGCTCTGACATTACCATGGTTTCCATGGCAACACACATACACATCTTTCCCGCCCCTAGATGTGTCAGGCTGTCAACACAGGTCCGATGTTCCAGAAGTATTTACTTCTTTTTTTTTTTGGGGGGGGGGGGGGGTACGGGGTGTCAGGCATTGGTAGCACCTTTGGTAAGGATGACTCTCATGTCCTTTTCAGGACCCATCCCCCACTGGTCCAAGCCTGACACCCAGCTCGTGCCTGTGGCTCCTAGTAGCTGTCAGCATGCGACAGCGGCCACCCCCCGGGCAACAGCTGTGAGAGGCTGGCGAAACCAGGCATGGGTATCCGATTTGGTGTCAAACCAAGAGGTAAACTAGGGTATGCCTACCCAGCATGTGAAGACAGGATTCGGCAGACTGCACGGAAGAAATCATTCCTGATTCAACGGGCAAGACGGCATTTACCTGCAAAGCGTTGTGGAACATAATGAGCACGGCAAGGCACGTAGACCGCCCTGGTCATCCACTGCACCTGTACTCATCTCCAGTCGTCTTGACTTGTCTTGCAACTGGACTCAGATGGACTCAGGCAAGAGAGTGAGGTCGACGAATTGCGCAACTCTTCCTCACTTTAATCCAAGTCATCGCGCAAGTCATTCTGCATCCAACGTCATATATCACCTCCAAGCCCTGTGGCGATGGGCGAGCGGCGAAGCGGCAGGCGTGGGTACGCTGGCAGCCGTAGTCGCAGACCTGCACACAGGCGGCTCAGGCCATATGGTCATCTTCTACTGACCGGAGCAGCAGTGGGATTCGGCAGCCCCCTGAGCGACTGAGCAGCCCTCTATAGGAACACACTGCTCACCTCCATAGCATGAGGAAGGGGCTAGAAAAGGTGCCCTAAACATTGTCTGCTCCATCACTACCTAACCAGCTAGCCGCGGTTGGTGGGTACCCCTAACTGCGGTCGACAAAAAACAAGCAAAGCTAAAAGAGTAAACCATGTTCCCATAACAATTGGAACTTGGAATGTACGCACCCTACTTGACAGAGACGGCGCGTCGGGTCCAGCACTGACATAAAATTATGATGTTCAGCAAATTTCCTGCCAAAAGGAGGAGATTAAAGGATTTTATTATAATCTTTGGCCGACGGAGGAAAAGAAAATGGAGCAACATTACTGCGACCAATTCTTTTAAGAAAACACTGATGGCACTTCCTCTGCTTATAGGACAAGGGCCAGAAATTGAGTGGACAATAACAGTCTCTCTGCGGCGCAGGAGAATCTTGTTATACATTTTGCAATTTCCCGGCTGGCAAAAAGTAAAACTTCCAGAGGACAGGACATTACCGAGCAATAGCCCGGAAATCCGACACAACATCAGGAGCAAAGATTTGCAAGATTTATCCTGGGAGAATGGACATGGGATATTTCTTTTGACTCATAGAACATCCCACTGCCACAAGGAATATTGGGAACCCAGACTTTGAGGCAATTCTGGAAGGGAGAGAACTTAGATACATTCTTGAATGCTGCCGAGGCTCTGTTATAGGCTTCATTAATGAACCTACTTAAATTGGGGAGCTATGTGACGGGACAGCACCGGCAGCATCCGAATGACACAAGTTAAAAAGGAATTAAAGAGCCCACAATATTTTTCTATCATTCTCTAAAAGCATAAACGTCCACCAGAAAATGATAGAAATGCAAGAGGATTGAAAACAAGAGAAAAATACATTTTGACCACGCATGCCCCATCATTTCTGTAATGCTAGGTCTGAGAAAGCTTTGATGTACAGATCAAACGTAAAACCCAGACACCACAGCACCAGTCGGCGGGTGCTATCAAAGATTGAAAACTCACTGTTTTCAGTACCAGGGAAGAGAAAGACGGCAAAGTGCGAAATCTAGGCTGGGGACTACGTTGATACATCGCGGAGCCAGTCAGTTGAGATTGACGTGTTAGTTTACAAGCCTGCGGTTGGAATAGGGACTGACACCTAACACCTTACGGTTAACATGACCTAACGTGTAAACCAGCCACGACAGAATGGGAGATAAGAGGGTCAGCCAGACCCGTCTGAAATAATACATGGCAGTGCTACTCAGGGAAAAACCCGTGTGATTCAAAGACGGCAATATAATGCAGGCTTAACACCTATCCACAATACGGGGCAAAGTAGGACCACATGGCTGACACATTATTGCCAGCAACCCAGGAAGGCGGGTGTTAACAGCAGATTGGAATGTAATGACGCAACTGCATTGCCGCCAAAGCATGTTTCATTGTATCAGGCGTGGGGGGCATCGGTCAATTTGATTGACACATGAAACTACCGTCCGCAGGAAAGGAGGAGGGGTGAAAAGAATTTGGCACTTAATCCATCTGGGTAAATCGTCCTACATGAAAAATAGGTGGAGCTAACAGGAACTTGGACATAGTAATTAGCTAGCGTGGAAACTAGCCAGGAACGGAGAGAATAAAACTACGAGCAGTGGCCAGCAAGACTTCAGACGCATTTACAATAGCATTCTTAGGATACCTACAGGAGAAATATTAACATTTCGTTCTGTTGGACTTCTGTACGAAGTATTATGATGGAATTTCCAAAACTATAAAACCCAGGTAATACCATTAGTTTGTCTGCTAGTCTGAAGGCTTGTGTAGTTTCCTGTTTCTACATATTCTCCCAAACTTTACACTCGTGGATTTTCTTTGTACTTAATGTTCCAGTTCTAGCTTTACGATTTCACTGAGAACTATCTTCTTTCATTCACCACTTGGTTGTCTGATTTGTTGTATGTGATAATTTGGAGAAATCCATTATCCAAGCTACATGAGCGTGTGGCTTATGCATGTACAGGAAATACATTTAGATTCATCCTGTATGATGTTAAACATTGGGGAGACTGACTACTTAGGAGAAATTCCTGAGAGCTACCAGTCTCTTGATAGCGTCCAATTAACATTGATTATTTGGACCAACACTTTGAGTGCCTACCAAGATTATGGTGAAACCACTTGGTTTGAAGAATGGCACCAGTTCACCTTGTCTGCATGATGTCTGCATGAGGACAGACATGACTTAGGACATTCAATATCCCAGACAGATTCAGGGAAGGCATTTAATGTTCGACAGGACTGTGCGACTAGCCCTTCCGACAAGACAGTATGAATGAATCAGAAAGGGAAAGAGTAAGTGAGGTGAACTTATATGGGAAACACCCCATTACATAAATGTATGTGATGATGTATGTTTTGAGCTATAGATGTTCTAAATGGTTTTATGAATATATACATATATATTTACTTATTTAGAACTGATATATGTTTATGTAACATGCCATCATCTATCATCATATCATCATATATTATGACTTGAATGCATGTTTATATGAATATATAGACATATGTGTTTGAGATGTGTAGACGTAGATACTACCCATCTCCGTTCGTTTCATTCCAGATCTCTAAGAGCAATGGACAGTCAACAACCCATATCAGGAAGTGACTTAGCCTTGTGAAGGGACCACTTTGGACTCCTTCAATCTGACAGTGAACTGCGTCTCACTGGGGGAAGCATGACCTATGTGACCTCTTAAGTTACGTATACCATAATATAATCATCATCATCATCATATGATCATCAAGACTAGAAATAATAAACACAGTTGTTGTATTTTAAAACTCAATTTGTCCGTATAATTCTAAATGTTTATAAATGTTTGTGTAGCGTAATTAAGTACACACATTTTGTATCATTTAGTGGGGGTTCTTCCGGTTTCAAGATGGCGACGGACGGTCGTGTTGTTTTGTGTTCGTTAACTTTTTCGCGTAGGGGATGGATTTATTCATCTCTTGCGTGTAATTGGTGTGCCAGGATGTAAAACCAGGAGTTTCTACTCAAGATCTGCGCGGGTGCTACGGAGTTCGTGCATCGAGCGAAGCCTTCCTTGAGTGAATTTTCAGCAGCGTGTGTGGTTCTTAGCAGTCTGTGTTTACGTTTTTTCAACATGGCGGAACAACGTGTGTTTTCCGAGGGTTCAGCAGTCAACATAACGAAGCGGCGTGGTAGCCGCGCAGGGAGGAAGAAACAAGGTAAGCGCGGTGGTTTGAGACGTTTTAGACTCAAGTGTCACCGTCTAGGACTCAGGAACATCCGTATTCTATATTGGAACTGTGCCAGTGTAAAACAACGGGGCTCTATTTTAGAAACCCTAGTTTACAGGAACGACATTGTAGCACTCCAGGAGACGAGACTGGGCGATCAGCCACTCCGAATTGCCGGCTTCAAATGTTTCTACAACAGACAACATCTGGGAATGGCGATTCTCGTACGCGACAGCATGGTGGCGTCAGAGCTAGACATGTCCAGTTGGGACAGTGACGATATACAAATACAGGCCTTGAGAGTTCATTCCAGTATACCATTCGTGTTGGTTAATGTTTATGCCCGCAATGCGAGTGTGGACGCTCAGAAGTGGCAGTGCTTAAGTGGCATATTAGACCACGAGAGAAATGTTATTTTCTGTGGTGACTAACGCTAAAGGCAGATCATGGGGAAACACTTCCTCCAATACACAAGGGGAGGAGCTCGAGACTGCACTGGAAACCATCGACCTGGTTTGTATCAACAGTGGCTGTGTCACCAGGACAGCAAGCCGTCCAGGCGATGAGGACAGTGCTATTGATCTGGCGCTAGTCTCACCTTTACTCACTACAGTGTGTAGATGGGGTGTCCTAGGACACCATGGCAGCGACCACCACCCTTGCAGCATATTGGTGGAGAAAGGCAGAACCAGGCAGCACAAGCTAAAGGTAAAGACGCTCCAGTATGACAGTACAGGGCAAGATGTGGTGAGTAAAATAAGACGTGACAAGCGCAGAACGTTTCAGGGCAGGAAAAAAAGCTGGGAGCAGCCACCGTGGTGGAGTTTCGAGGTGGAGAAGGCTTGGGTGGATAAGCGTAGTGCTGTAAGGAGATGGCAAAATGCCAAGAAGAACAGAGCTGGTCATCCTAGTCCCTGCTTGCACTTAGAAAGAGAGATGCGCACAAAAGTAAGCTATTTCAAAAAACTGGTCACGGTGGTTAAAAGCGAAAAATGGGCAGAGGTGTGTCAAAGAGTAAGCACAGACAAGTCACTGAAATTGTTCTGGCGACTACATAAAAGCATGAGTGGTGTAGTCAAGAATAAGAGCATTTCTGACTTCCAAGGTGCTGACCTCATCTGGCAGAGTACTGACGAGGACAAGGGCAAAGCCCTCTTTGAACGCTACCTTGAGCAGAGCAACCAGACAGACATGGGAGGTCGAAATCTGGCCAAGGAGGTCACCTCAGACAGATGCAAGGCCCAGAACACTTCGGATGAAGACACAGTGACAGTGAAAGAAATCAAGGCTGTGCTTCGACGATCAAAAAACAGTGCTCCAGGTCCTGATGGCATAAGATACGATGACATTAATAGGTGTACCAACAATGAGCTAGAGAAACTAGCAGACATGTACAACAACAGTATAGGAAGTGCTAGCATCAAGGAGGAATGGTTACACAGCTATCTGATTCCCTTGCCGAAGCCTGACAAAGACCACAAAAAAATTCAGGGATATCGAATTATAACCATGCAGAATACAATAGGCAAGCTGCTGGAGAAGGTAATTGCCAGGAAAATATCAAGCCAACTAGAGAGGCAAGGTGTTTTCCCACCTACCCTGGGTGGGTACCGTCCAAAAAGAGAAACCTGGACCAATGCAGCAGTCTTTGCCCATGATGTCTATGAAGGTTTCCACTCAGGCACTGAAACCGTTGCTGCAGCGATTGATCTTGAGGACGCATACAACAGAGTACCACTGGATTTTTTAATGTTTCAGCTTCTTGAACTAAACGTAAGTCCATTCCTCCTTAGTTGGATCGCTGCAGCCCTCTTCCAACGGAAAGTAGTTTTTAGATGTGGCAGTTGGACTTCGGAACCAACAACAATATATCCTGGCCTACCACAGGGATCACCATTATCTCCGGTACTGTTCAATGCCTACACAGTGAGAATCACCAGTGAGCAGATCACTGGACCTGGCAGGACATTGTCATGTGCCGATGATGTTTTAGTGTATCGTCAGGGTAAGGATAGAGAGGAGGTTGCTGGGGAACTACAAACCGAACTCAATTGCATAAGTACTTGGTGTGATGAAGCTGGGGCAATGGTCAACCCAACAAAGGCAACAGTGACTTGGTTCTCGTTGAATAATCATATTGTCAACAATCCAACACCAACTGTAATGCTGTGTTCAGAGACGGTGGAAAGAACGCAGGCAATGAATTACCTGGGGATACGGTTTGATCGAAGCCTTGCTTATAATGTGCACATAGACCAGGTGATAACAAAGGCCAAGCGGGGTTTGGCAGCGATGCGGGTGATGGCGGCAGCAAACTGTGAGCAGCGCCATCTATGTCTTCTGTACGAGGGGCTGGTCATGTCTGTTTTGGAGTATGCAATGGCAATCTTGACTCTCAGCCATAAGCAGATAGAAAGGATGGAAAGGATACAGAATGAAGCTATGCGCATTATTCTTGGATGTACAAGAGATACAGCATGCAGGGCGATGCGCTACCTTCTTGATTTTCCAACCATTGAAGAGAGAATACAAGTTTGCAGGGCACGCGCCTACCTCAGAATTAACGCAAACACACAACATCCACTGCATAGTGAAATTAGGAAGGTGAAGGGCAGCAGGTTAAAAAGAGGACGGTCGTGGATGGGTCAAGCCGAAGACATTCTTCAACAGGTGTGTTCACTTGAGGACTTAGAACCTGGCGAGGAGTGGGTGCAAGTGCCAACAGACTTCTGCACATCCTTTTCAGTTTGCATCCAACTAGATAGAAAATGCAGACAAGAAAATCCGGCTGCTGTTGAGGCTGAAGTACAAGCGTTGATTTTCGAGAATTCGCTAGACGGTGACGCGGTCATCTACACAGATGGGTCGGTCGTCCGACATGTGAGAAGCTCATGGGCCTTTACAGCTCGGGCCGGAGGGAGAATTGTGAAGGAGGACTCTGGTGCTTTCACTGAAACCACAAGTAGCCTGACCATGGAAGTCATGGCAGTAAGTAAAGCAATAACATGGCTCGAGACACAGACATTCACCAGGGCTTGTTTCCTTAGCGACTCAATGAACATGATCAAGAGGATAGAGGAGGGGTCGATCCGAAGAGAATGGTTGCTGTCTCTGAAGCGGTCTCGGCTGGCAAAGATTAGTTTCATCTTCGTGCCAGGGCATGCGGGAGTACAAGGAAATGAGCGGGCTGACAAGCTCGCAGGTGAGGCTACTGTGGAGGGCGGACGTGCCATGGACCAGGCTGACATTCTGAATGCTCTACGTGATGTGAGACTTTTGTGAGAACCAAGTGATGACTGTGAATCTACAACAATGGCGAGACTGCTAGAGCAGCAAATTAAAAGAGGGGTGGCCAAACAAGAACACTACGCAGGAAGCCAAAGAAGATTGATAAACCAACACAGAACTGGCGTCGTTAGCCGCTACACGCTGCGGGATTTGCTGAGGAGGGGATCCGAGCACTTATGGACTGAATGGTTCGATGTGCAACGAGGATGATCTGTCGACTAACTAACTAACTAGTGGGGGTTCACACATATTGTCCAGAAGTGGGAATCTATGTCCGGGAGGTATCTTGCCTATGCAGTCATAAGTAACCAGATTACGTTGCATGTCTTAACTCCTCCTTTCTCACTTCTGGTGATACCAAGTACAGCCAAATCTATATAGATATATTCTATCTTCAACGAGCCACTTCTTGGCTGTTTTCTTGAGTATCAGGGACTGTATCTTAAATCAGTATAAAAGACACTAGTTCCATGTTTTCTCTCTGGGATCTGGGGTGGTAATTAGTCCCATCTGACAGAGGTAAGGGATCTCAAACTGCACCCAGAACTAAACCCCAGTAGGAGAAAATGATTTTGGCTGAGTGGTTGCCCATCTGGGATCTAACCCCAGCCAGTTGGTGACAAAGAACATTCAGTGAGTAGTGCAGCAGAAACTTCGGCACATGCGGGACTCCTGGCTGAGCAGCAAAGCTGATGAAATTCAGGGCTTTGCTGACAGACATGATATGAAAAACTTCTACGACTCACTGAAAGCTGTCTATGGTCCTACATCACCAGGCATAGTTCCCCTCCTCAGTGCAGATGGGGGAACATTGATCACCGATAAGAAAGAAATCCTTCAACGCTAGGCAGAGCATTTCAGCAACATCTTAAATGCAACTTCCTTCTTCGATGATGAAACCATCAACTGCCTTCCTCAAGTTCCTACCAATGAGACACTTGATGACTTGCCAACCATAGTGGAAGTAAACAAAGCCATCCAGCAACTCTCCAGCGGCAAGGCACCTGGTCCTGACTCCATCCCAGCAAAGATATACAAGGCAGGTGGGCCGGTCCTAACAGAGCAGCTTCACCAAGTCTTTACAAACATATGGGTGAACGAGACCATGCCACAAGATTTCAAGGACGCGTCAATAGTCCATCTTTACAAACGTAAAGGACACCGCCAATCCTGTGACAACCACCGAGGCATCTCATTGCTTTCAATTGCAGGAAAGATACTCGCCAGAATTCTTCTCAATCGCCTCACAGCCCATCTCGATCAAGGTCTTCTTCCTGAGAGTCAGTGTGGCTTCAGAAAAGAACGTGGAACTGTTGACATGATTTTCGCTGCAAGGCAGCTGCAAGAGAAATGTCAGGAACAGAACTGCGAAATGTTCTCCACTTTCATTGACCTTACCAAGGCTTTTGATACAGTCAGCAGAGAAGGACTGTGGAAGATTATGGCAAAATATGGCTGTCCACAAAAGTTTGTCCAAATAGTGCGGCTATTTCATGATGGCATGCAGGCAAGAGTACAGGAAAATGGCGAACTGTCTGAATCCTTTCCTGTCACCAATGGAGTGAAGCAAGGATGTGTCCTGGCACCAACACTGTTCAGCCTCATGTTTTCAGCCATGCTGATGAATGCCTTCAAGAATGACGACATTGGAATAGACATCAACTACCGTATGGATGGAAAGTTATTCAATCTCAGAAGGCTGAAAGCTAAAACCAAAATTAACAGCGACACCGTCAGAGAGCTCCTGTTCGCTGATGATTGCACTCTGTACTCCAACTCAGAGGCGGACATGCAACATAATGTTTCAGCTTTCTCACATGCCTGTGCCAACTTTGGGCTCAATATCAACTTGGAGAAGACTGTAGTTGTGTACCAGCCAGCTCCAGGGAATAATCACACTGTGCCGAATATCAAAGTGAATGATCATAGGCTAAGTGTTGTGGACAAATTCACCTATCTTGGCAGCACTGTGTCACAAGCTGCCACAATTGATGACGAAGTGAATGCAAGAATCTCCAAGGCCAGTGCGGCCTTTGGCAGACTGTACAAGAATGTATGGGACAGAACTGGAATAAGCCTGCAAACAAAGCTAAAAGTCTACAAAGCAGTTGTATTATCCACACTGCTATATGCTTGTGAAACCTGAACTGTTTATCAGCGACATGCTAGGAAATTAAACCACTTCCACACAGTCTGCCTAAGGAAGCTACTGAAGATTAAATGGCAAGACAAGATTCCAGACACTGAAATCCTAGAAAGAGCACCCATGCCCAGTATCCTCACTCTACTGATGAAGAATCAGATTCGCTGGGCTGGTCACTTGACTCGCATTCCAGATCACAGGCTCTCTAAACAAATTGTTTACAGCGAACTGCGTTGTGGTAAACGCTCCCAAGGTGGCCAGAGGAAACGATTTAAAGACACTCTGAAAATTTCACTGAAGGCTTTTGGAATTCATCATGACACCTGGGAGGCTGCAGCGAGAGACCGAAATTCTTGGCGTGCATCATTACGCAAGGGTGCAGTCATATGTGAGGCAACCAGGACTGCAAGAGCTGTGAAGAAAAGGCAGGACAGAAAAACCACTGCAGGAAATCCTCCTCCAGAAACATCAAGCATTCCTTGCCCACATTGTCAAAGAACATTTCAAGCCAAAATAGGCCTTATCAGCCATCTTAGAACCCACGGCTCCATACCTTCAACCCCACTGGATGAAATGAATGGTCATCATCATTCTTGATGGACAAACAACACTTCTTTTTGCCAGTCATCCATTTTATAGGTATGTAACAAGGATTTATTTGTTTGACAGTGATAGGTAAGTAAACTACAAGTGTGAATAGAGGCAATAAAGTAGCAAACATGGCACACAAATGCCATAGAAGCCTTGTGTTATTACAAAAATATTATCCTCAGCTCAGAACAATTACCCGGCCAAGGTTTTAATTAAGCTGGCCTCTAGACCTGTGTTTTTCAACCTTTCTGCTGGAGCAGATCCTTATGCAAATGTTAACGTTGCTCAATGTGCAATGATCCAAGTGTCTGTCCTACTTCATGTAATAAACCAGGTGGGCAGAATTGTTGCATAGGCAATTTCGGTCTATTTCGGCAGAACCCCTTGCTGCCACTCACGGAACCCCGGTTGAAAACCTCTACTCTAAGCTGTTTATTTAGGCCGGCTCTATATATTTTGCAAACCTTATTATGAGATATATTCTATTACCAAATGTACCTATAAACTTTATATGTACCTTTGCTGAGCTTTAGAGCCACCAGTGATCCCCTAGTCCTGTTTTTCTCGTGTTTCAATAGGATTTTAATTATGTTTCTTCTTCTTCTTCTTCTTCTTCTTCTTCTTCTTCTTCTGCGTTCATCCGGAGTTTTTTTTTCCCGGACATGATTGCGTTGTGCCTGTTTACAGCAGAGCTGCATTCTTGCACTGTTAGGACGATACATCCGACTTCTGCGGGCATTTGTTGATCGGGTTAACCTTCCCGGTAATTATGTTTCTAATGCAATGTCTTTTTCATTTTCAGATCCTGTGTGCTTCACCCTTCATTAGAGCCACCAAGAACAGAAAAGTGGATGCAGAGTGTCACGTTTTCAATGAAGAAAGGTGAGTAAAGTACTTCTTTGAGGAAACAAAGTACCAGAAAACCAGTTGCATAATATACAGTGAAAGTGTTACCATTTTAAAAGAGTACAATCTTCGGCATCACTACGAAACAAAGCATCTATCAACATATTCAAAGTTTTTTTGGAAAGTTAAGCTCTGAGAAATATGAGTCAATGAAACATGATTTAGAAACACAAAGAAATCTCTTCATGAGAAAGTTTGCTGAAAATGAATCTGTCACTGGTACAAGTTACAAAATAGTGCATAAGATGGCAGAACAAGGAAAACTGCTTACTGATGGCAACTTCATCAAAGAATGTGTGAGTGTGATGGAAGCAGCAAATGACTTGTGTCCTGAGAAAGCTGATTTGTTTGGAACTACTTTCGGCAAGTTAAATTGTGTGAAAGACAGAAGAACTTAGAGAAAAAATAGTGCTACAGATACACGAGAATCCTAGGAACCTGTTGTGGTATTCTCTGGTGCTGGACGAGTCTACTGATCTTTCGAGTACGTCACAACTTCTCGCGCTCATTCATGGCGTCAATTTAGACTTTCAGATAACGGAAGAGTTGGCATCCATTTGCAGCATGCATGGAACAACTGGAAAAAACATTTTCATAAAATTTAGCAAGACTATAACCTTCAGTGGAATCAGCTTTGATGTGTTACAGTTGATGGAAGAAAAAACATGGCTGGAGTGACGAAGGGTCTGGTGGGGCAGATCAAGACTCAGTTGGAAGATTTGAAAATTCTGGGCGCTCTGGTCATACACTACATCATACATCAGCAAGCACTCTGTGTGAAAGACTTAGATATTTCTTGTGTACTGAAACCAGTCGTTTCTGATGTGAACTTCATTCAGGTACATGCACTCAATCACTGTCAGTTCCAGGCTTTTCTTGAAGAAATTGATTCTGAATTCTGTGACTTGCTTTATCATACATCAGTGAGATGGCTCAGCTGTGGTAAAGTCCTGCTTCGTGTTTACAAGCTCCGAAACAAAATAGATGTTTTCTCACTGAAAAAGATAGAGCTGATCCACAGCTGTCAGATAATACCTGGCTGTAAAAGTTGTCATTTTTGATCTACATCACATCCCACATGAATGAACTGAATTTGAAACTTCAGGGAAAGTATAACCTTGTCTGTGATCTCTACAGAATCATCAAAGTATTTTGGAGAAAGCTGTCATTGTTTGAAGCACAACTGGATGGAGAAAATGTCCTCATTTTCACTGTTTCAAATAGTTTTGCGCTACAATCGCTGAAGATGTCAACCTTGATTTTCCGAAACAAATTATTTGTGACTTTAAGTAGCATTTTTTTTTAGATTTTCAGATCTTGACAAAATTGAGAGTGATATTCTTCTGTTAAATAATCTGTTTAATTGTAACCTTGATGATGTGCCTGTTGAACTACAGTTGGAGTTCATAGATTTGTAAGCAAATGTCTTGTTGAAAGAGAAGCCAGAGAATGACAACTTGAACTTTACCGCTGCTTACCTGATGTTGACTTTCTGAAACTGAAGAAATTTGCCACTGGTATGGCATCAGTGTTCGGAAAATTTTCAAATATGAAGTATGTGAAGTCAACACATCAAACAATATTGACTGATGAACATTTCATAGCGATTCTCTTGATTTGATGCAGCAATTCCAAACCAAACATTGATGATATCTTGAAAGCCAAATATCAGTTTCACAAATCTCATTAACCTATTTTGCTGATTAGTTTGTGAGATTTGGATATATGCACACTAGATCTGATGTAACAATCTTTTTGCTAATGTCGCCTTCTTTGATAATTTTTTTTTAAAAGTAAATAAATATGTTGGTTGTCTTTGTTTTTTTGTGTGCATTGCACACCACTCACCCACCTTAGTTCTTCGTCTTTTTTCCAAGAGCTTTCAGTCTGGCTTGCAAGTATTGTTAAAGTTAGTTGCATATCCTTTACAGGACGTTTGCAGTCAACACCAGCATCTTTGGCTGTTGTTGATGTCTAGGCAAGTTTACGTTCGGTAGTTTACCATTGCTTTCTAAATGACCGGCACCCATACCATAGTGTAAAAAACCAGCGCAGTGTGGCCTGCTGCCAATATTGCACGCAGCTGTGTTTCGAACTCAGGTATACTGGATTACAAATCACATCAGTAAGACCTTCGCCTTGGAGGCCGGCACAAGTACTATACAGAATGAGTATGTGGCTCGCGCTCGTCATTTTGTCAGTTATCCAGCCTGATGTGAAAAACGTTTGGTGATCCCTGATCTAGGCTGATGTATGTTCTAAGCTGATGTATGATCTATGTGCATAATGATGTAAGCTTATCTATGAGCTAAGCTGACATACGAACTAGGTTGATGTATGATCTAAATTCAAGTACGATAAGGCTGATGTATGATCTAAGCTGCTGTATGATCTTAGCTGATGTATGATCTAAGATGACATACGATCTAGGTTGATGTATGATCTAAATTCAAGTACGATAAGGCTGTTGTATGATCTAAGCTGCTGTATGATCTAAGCTGCTGTATGATCTAAGCTGCTGTATGATCTAAGCTGCTGTATGATCTAAGCTGCCGTATGATCTAAGCTGATGTATGATCTAAGCTGCTGTATGATCTAAGCTGCTGTATGATCTAAGCTGCTGTATGATCTAACCTGATGTATGATCTAAGCTGATTGCTCTAAGCTGATTATGATCTAAGCTGCTTTATGATCTAAGCTGTTGTATGATCTAAGCTGCTGTATGATCTAAGCTGCTGTATGATCTAAGCTGATGTATGATCTAAGATGCTGTATGATTTAAGCTGCTGTATGATCTAAGCTGATGTATGATCTAAGCTGATGAATGATCTAAGCTGATTGATCTAAGCTGATGTATGATCTAAGCTGATGTATGATCTAAGCTGATGTATGATCTAAGCTGCTGTATGATCTAAGCTGCTGTATAATCTAAGCTAATGAATGATCTAAGCTGATGTATGATCTAAGCTGCTGTATGATCTAAGCTGCAGTATGATCCAAGCTGCTGTATGATCTAAGCTGCTGTATGATCTAAGCTGATGTATGATCTAAGCTGATGTATGATCTAAGCTGATGTATGATCTAAGCTGCTGCATGATCTAAGCTGCTGCATGATCTAATCTGCTGTATGATCTAAGCTGATGTATGATCTAAGCTGCTGTATGATCTAAGCTGCTGTATGATCTAAGCTGATGTATGATCTAAGCTGATGTATGATCTAAGCTGATGTATGATCTAAGCTGCTGTATGATCTAAGCTGCTGTATGATCTAAGCTGCTGTATGATCTAAGCTGCTGTATGATCTAAGCTGATGTATGATCTAAGCTGATGTATGATCTAAGCTGCTGTATGATCTAAGCTGCTGTATGATCTAAGCTGCTGTATGATCTAAGCTACTGTATGATCTAAGCTGCTGTATGATCTAAGCTGATTGATCTAAGCTGATTATGATCTACATACATTTTTTTTTTTTTGCGCTCAACCACCCTGAACTCAAGCATAGTCCATACACACTATGTATAGTAGCGATGGACTGAATTTTGTGTGTGGATTAGTTTTCCCATTTTAACAGTGACCCTCGCCATCAGGCAAACTCACTCCAACTTCAGAGGTACTTGTAATTCCTTTATACTAGCGCAATTACCCAACATTACGAGTTAACAAACCAATTCAACAAACACAAGTCCTAACAACATCCTAGTAGCGGTGCAGTTTGTGGATGTGCTACTTGAACCAAAGAACCAGGTTCAAATCTGACCATAGCTCAAGCCCAACTGATTGAAGGTGATTCTGTCCTTTCCACAAAGCGTCCCAAGCGATTTTCATGCTCTTGTGATCTCGCTCATGGCGGGTCACTTTGCACCATCTCCTCGTACAGACCACACTTTTTCCAAACCACGCCATGAGCTTTGATGTGACTCATGGCATTACACTGGCCGGGCCGAGTGTTATGGTGATATACTGTCATAGTTGTTATGGTTTCTTGGCAAGTTTTGCAGAAGGTAGTTTGCCATTGCTTTCCTTCTGGGCAGTGACTGTACTAGTCGGTGGTCTCTACTGATGAGATCATCTGCCTATCGCCGCAGAGTGCAAGACCATAACCAACAACAATCTGTCGGCTGCTCTCACACTCCATCCACCACCTGCTTCCATGGCTTCACATAACCCTGATCGGGGGGGCTAAACGGGTACTCCACCTTGCCCAAGGGTGTCCCGTAGACTAACGGAGGAAAGGAGGCGTCTTACATCTCCTTTGATAGGGGATACCCCTATCCCGCTAACCTGTTTTCCTGAGAGGTTTTCCGGAAGGTTGTTATGGGAGCGAGGTTCTGCAAAGGACATGCTACTGAATGAATGAATGAATGAATGAATGAATGAATGAATGAATGGTGATATACTCCAATTCATTTTTAATGAACATACTATAATTTAATATTTCAAATAAACTCTAGTCAAATTAACAGTTAAGTTATCTGTAATCTGCCAATAACGCTTGATAATACTTCTTATAATTCTGAACAGACAAGAATTTGTGTAATATCTTATTTTAAGTGTTAACCGTATATATATATATATATATATATATGCATCCTAATACCTTTCACTTTACTTTATTTATTGTGATTTTGTTTGAGACACTGCTATTCAGGGATATGAAAATCTAAGTGTCCGGTCACCATGGCATCTGAAAATATTTACCTGATGCCTGAATTTTTTTACATTCTTGCTCTTGTAGCAGATCTTCTTTGATGTAGCATCAGTGCTATAACAAATGCTGTTGCATTGAAGATAGTGTTTCTAAATTCCCTCAGCTGCACAAATGAACATTTCAGCAATCGTGGCTAGAACTTCTACCACTGCTGCGCTATGAAGAAACAATTGCGAAGTGAGCAGTAAGTTTTCCACCAACACTGCAGACCAAAATTTGAAAGTTGTGTTTGGATGTTTGGAACCATTTAAATTGGAAACTTACAAAGCACCACAAGTCCTATATGCACTTCAAGTGTCAGAAGGCTGACAATACAAAGAAGAATCTTGAATTTGCTCCTTTAGCAAAGTGAGAGGGAGATAAAAAAAACATGGATGCTAATATACTGCAACATTTGAATATACATTTCATGGCATTGTACTGTATTGCCAACAGCTATTGCCTACACTGATTTTGAAGGTTTGGTTGCATTGTTAACCAAGTTTACTGTTATTGACTGAGAGACGCGCGCGTGCGCGCGCGCACACACACACACACACACACACACACACAAATGCACTGTAGAGAATTTATTTCATATATTGCCTCATATCTTCATGAAGATTTGATACTGAAATAAAGGAAAACCATATGTCAGTATCTTACTTGATGATGAGGGGCTGAAACTATATATTAATTTGATCAGAGAAGGGAAAGTGAAGGAGACATTTCTTTCTATTGTGCCATTGGAAGATGCAACAAGTGCTGGCTACTTTAAAGCTCTAAAGACGTGTGAATAACCAAAGTGTTCTCACAGAGATATCTTTCACTGGGCCTCCAATAAAAGACATTTGATGGCCCATGTCAAAATATGTAGCTTTATCTGAGATTGATTTATATTTTTCCTAGCCTGCGTTTAAAAAAAAAAATGCTAGCTCCTAGGAAAAGGCCTGGCTTCTGAATCATGTTTAAATTCTCCATCCATCACCATTTCTACTTTGTCATAAAATATTTGTATTTCAACTTCACTATTGCTTGTTTTTGTTGCCTACACTTGTATAATATTTATCTCTTGGTTTGCTTTGAATCTGACAATAATAATTATCTGATTTAATCAAAGAAACATTAACTGATTTAGCTGTTTCCTCATCAAACATTAGTCCTACTCCTTTTCTGTTTGTATTAACTCCTGAACAAATGTTTGTGTGTTTGTCTGGTATTACTTTACCAGATCTCCTCCACCTCATCTCACTCATGCCAAGGATATTAATTTCAGATTTTCCATTTCTTCTTTTTTTACAGTATGTAACTTTTCTATCTCAGCTATGTCCTGACATTCCACATTCTTATTTTAAACTTGCCTTGGGAAGATAATGTGGTGATTTTCCCTTGCTTTTCATATTCACACAGGGGTCTTTCGCCTCTGCCCTTGACAGAAATTTCCTATCGTCAGAACAAGAGAGTGCCCTACTCTGCTTAATCGCAGGGTTGTGCACTGATCCCTGTGGATACTCGGTCACACCTATGATCTTATTTTTCCCAGTGTCTGAGTAGATTTACATTCTGCTATTGTGTTGATGTTGATGGTATAATGCTTTGACAATTCAGAAAGCAATGGCAAACTCTAAATATAGAATTATCTAGTCAATCACAAACAGCCAATAAATGTTAGGGTTGATTGCAACATCCTGTAAAGAATATTCCACTAACTGTTACGTTATATTGCACTTAATCTTACCTTGACCTTCAGGTTGTTCTATCTTGACACATGATGGTAGTTTACTCTCCATCTTATGTCTACAGTCAGCCTGAAAGGATTTGTAAAATACATTTGTATGCAAACATAAACTATATCAATGAATTTGATATTTTGTTTGTCAAGATGACTAATGATACAAAATGTCTTATGATTACTTCAAGCCATGATTTCTGATATGTTATTCCTCAAGTCCCGTTTAAGAATTTGAGTTTGGGAACCTATTACAGTGTAATGATATCAGTTTCTCAGGATAAAAATAACATAACAATGCATGGCAGCTTTATGGAAAATCCTTATTACTTGTGTCACACATCATACACACATTAAAGTTGATGTAATACTTCCTTTGTAGTATCATTTTTCCTCCTTCCATACATCCAATAATAAGTCTTCAATTGGAGAGAAAAACAAGAACATCTTGTCATCAATGTTCCCTCTCAACTGTTGCTTAGGGGCAAGAATTTTTATGTTGTTAACTTCTAACATGAAAGTTGTAAGCATGCCTACATTTGACAATTAAGCACTTGTGGTCCCAATATTGTCCGATTGTGCACTGAATCATGAGGATCTGGATTTTGTTAATGACATTGCCTTCTTGTCCTAAACATTGAAATGAGATGCAAGATTTAGCTAAGTGCATTAGATTGGAGGTCACAACAATTAAGTCTAATAATCTGTAGGGAAAGACAAAGTTAATGAGAATAAATCAAGCAAATGATAACCTGATCTCCCTTGGTGAAACTTCACTTCAAGAGGCAGAATTATAGTATACTTTATACACCTATTTGGGTAGCAATGTTGATATAGATGAGTCAACATATAAAGATATTAAAATAAGAATGAAAGAGGCAAGAGGAAATTTCATAGCAATTGGACATTTGTGGAAGCCAAAGAAATTAAACAACAGAGTCAGGTAAAACATTACAACAGTTCTACTGTATGGATCAGAAAGGTGGAGAATGACATACAATGATTTGAATAAACTACAAACATTCATTATGACAGAGAACTAAACAAAAACAAGTGTATCAAGAAGGAATAGCAGATGCTGTACTGCACTGACATACTCTGACAACACCTGAGAATTGTTTTTGTTTTGTTGTTGTTGCTTTAATTATTTTGTTTTGCTGTGTTTGCGCTCACTCGCTTTGCATGTGGATTAGCTTTCCCTATTATCAATGCCCCTCACCATCAAGTGAACCTATTCCAACTTCAGAGGTACTTGTAACTTACATCCCCAGTCAAAGACGATAGATCAACATTTTAGTCCAACTGTCCGGTGTATGGGTTGAACCCTTTACCTCGACATTAGCACACCAAATGTTTAAGAATGTCCGTTCCTATCCATTCTGCCATGCTGACCTCCTCTGAGAATTGTATCACATGAAAAGCCTTTGTCCAGAATTGACAGGGCAAATGAAATAAAGGAAGACCTAAAAACACAAGGAGAAGAGAGTTAGAGAAAGAAATGATTAATATCAGGAGGACATGGGCAGCTGCATGAGATAGCTAAAGATAGAATGGCTTGAACTGAATTGATTGATGGCCCATATCAAATTGAGGATAAAGTGAAAAAGAAAATATTTTGATAAAATCCAGTGTGGTAAGTCCCGAAATATCATAAAATATATCAGGCCAAAGACTTTTACCCTGGCACAAAAAAACTTCCTGTCCAGGTCTGTGTCCATGGTAATAGAAGGCAAATAATAAACAATTAGTGGCCATTTTAAATTGTTAATTAGGTCACGCCACATCCTATTGAAAAATAACAAATACATCAAGTTAGGCCTCGCCGCCCCGGACACAATGATATATGGCAAAAGTTTGTCCGTTTAAAAATAAACAAGCCACGGTAATAAAAGGCAGAATTTCTCAGCTTCCAATTTTAGGGCCGCGAGAAAATCTTACTTATCTCTTATTTTATCATTGCACTTTCTGGTATTAAATTACGTCACCAGAAAATTCATAACTCCACTTAGAATTAACGCACACTCTTCGTTGAGATACCGTTGGATTCATCTTTTCAAGCTCTATCTATTTGGTATATTTCATAAGTAAAAATCCAATTTTTAAATATTGTCCAAAATTGCTAATATAATTATTAATATAGTATAGTGTATAACTGTATATAGTTATATATTTACTAGCTGACCTGGCCCAGCTTCGCCCAGGCCCTGGAGGGGATCTATCTATCTATCAGTCTGTCTGCTTGTTTGTCTGTCTATCTGTCTGGCTGACCCGGCCCGGCTTCACCCAGTCCCTGGTGGGGACCATCTCATTTAATTCATATACGTAGTCATATAAGCTCTCCCGTTCCCGACTGTCTGTCTGTCTATCTGTCTGTCTGACCCGGCCCGGCTTCACCCAGTCCCTGGTGGGGAGCATCTCATTTAATTCTTATAAGTAGTCATATAAGCTCTCCCGTTCCCGACTATCTGTCTGTCTGACCCGGCCCGGCTTCACCCAGTCCCTGGTGGGGACCATCTCATTTAATTCATATACGTAGTCATATAAGCTCTCCCGTTCCCGACTGTCTGTCTGTCTATCTGTCTGTCTGACCCGGCCCGGCTTCACCCAGTCCCTGGTGGGGAGCATCTCATTTAATTCATATAAGTAGTCATATAAGCTCTCCCGTTCCCGACTGTCTGTCTGTCTATCTGTCTGTCTGACCCGGCCCGGCTTCACCCAGTCCCTGGTGGGGAGCATCTCATTTAATTCATATAAGTAGTCATATAAGCTCTCCCGTTCCCGACTATCTGTCTGTCTGACCCGGCCCGGCTTCACCCAGTCCCTGGTGGGGAGCATCTCATTTAATTCATATAAGTAGTCATATGCGGTTAGCGGGGTAAGGGTATCCCCTATCAAAGGAGATGTAAGACGCCTCCTTTCCTCCGTTAGTCTACGGGACACCCTTGGGCAAGGTGGAGTACCCGTTTAGCCCCCCCGATCAGGGTTACGTGAAGCCATGGAAGCAGGTGGTGGATGGAGTGTGAGAGCAGCCGACAGATTGTTGTTGGTTATGGTCTTGCACTCTGCGGCGATAGGCAGATGATCTCATCAGTAGAGACAATGGCTATGGCCACCGACTAGTACAGTCACTGCCCAGAAGGAAAGCAATGGCAAACTACTTTCTGCAAAACTTGCCAAGAAACCATAGCAACCATGAAAGAAAACATAATAAGAAAGAGATCTGGTGGCTAGACCCCCAGGCCAGGCAGATCAGATAACACTGGGGAAGAGTGTGACACAGGAACCAGTACTAGTAATCGTGATGACGGAGTTAATCCTGACTGTGTTACCAAGGAAATCCCCTGTGTTAGACTAAGAAACAGAATGAGAATAGCAACGTGGAATGTGAGAAGTCTGTATGAGGGAAAGCTTAAAGTAGTGTGTGATGAGATTGAGAGGTTTAACATTCAAATTTTAGGAATTAGTGAACATCGCTGGAGCGACAAGGGACATTTTACAACTGAAAATGGAAGTATTTTCATTTATTCTGGTAGAGACCTCGGAGGCCAAAGTGGAGTGGCATTTTGTTTAGATAAGACAACTGCAAAATCTTTAATGGGATATAATCCAGTTAGTGATAGAATCCTCACTATTAGACTTAAAGGCCGTCCAAATAACAAAACTCTCATACAGATATATGCACCTACTTCAACAGCAGAGGAGGACGAAATTGAAGATTTTTACAACACACTACAAGACACATTAAATAAGATTGGTCATAATGATATAACAATAATAATGGGAGATTTTAATGCAAAAGTAGGTGCAGGAAGAGCTGAAAATGAGAGACACGTTTTAGGAAAATTAGGATTAGGAAATAGAAATGATGCAGGTGGCAAATTAATTGAATTTTGCACAGAAAATGAGTTAACGATAGCCAACACGCTTTTTAAACAACATCCAAGAAGACTCTTCACATGGAAGTCTCCAGACAGTATTACCAAAAATCAGATAGATTATATTTTAATACATAGAAGATGGAGATCAAGCATAACATCTGCAAAAACCCTACGTAGTGCAGACTGTGATACAGATCATCAGTTATTAGAAGCAGATCTGAAATTAAAACTCAAAAAGCTTACCCGAGGACCAAGGCCACTTCGTTTTGATCTCACAAAAATACCAGATTCATATAACGTAGAAGTTAGGAATCGTTTTGGGGTCTTGATGTCTGTACAAGAGGAAATGACACCTGATGAACTGGCAGTACAAGCTAGAGATATCTTGATAACTGCAGCCAAAGATTTAATTCCGACCAAGAAAAAGCAACTTAAGCCATGGATTACATCAGACACGTTAGAATTAATAAAACAACGAAGGGAACTGAAACAGAAAGGAGGTGAATCCGATAATACCAGGATAAAGTATAAATCTTTAACTCGAGAAATAAGAAAGAACACAAGAAAGGACAAAAATCAATACATACAAGATTGTTGTACCAGAATAGAGCAATATCATAAGACTGGAAGAGATTATGAAATGTTCAAAGAAATGAAGTTATTGACAAGAAATGTTCAACCTCAATTGAATGTTATCTGTGACAAGATGGGAAATACCTTAACAGAATCTAGACAAATTCTAGAAAGATGGCAGGTGTACTGTAGTGGAATGTATGATATGAGTGACAGTGAGGATATGAATGAGATACATGAGCCAATGACAGAGAGACAGAACCTGAACCCTCATTAGATGAAATTGCTTGGGCTATAAAGCACCTGAAGAATGGTAAATCTCCTGGATGTGATGAGATACCAGCTGAACTAATTAAAGCGGGAGGAGAAGAAAGCATACACACATATCATGCATTATGTACAAAGATTTGGAAATAAGGTATATGGCCAAAAGATTGGAAGAGAACTATCTTCATTCCAATACCAAAAAAGGGCAACCTGAAATTATGCACCAACTATAGAACTGTTGTCCTGATCAGTCATGCAAGTAAAATTCTACTAAAAGTCATAATGGCAAGACTTCGTAAGAAAATGGAAGAAGAGATTAACGTAGTTCAAGCTGGATTTAGACAAGGAAGAGGAACAAGAGATCACATATTCAACATGCGTTTAATAATAGAGAAGTGCAGAGAATTTAATGTAAACCTATACTCATGTTTTGTGGATTATTCAAAGGCATTTGACTGTGTACAACATCAGAAACTTTGGGAAATCATGAGGAATATGGGCTTTCCATCACATGTAGTACAACTCATAAAAATGCTCTATCTAGACCAACAAGCAGCAGTTAGAATAGCTGGCGAGGCATCAGATTGGTTTGACATCAAGCAAGGAGTCCGTCAGGGCTGCGTGCTGTCACCCTATTTGTTTAACCTGTACGCCGAAAATATAATGAGAAATGTAAGAGATGATATAAACAGGGAGCTATATGATGCCCTAAATATCGGCGGTCATGACATACCGGAGATTCGATATGCTGATGATACAGTGTTACTATCCACAACACAGAATGGCATGGAAAACCTAATAGCCTCAACCCAACTGAATAGTGAAAATCACAACTTATATCTTAACATAGCAAAAACAAAAATAATGCATACAGATAAAACTACCATGGAGAAAGAAATATACATTAATGGGGAAAAATTAGAGGTGGTGGAAAATTTTGAATATCTTGGGTCATTAATTACCAACAACGGGGACACATTGAAAGAAATTAAACGACGACTGTCAATTGCTCTTCAAAGACTAAAACAGCTGAATAAATTATGGAGTGGGACAGACAGAACTACAAAAATTAGATTTTTAAGAGCATGCATCTTTCCCATTGCAACATACGCCTGTGAGACATGGACACTCACTAAACAAGCTGAACAGCGCATAAACGCCTTTGAATATAAATGTTATAGACGAGTTCTAAAAATATCTTGGGTAAAGAAAAGAACAAATGCATCCATACTTCAAGAGTTGAATATTGAAGAAGGTTGGCTATTAAAGACGATAAAACAGAGAAAATTGAAATATTTTGGTCACTTGAAACGTCACGAAAGTTTGGAGAGAACAATAATGGAAGGGTATATGCCTGGGAAGAGAGGAAGAGGAAGGCCAAAGAGAAGATGGGTGCAGGATGTGGCGGATGATCTCCAGATGGGTGTATCAGACGCGGGACATCTTGCTTATGATCGAGAGGTTTTCCGGAAGGTTGTTATGGGAGCGAGGTTCTGCAAAGGACATGCTACTGAATGAATGAATGAATGAGTAGTCATATAAGCTCCCGTTCCCGACTGTCTGTCTGTCTGAGCCGGCCTGGGTTCACCCAGTCCCTGGTGGGGAGCATGTCATTTAATTCATATACGTAGTCATATAAGCTCCCGTTCCTGACTATCTGTCTGTCTGTCTGTCTATTTGTCTGTCTGACCCAGCTTCACCCAGTCCCTGGTGGGGAGCATCTCATTTAATTCATATAGTAGTCATATAAGCTCCCGTTCCCGACTGTCTGTCTGTCTGAGCCGGCCTGGCTTCACCCAGTCCCTGGTGGGGAGCATGTAATTTAATTCATATAAGTAGTCAAATAAGCTTCCGTTCCCGACTATCTGTCTGTCTATCTATCTGATCCAGCGTGGTTTCGCCCAGCTCCTGGCCACAGTAACTTAAAAGAATGTCCTTCCACACACCATTCATTATTTTTAATGAAAACTGTTTTTAATCACCAACATGACAGTTGATAACTTCTTTAAGCAGAAAAAGATGGGTTACAATGTTATGCATAATGCATTATTTTTATGAAAACTTTGAAAATGCCTTAAAGATTATATCATTATTTATTATAACTCATATGCCTGAAAATAACTATAGACAAAGAGTTTAACAATAGTGCAAGTAAGTCCAACAATATGACTATAAAGTATATAGAAATGTTATTAAAAGTTATGCCCCTTGAAATAACTTTTCTAGAGTGAAGTCCCCCTGCTATATAGAAATTATATAATGAAAAATTTAAAATTAAATGTTATTAAGTAAGTAGCCGATTTTACACTAAGAAACTATTATAGTCGGTTGCACAGGAATGAAAGGAAGACATGTAGAAAATTTAGCATGAACCATCAGTACTGTAAGCATACTTTAACCGGAAGCCATTTTTCCGCGCTTGCGCAGAAGTGTTTCGTCATGTCGACACATCATTTACTATTAACATACCCTTTGTATATCTCATTGGATATATTTAAATAACTCGTGCCAATAACGAATTACCATCTCCGCTTCCGGTAAAATGGCCAGTCTAATCATTGTGCATATAGCCGGTGGTTAGATTTGAATTTGTCTTTGAGATAATTTCACTATGTGGCATACTATAAATAATTATAATTTTTTTAGTACAAGTAATAGATCTATTTTAATTTTAGTTGCATTTTCGAATTGAGCATCCAAAGATACATATATTTGGAAAGTTTCATCGAAATATATGCATGACTTCTGGTAGAAAAAAATTATTTTTGCGGACATGATAAATTCCTCTTTGTGATTGTAAATCCACATTGTCGGCAAGCCAAAAAAAGTGTTTTTAGTACAAGTAATAGATTTATTTTAATTTTAATTGCATTTTCGAATTGTGCATCGAAAGATACATATATTTGGAAAGTTTCATTGAAATATATGCATTACTTCTGGTAGAAAGAAATTATTTTCATAAAAATATAATAAATTCCTCTTTGTGATTGTAAATCCACATTGTCGGCATGCCAAAAAAGGTGTTTTTAGTACAAGTAATAGATTTATTTTAATTTTAATTGCATTTTCGAATTGTGCATCGAAAGATACATATATTTGGAAAGTTTCATTTAAATATATGCATTACTTTTGGTAGAAAAAAATTATTTTCATAAAAATATATGTACTTTCTCATTATATAAAGATATAATCTCTTATTAATATAACTAATTGGTGGCCATTTTTATATGCTAATTAGATAACATTGCATCATATGTAAACAGGATTTAACCCATTATGTGCGTAGCATCCATCCGCATAATACAAGATATTACTTGCTAGGGTTTAAAGCTAATATAAAGAATGCTCGTGGTAATTAATATAACTACTAATTAGCGGCCGTTTTTATATGCTAATTAGGTAACATTGCATACTATCTAAACAGGATATAACACATATCATGCGTTGCACAATTCCGCAGAATAGAAGATACAACTTACCAGGGTTTAAAGCTAATATAAAGAATGCTCATGGTAATTAATTAATATAACTACTAAGTAGCGGCCATTTTTATATGCTAATTAGATAACGTTACATCATATGTAAAAATAGATGACATGAGCAGTTAGGCTTCGCTACACCGATCGCAATGATGTATGGTTGCTAGGATGTTCGTGTATGGTTGCTAGGATGTTCGTGTATGGTTGCTGGGATGTTCGTGTATGGTTGCTAGGATGTTCGTGTATGGTTGCTAGGATGTTCGTGTATGGTTGCTAGGATGTTCGTGTATGGTTGCTAGGATGTTCGTGTATGGTTGCTAGGATGTTCATGTATGGTTGCTAGGATGTTCGTGTATGGTTGCTAGGATGTTCGTGTATGGTTGCTAGGATGTTCGTGTATGGTTGCTAGGATGTTCGTGTATGGTTGCTAGGATGTTCGTGTATGGTTGCTAGGATGTTCGTGTATGGTTGCTAGGATGTTCGTGTATGGTTGCTAGGATGTTCGTGTATGGTTGCTAGGATGTTCGTGTATGGTTGCTAGGATGTTCGTGTATGGTTGCTAGGATGTTCATGTATGGTTGCTAGGATGTTCGTGTATGGTTGCTAGGATGTTCGTGTATGGTTGCTAGGATGTTCGTGTATGGTTGCTAGGATGTTCGTGTATGGTTGCTATGACCTTGGTTCGGACACGAAAAACAGATGCCCGGAGGAGATCTTTTGTCTCAATTTCTGCGTTAATGATCTCGACACTCAAAGTTGCATATCTTTGCTTCTAATTGACATACATGCATCATCTTGGTACCATTAGATTCGGTTTCTCGGGGCCTATCTTTTGAGTTTTGGTGGTGGTCCCATTAGATATGTTTTGCGTATCCTTTACAGGACTTAGCTGTCAACAGCAGCATCTTTCAGCTGTCTGTTGATCTCTTGGCAAGATTACGCTCAGTAGTTTGCCATTGCTTTCTGAGCGGCCGGCTCAGTATCCGCAAGTCACGAGCGGGGGTCGAACCACCTCAGTTCTCGCTCCGCTGCGAGACTCTGCGTGATAAACGGGATTACAGAGAGAAAGTGTTGTAACCCCACAGCCAGAGAGACCGGCCCATTAATAGATAATATTATCATATAGTATAGGCACTGCCCCAGCAACTAACTCGCTTATTACGTGCATATAGTATATGCAGTTACTCAAAGTATCTACTGCTCGTAGTCCATATTTAATTTCAACAAAATGTCAAACAACTATTTACCTCTGAGACTCAACATCAAAACAAAAAAAGAAATGCTTAATTAAGAACGGTGTAATCCACTGGTCAACACGAACAAGCCGCCATGTTCCCAACAATACCGGAAGTTGCATCTATTGGCACCTTGCCGTCTTGACAGACGATAGTTTGTGCTTTAAAAAGGCATAATAACTTTTAACTATGGCGGTAGCGAGTGTGACTGATAAGGCCAATTTGCGCTGTAAATGTCCGTTCACAGTGGGTGCATGTGAACACGTGGTCATTTCCACCATCATGCACTATCTTACATCTCACACGCTCGTTGTGTGACTTATCTGCAATAATTTTCTCCTTTGTCTTTATTCCATTTCTGATGTTTGCCCTCCATGCAACACGTTCAGCGGCGACGTGCTCCCATTGTGCATTATCAATGCCTGTATCAATCATGTCCCGTTTACACACATCTTTGTATCGTAGTAAAGGCCGACCCCGAGATCTCTTACCCAATTGTAATTCACCAAAAAAGATGTCCTTTGGTATTCTACCATCATCCATCCTCCTAAGATATCCTATCCATCTAAGTCTACGAAGACTGAGCATGGAATAAACTGTCACACAACCTGATCTTTCCAATACTTCAGTATTTGTGATTTTGTCTTGCCACTTAATACCAAGAATTCTTCGCAGACACCGCATATGAAAGCTGTTTAAATTTTTCTCTTGGTGTGAGTAAGTTGTCCAGGTTTCACTGCTATAAAGAAGAGTACTAAGGACACAGGCTTGATAGACAAGGACTTTTGTTTTTGTAGTAAGCTTCATGTTATCCCAAACTCTTTTTCTTAACCTGTTCATTGTTGTTGCTGCCTTACCAATCCTGATGTTGATTTCCTGATCTAGGGTTAATTTGCTATTTACCTCTGATCCTAGATATGTAAAATGGTCTACTATCTCTAGTTCGGCGTCGTCAATAAAGATTGATGGCACCCCATGTGCACCTTGTGACATAATCTGTGTCTTCTTTTTGCTAATTGTTAAACCAAATTCAGAACAAGCATTGGAGAATGCAGATAGTAGACATTGCAATTCTTCCTCAGAGTGGGTCGTAACTGCAGCATCATCTGCAAAAAGCAACTCTCTGATCAGTACCCTCCTAATTTTGGTCTTAGTCTTCAATCTCTGAGCATTGTAAAGGCCGCCATCTGAGCGTGAGTGAATGTATTTATCACCATCCTGATCACGAAAGGCATATTTCAGTAGAAGTGAAAAGTATATTCCAAAGAGGGTGGGAGCTAGTACACAACCTTGCTTAACTCCACTCTTGATTTCAAATTCTTCAGAAGTTGCACCATCAAACTTGATTATATCCTTCATGCCTGTGTGGAACGATTCCACAATGGACAGAAGAGTTGGTGGGCAGCCAATCTTCTTTAGTGCCTTGAACAGACCCTCACGACTGACCAAATCAAATGCCTTTGTGAGGTCGATGAAGGCAATAAACAGTGGTTGATTCTGTTCACGGCATATTTCTTGCATTTGTCGCAATGAGAATATCATATCAGTGGTAGACCGGTTCTGTCGAAAGCCACACTGTGATTCGGGGTAGACTTGATCTCCTAGGACTTGAAGTCTGCGCAGAACAATTCTGGCAAATACTTTTCCATCAATACATAGAAGTGAGATACCCCTATAGTTGTTGCAGTCGCTCCAATCGCCCTTGTTCTTGTACAGTGTTATGATGCTTGAATCTTTGAAATCCTGTGGGACTTGTCCTTCTCGCCAGCATAGCTCTATTAGCTGGTGGATCTGTATAGTGAGTGTGTCTTGCCCACTCCTGGTAACCTCTATTGGAATCCCATCCTTACCTGGAGCCTTGCCAGATGCAAGTTCATTTATAGCACACTTAACTTCAGTTATGGTGGGAAGTGTGTCCAGGTGGTCAAGAGTTGGTAGAGCCTCTATGGCGTTGAGGGCATCATCCGCTAGTTTGGTCTCACTTGAGTAAAGCTCCAAATAGTGCTCTACCCATCTGCTGTTTCTTATCAGTGATTTCTCCAGTCAAGGTTTTCAATGGTGCACTTCTTTTGATCACTGGACCACAGGCTTTCTTTATTCCTTCATACATGCTTCTTGTGTTTCCCTTATCACTTGCGATTTGAATGGACTCACATAACTTGATCCAATAATCATTTGTACACTGCCTGGCAGCCTTTTGCACATCCTTCCTAGCTTGCCTCAGCTCACTCAGACGCGTTGGTCTTTCCTTGTTTCTTAAGAGAGCTTTCTTCTTCTTATCAATCAAGGGCTGCAGAGTCTCGCTGTTTGCCGCAAACCAGTCCTGCCTCTTATGATCCACAGTGCCGTAAACCCCTACGGCAGTTTTATAAAGAGTTTCCTTAATTTGACCCCACTTTTCATTTACTGTACAATTTTCTGGTGTATCAGTGAAAGCGTCTTCAAGTTGCTGTTGAAACTGAAAGCACTTTTCAGGATCGTGAGTGTTCATAATATTAATCCTGGGGCTAGATTTGTGTTTAGCTGTGTAGATTCTCTTTGGTCTCAGTCTAACCCTTGCAACAACCAAAGAATGATCCATATCACAGTCAGCACTGTGGTAACTTCGAGTCAATGATATATAGTTCAGATGTTGTCTCCGTGTGATGATGAAGTCCAGCTGGTGCCAATGGCCGGATCTTGGATTTCTCCATGTGACCTTATGCATCTCTTTTGTTTTAAAAAAGGAGTTTGTAATACATAGGTCATTACTGGTGCAATGCTCCAGCAGCCTTTGCCCATTTTCATTCATGCGACCGATGTTGTATTTTCCAAGGCACACTGACCATGAACTCGAGTCCTTGCCCACACGAGCATTGAAATCACCGAGCATATAAATGTAGTCAGATTTTGGAACTGCCTTGATCACGGAGTCTAACTCCTCATAGAACGAATCCTTCACATCATCAGAGGAATCGAGTGTCGGTGCATATGCAGTAATAATGGTGGCAAACCCACAAGAGGTTGCCAAGCGCAGGGATAATAGTCTTTCATTTCCTCCTGCTGGAATTTCAATCATTCCCAGTAGCGAATTCTTCACTGCAAAGCCCACACTGTGTTGCCTTTTTTCTGCCTGCCCTCTACCCTTCCAGAAAAAGGTGTAATTGTTTTCCCTGAGTGACCCTTCCTCAGCGAGGCGAGTCTCCTGCAGGCCAGCAATATCAATGTTAAGACGATTGAGTTCGGCATCAATCACAGCCGTTTTTCTCACATCGTCAATATTGGTCAAGTCAGTGGAAAATCCTGGACACATGGTTCTCACGTTCCAGGTTGCAAGCCGTAGCTTGAGGTTTCTATTTTTATTTTTGTTTGTACCTGGTGCATTGGTTTTACAGCCTGCGATTCAGATTTTGTCCTAGCCCCAAGCACCCATTGAAGCAGGCAGGCTGTGGCGGATCAGCACCCAATTTCCCGGGGGCTGCCCAGCTTGAGGCGGGCGGTAGCTGATCAGTGACATCTGTAGGTGTCTCCCACCGTCAGAGGCAACGCGTGGCGCCCCATGTCTACGCCAACTGACAAGGACTTATAACCCGTAACAGTTGCCTCTCGCTTTGATTCCGAGGCCAGTTAAGTCCAGGGATGGAGTTATTGCCTCTCCATAGCACAAAGCCTGGGCTAAAATATAGAGATCATGTGTTGCCCATGCAGCATGATCCCTCTCTCGGCCTGCCTAGTTCACTCCAAAGGAAAGGTAACACCCCTACATCTGGAACAAGACAAGCTGCAGAAGCTGCCGGATCAGCAGAGCAATGATCTAACTGTCCGCCTGTCGGAGCTTCGATCCTAGACCAGTCGCCAACCAAGGCTTAGGGCCTGGTCTGCCCTGCCATGACATTTTGTCTTTAGCTTGCATTTCCTCGCACCAGGGTAAGGCTTGTACCCTCCCAATTGCGCTCTTCCACCCGAAGCCGTTGGCACAATGTGGGTTGTCGGGTTTGGTAAGCGCCGCCCAACGTTCGGCGCTAACAGAAACCAGGTAGTACCGTCTACTGTTTACGGTAGCTCAGTCATATCTGACTAAGACCTGACTGAACCAGAAGTTAACAATGATAAAAACTCCGCCGCGGAACAAACATGGCAGGGGGATTCTGATCGTCCTCCCTTCCCCGAATGTTTCCAACCATTGTACTCTAGACAGTCTCTGGGGGAGACCACGTCCGGGTCATGGCTCCGGGCGTCTTTCCCCTGTCATGCCAGACGTTTGGTCGATTTCGTTGTTCTTGTTTGTGCTTGTCCCTTCGCTGTTAACATGTCCATCTCAAGCCTCCCCTCCCTCAGTGAAAAGAGTCTATGCAATCTGTGCTTGCCCCTTAGCATCTGTGGTCGTGGGGAGCCTGCTTCATCCCCAGCCACGGCCTCTATCGCCTCCATAAGTCTCCGTTGCCATGTTTCTTCTTCGTGTCCCGTTGACAGCGCCGAACTCTACTAGGAAGCAGGTTCTTCCTTTGTTTCTGGACCCACCTCTTGGTCCCTGCCAAAAATGCTTTCAGCGCCATGAAATCAATATTAACACCTAGAGAGATTATTAACGCATTAAAAATAAGAATGGTCAAATGCTACGTATATTCAACGCTACTGTATGGTGCGAAATCCTATTGACTAAGCATCTAGAAAGTCGCATAGAAGCCCTAGAGATGTGGATATACAGACGAATAGATAGTATTTCATGGAAACGAAAACAATCAAATGCAGAGGTCCGAGAAAAACTGGGCATGTAGAGATAGTTGATAAAAGAAATAAAGAGGAGACAAGTGAGATATTTTGGCCACGTTAAAAGACATGATACTCTTATAAAAACCATACTGGAAGGCAAGGTTGAGAGCAAGCGAGCAAGAGGTAGACAACGATACAAGTGGGAGGATAACATCAAGAGATGGACGAATATCACCCTGACAGAATGTACAATCAAGGCGAGAGACAGACAGCGTTGGAGAACCGTTGCAGCCAACCTTCATTGTGGAGACGGCACCTGATTGATTGATTGACTTGATCCCTGCAGCCGTGTGCAACTTACGGACGATTATCGCTCTGGTATGGAGGTTTATTAACAAGAATAAGGGGAAATACAGTAAAACTTGAAAGGGCAATGAATGAATCACCAAAAACGAGAAGTAGATTGTGAGCTTTACTAGAACACGATTACAAGAAAAAAAAGTGGACAATGCGGCTAAAGCCTTCGTTATCACAGAACAAATACACACAAACAGACACACAACTACACAAAAATATTAAGATTACTTAGCTGAATACGTCTTGAGCAGCTGTAAGTGGATTGAATTAACCGGGTGTGTGGTTTAGGTGGTCAAAGGTCTAACGGTCAGTAACGCCAGAAGCTCATGGATTGGCAAAGCCGCAAGGTGGGGGACTCCCGCCAAGGGGATAGGGAGACGCCCACGTGAGCGAAAGGATTCACTCTCCCCTCAAGGCCTCAATGTCTAACACAGTTTTCAGTTTTATTTAACTTCCATAACCCCTCCTCCCATCGACGCAGTTGTATAGTCCACTATACTAGTTAGGTGTATGCCCTTCACAGGAAGTCGCAGTCAACCCTAGTATTATTATTGCTGTGTTGTTGTTTTTTTTTTTCCTGTTTTGACGAAGGCTTTAGCCGCAACGTCCATTTTCTTTCTTGTAATTTTGTAAATCTCACAATCTACTTCTCGTTTTTTTTTTTTTTTTTTTGATTCATTCATTTGTATGGAGGTTTGACTTCAGCCAACATTTGCATGATTTGACTGCCATTAGATTCACCACCCTCGCTCGGAGGGAAGGCTATGGAGTTTACACGAGACGTCGCAAGTTCGTGGTCTTAGTTGAGAGATTGTTAGACGTTCTGCAGTTGCATGTCCCAATTCAGGTTCCAACAATTCCAAATCCAGGACGAGACCTTTTCGGCTGCCTCACACAGTTGTTTTTGTGCCCGAGTTCTCAATTGTCCTTTAATGTCCATTTTCTGTAGGACGTCATAAACAGAATGGGAGACTAGGCCTCTTGCGACTACCTGTACGGCGAATAGCCTGACAGTGTATCCTTTCAGCTTGTCATAGTACTTCTCAATCTTGTACGTATGCTGTTCCTCAATATTTGACTCGTCAGGGACGGTCAGCTCAATCAGCGTTAGCTGCTTGGCTGATGAGAAGAGAAGTGTAATAATGTGGTTATCCGCTCGATTTGTGGATCAGGATGTGGAGGTGGAGGACTATATAAATAAACGGCTTATCGATTTTCCTCCACAATTTGCAACCTATGTTTAGCTCTTATAAATCCTGATCCATCAAGGGGTGATAACTCATCATTATCCGATAATGTTTTTAAAAAGTAGGCGTGATCTAGTCACTCATCAGCGTGGGCGTGGTAGTCAAGTGACCTCTCGAGGTGTAGGGGGAGGTACGGCTTTTGACATGGTGGTGGCTCAAGTGAGCGATGACGTGGTGTACAACATAAAACATTAACAAAACAATTCAAAGAAGGTATGCAATAATGTTAATAAAGGGAAAACATATACATAAACCATAGTTAAATGTGAAGAGGAGTAGTGGTGACGTTATACTAGGTTAGAAAAGTGACTGCTCGGGATGTAAAATAGACAGACAGACAGACAGAAAGACAGACAATAGCATTCTTTAGTACTGTGATGAGAAGAGAAGCGTGGGGAAGCATTGTGACGACTAGAAAGATCAATGGATAAAGACACATGGGCAGACCAAGAGATGGTGCTGGATGGACTTATGGTGACATTGAGAGATTGGAGTCAATCCTTAATAGGGACCAAGATCTGAGGAGATACATAAACACCTATGGTAGTTGGCAGGGCACATGATGTTGATGATGCAGTCGCATATGTCTCTCAGATTACAAGCCTCAGTAAAAGAAGCACCACAAACATCACACTTGTAAAGTTTCTCTTCCGTACGTGTTCTCTTATGTTTCTTCAGATTGCCAGCTACTGTAAAAGAAGCATTACAATCATCACACTAGTAAGGTTTCTCTCCTGTATATGTTCTCTTGTAAGCCTTCAGGTGGTCAGCTACAGTAAAAGAAGTATCACAATCATCACATCTGTTAGGTTTCTCTCCTGTATGTGTTCTCTTGTGGTATTCCAAACTGCGTAAAAATTGAGTAAAAGAAACACCACAAACTGCCAGCTTCAGTAACAGAAGCACCACAAATATCACACTTGTAAGGCTTCTCTCCTGTATGTGTTTTCTCATGTTCCTTCAGAATGCTAGCTTCAGTAAAAGAAGCACCTCAATCATCACACTTGTAAGGCTTCTCTTCTGGATGTGTTCTCTCATGTGCCTTCAGACTGCTTGAGTAAAAGAAGCACTACAAACATTATACTTGTAAGGTTTCTCTCCTGTATGTGTTTTCTTGTGGTATCTCAAACTATTAGCATGAGTAAAAGAAGCACCACAAACATCACACTTGTATAGTTCTCTCCTGTATAGTGTTTTCTTATGTTCCTTCAGACCACCAGCTTCAGTAAAAGAAGCACTACAAACATTACACTTGTAAGGATTTTCTCCTGTATATGTTTTCATGTAAGTCTTCAGACCACCAGATTAAGTAAAAGAAGCACCACAAACATCACACTTATAAGGTTTCTCTCCTGTATTTGTTTTATTGTGGTATCTCAAACTATTAGCATGAGTAAAAGAAGCACCACAAACATCACACTTGTAAGGTTTCTCTCCTGTATGTGTTCTCATGTGAGTCTTCAGACAGTCAGCTTGAATAAAATAAGCACCACAAACATCACACTTGTATGGTTTTTCTCCTGTATGTGTTCTCTTATGTTCCTTCAGACCAACAGCTTGAGTAAAAGAAGCACCACAAACATCACACTTGTAAGGTTTCTCTCCTGTATGTGTTTTTCTGTGGTATCTCAAACTATTAGCATGAGTAAAAGAAGCACCACAAACATCACACTTGTGAGGTTTCTCTCCTGTATGTGGTCTCTTGTGAGTTTTAAAGTGGCCAGCTTGAGTAAAAGAAGCACCACAATCATCACACTTGTATGGTTTTTGTCCTGTATGTGTTCTCATGTGAGTCTTCAAACTGTCAGCTTGAGTAAAAAAAGCACTACAAACATCACACTTCTAAGGTTTCTCTCCTGTATGTGTTCTCTTGTTTTCCTTCAGACCACCAGCTTGAGTAAAAGAAGCACCACAATCATCACACTTGTATGGTTTTTCTCCTGTATGTGTTCTCATGTGAGTCTTCAAACTGTCAGCTTGAGTAAAAGAAGCACCACAAACACCACACTTGTAAGGTTTTTCTCCTGTATGTGTTCTCTTGTGAGTCTTCAGTCTGTCTGCTCGAGTAAAAGAAGCAAGACAAACATCACACTTGTAAGGCTTCTCTCCTGTATGTGTTCTCTCATGTTCCTTCAGGCTGCTAGCTTCAGTAAAAGAAGCACCTCAATCATCACACTTGTAAGGCTTTTCTTCTGTATGTGTTCTCTCATGTGCCTTCAGACTGCTTGAGTAAAAGAAGCACTACAAACAATATATTTGTAAGGTTTCTCTCCTGTATGTGTTTTCTTGTGGTATCTCAAACTATTAGCATGAGTAAAAGAAGCATCACAATCATCACACTTATATGGTTTTTATCCTGTATGTGTTCTCATGTGAGTCTTCAGACTGCCAGCTTGAGTAAAAGAAGCACCACAAACATCACACTTGTAAGGTTTCTCTCCTGTATGTTTTCTCTTGTGAGTCTTCAGACGGTCAGCTTGAATAAAAGAAGCACCACAAACATCACACTTGTAAGGTTTCTCTCCTGTATGTGTTCTCTTGTGAGTCTTCAAGTGGCCAGCTTGAGTAAAAGAAGCACCACAAACATCACACTTTTATAGTTCTCTCCTGTATAGTGTTTTCTTATGTTCCTTCAGACCACCAGCTTCAGTAAAAGAAGCACTACAAACATAACACTTGTAAGGATTTTCTCCTGTATATGTTTTCATGTAAGTCTTCAGACCACCAGATTAAGTAAAAGCACCACAAACATCACACTTATAAGGTTTCTCTCCTGTATGTGTTTTATTGTGGTATCTCAAACTATTAGCATGAGTAAAAGAAGCACCACAAACATCACACTTGTAAGGTTTCTCTCCTGTATGTGTTCTCATGTGAGTCTTCAGACAGTCAGCTTGAATAAAAGAAGCACCACAAACATCACACTTGTATGGTTTTTCTCCTGTATGTGTTCTCTTATGTTCCTTCAGACCAACAGCTTGAGTACAAGAAGCACCACAAACATCACACTTGTAAGGTTTTTCTCCTGTATGTGTTCTCATGTGAGTCTTCAGATCACCAGCTTGAGTAAAAGAAGCACCACAAACATCACACTTGTAAGGTTTCTCTCCTGTATGTGTTTTTCTGTGGTATCTCAAACTATTAGCATGAGTAAAAGAAGCACCACAAACATCACACTTGTGAGGTTTCTCTCCTGTATGTGGTCTCTTGTGAGTTTTAAAGTGGCCAGCTTGAGTAAAAGAAGCACCACAATCATCACACTTGTATGGTTTTTGTCCTGTATGTGTTCTCATGTGAGTCTTCAAACTGTCAGCTTGAGTAAAAAAAAGCACTACAAACATCACACTTCTAAGGTTTCTCTCCTGTATGTGTTCTCTTGTTTTCCTTCAGACCACCAGCTTGAGTAAAAGAAGCACCACAATCATCACACTTGTATGGTTTTTCTCCTGTATGTGTTCTCATGTGAGTCTTCAAACTGTCAGCTTGAGTAAAAGAAGCACCACAAACACCACACTTGTAAGGTTTTTCTCCTGTATGTGTTCTCTCATGTTCCTTCAGGCTGCTAGCTTCAGTAAAAGAAGCACCTCAATCATCACACTTGTAAGGCTTTTCTTCTGTATGTGTTCTCTCATGTGCCTTCAGACTGCTTGAGTAAAAGAAGCACTACAAACAATATATTTGTAAGGTTTCTCTCCTGTATGTGTTTTATTGTGGTATCTCAAACTATTAGCTTGAATAAAAGAAGCACCACAAACATCACACTTGTAAGGTTTCTCTCCTGTATGTGTTCTCATGTGAGTCTTCAGACAGTCAGCTTGAATAAAAGAAGCACCACAAACATCACACTTGTATGGTTTTTCTCCTGTATGTGTTCTCTTATGTTCCTTCAGACCAACAGCTTGAGTACAAGAAGCACCACAAACATCACACTTGTAAGGTTTTTCTCCTGTATGTGTTCTCATGTGAGTCTTCAGATCACCAGCTTGAGTAAAAGAAGCACCACAAACATCACACTTGTAAGGTTTCTCTCCTGTATGTGTTTTTCTGTGGTATCTCAAACTATTAGCATGAGTAAAAAAAGCACCACAAACATCACACTTGTGAGGTTTCTCTCCTGTATGTGGTCTCTTGTGAGTTTTAAAGTGGCCAGCTTGAGTAAAAGAAGCACCACAATCATCACACTTGTATGGTTTTTGTCCTGTATGTGTTCTCATGTGAGTCTTCAAACTGTCAGCTTGAGTAAAAAAAGCACTACAAACATCACACTTCTAAGGTTTCTCTCCTGTATGTGTTCTCTTGTTTTCCTTCAGACCACCAGCTTGAGTAAAAGAAGCACCACAATCATCACACTTGTATGGTTTTTCTCCTGTATGTGTTCTCATGTGAGTCTTCAAACTGTTAGCTTGAGTAAAAGAAGCACCACAAACACCACACTTGTAAGGTTTTTCTCCTGTATGTGTTCTCTTGTGAGTCTTCAGTCTGTCTGCTCGAGTAAAAGAAGCAAGACAAACATCACACTTGTAAGGCTTCTCTCCTGTATGTGTTCTCTCATGTTCCTTCAGGCTGCTAGCTTCAGTAAAAGAAGCACCTCAATCATCACACTTGTAAGGCTTTTCTTCTGTATGTGTTCTCTCATGTGCCTTCAGACTGCTTGAGTAAAAGAAGCACTACAAACAATATATTTGTAAGGTTTCTCTCCTGTATGTGTTTTCTTGTGGTATCTCAAACTATTAGCATGAGTAAAAGAAGCATCACAATCATCACACTTATATGGTTTTTATCCTGTATGTGTTCTCATGTGAGTCTTCAGACTGCCAGCTTGAGTAAAAGAAGCACCACAAACATCACACTTGTAAGGTTTCTCTCCTGTATGTCTTCTCTTGTGAGTCTTCAAATTGCCAGCTTGAGAAAAAGCAGCACCACAAACATCACACTTGTATGGTTTTTCTCCTGTATGTGTTCTCATGTGAGTCTTCAGACTGCCAGCTTCAGTAAAAGAAGCACCACAAACATCACACTTGTAAGGTTTCTCTCCTGTATGTGTTCTCTTGTGATTCTTCAGACTGTAAGCTTGAGTAAAAGAAGCACCACAAACATCACACTTGTAAGGTTTCTCTCCTGTATGTGTTCTCTTGTGAGTCTTCAGACAGTCAGCTTGAATAAAAGAAGCACCACAGACATCACACTTGTAAGGTTTCTCTCCTGTATGTGTTTTCTTGTGGTATCCCAAACTATTAGCATGAGTAAAAGAAGCACCACAAACATCACACTTGTACGGTTTTTCTCCTGTATGTGTTCTCATGTGAGTCTTCAGACTGCCAGCTTCAGTAAAAGAAAAACCACAAACATCACACTTGTAAGGTTTCTCTTCTGCATGTGTTCTCATGTGAGTCTTCAGTCTGTCTACTCGAGTAAAAGAAGCACCACAAACATCACACTTGTAAGGCTTCTCTCCTGTATGTGTTCTCTTGTGAGACTTCAGACGGTCAGCTTGAATAAAAGAAGCACCACAAACTTCACACGTGTAAGGTTTCTCTCCTGTATGTGTTTTCTTGTGGTATCTCAAACTATTAGCTTGAGTAAAAGAAGCACCACAATCATCACACTTGTATGGTTTTTCTCCTGTATGTGTTCTCATGTGAGTCTTCAGATCACCAGCTTGAGTAAAAGAAGCACCACAAACATCACACTTGTAAGGTTTCTCTCCTGTATGTGTTTTTCTGTGGTATCTCAAACTATTAGCATGAGTAAAAAAAGCACCACAAACATCACACTTGTGAGGTTTCTCTCCTGTATGTGGTCTCTTGTGAGTTTTAAAGTGGCCAGCTTGAGTAAAAGAAGCACCACAATCATCACACTTGTATGGTTTTTGTCCTGTATGTGTTCTCATGTGAGTCTTCAAACTGTCAGCTTGAGTAAAAAAAGCACTACAAACATCACACTTCTAAGGTTTCTCTCCTGTATGTGTTCTCTTGTTTTCCTTCAGACCACCAGCTTGAGTAAAAGAAGCACCACAATCATCACACTTGTATGGTTTTTCTCCTGTATGTGTTCTCATGTGAGTCTTCAAACTGTTAGCTTGAGTAAAAGAAGCACCACAAACACCACACTTGTAAGGTTTTTCTCCTGTATGTGTTCTCTTGTGAGTCTTCAGTCTGTCTGCTCGAGTAAAAGAAGCAAGACAAACATCACACTTGTAAGGCTTCTCTCCTGTATGTGTTCTCTCATGTTCCTTCAGGCTGCTAGCTTCAGTAAAAGAAGCACCTCAATCATCACACTTGTAAGGCTTTTCTTCTGTATGTGTTCTCTCATGTGCCTTCAGACTGCTTGAGTAAAAGAAGCACTACAAACAATATATTTGTAAGGTTTCTCTCCTGTATGTGTTTTCTTGTGGTATCTCAAACTATTAGCATGAGTAAAAGAAGCATCACAATCATCACACTTATATGGTTTTTATCCTGTATGTGTTCTCATGTGAGTCTTCAGACTGCCAGCTTGAGTAAAAGAAGCACCACAAACATCACACTTGTAAGGTTTCTCTCCTGTATGTCTTCTCTTGTGAGTCTTCAAATTGCCAGCTTGAGAAAAAGCAGCACCACAAACATCACACTTGTATGGTTTTTCTCCTGTATGTGTTCTCATGTGAGTCTTCAGACTGCCAGCTTCAGTAAAAGAAGCACCACAAACATCACACTTGTAAGGTTTCTCTCCTGTATGTGTTCTCTTGTGATTCTTCAGACTGTAAGCTTGAGTAAAAGAAGCACCACAAACATCACACTTGTAAGGTTTCTCTCCTGTATGTGTTCTCTTGTGAGTCTTCAGACAGTCAGCTTGAATAAAAGAAGCACCACAGACATCACACTTGTAAGGTTTCTCTCCTGTATGTGTTTTCTTGTGGTATCCCAAACTATTAGCATGAGTAAAAGAAGCACCACAAACATCACACTTGTACGGTTTTTCTCCTGTATGTGTTCTCATGTGAGTCTTCAGACTGCCAGCTTCAGTAAAAGAAAAACCACAAACATCACACTTGTAAGGTTTCTCTTCTGCATGTGTTCTCATGTGAGTCTTCAGTCTGTCTACTCGAGTAAAAGAAGCACCACAAACATCACACTTGTAAGGCTTCTCTCCTGTATGTGTTCTCTTGTGAGACTTCAGACGGTCAGCTTGAATAAAAGAAGCACCACAAACTTCACACGTGTAAGGTTTCTCTCCTGTATGTGTTTTCTTGTGGTATCTCAAACTATTAGCATGAGTAAAAGAAGCACCACAAACATCACACTTGTATAGTTTTTCTCCTGTATGTGTTCTCATGTGAGTCTTCAGACTGCCAGCTTCAGTAAATGAAGAACCACAAACATCACACTTGTAAGGTTTCTCTCCTGTATGTTTTCTCTTGTGAGTCTTCAGACGGTCAGCTTGAATAAAAGAAGCACCACAAACATCACACTTGTAAGGTTTTTCTCCTGTATGTGTTCTCTTGTGAGTCTTCAAGTGGCCAGCTTGAGCAAAAGAAGCACCACAAACATCACACTTGTAAGGTTTTTCTCCTGTATGTGTTCTCATGTGAGTCTTCAGACTGCCAGCTTCAGTAAAAGAAGCACCACAAACATCACACTTGTAAGGTTTCTCTCCTGTATGTGTTCTCTTGTGTTTCTTCAGACTGTCAGCTTGAGTAAAAGAAGCACTACAAACACCACACTTGTAAGTTTTCTCTCCTAAATGTATTCTCTTGTGATTCATGTTCTTTTGGTACTCTAGATGGTCATCTTCAAACAAACGACCATCCGATTCATTGCATTTATTTGGCATACCTTCAGTATGTGTTCTCTTATATCTATCTACACAAACATTTGGACAAGAAACATTAGACAAGTCTCCTGTGTGAGTTCTTTGAGAGCTATAACTGACACAATCAAAAATGTCATCAAGAGACTTTGCAAAACTCTGTGCATGTTTTTCTTGTGTTTCCTTATTTTGCTGCTGACAATTCTCAATAGCCAGAGATAGTTTATTGTTTGCATCGATCATAGAAGACATATTTTCTGACATCTGACAACAACTGTCATGTTTTACTGATGCCTTACAAATGTTCTCAGCCATTCTTGATTCTGAGTTGCCGTCCCTTGTCATTTCTTGAACGATGCCACCCCCAGCTATGTCTAACATTTTACTGAAGCTGTCACTCCTGTCCTCACACAGAACATCCGATAGTTCTTGTTTCACAACCTTCATGTCTATGCTGTCATATGTCCACTTTTGTGAATGCTCTTGTATGGAGTGGTAAGGACTCCATGGAGACCAAGAGTATATTTCTGAAACACACCAAAGTAAATCATTAATATCCTCATGAATATACCAGGTATTGATTATGAACAAATGTGCAATCAAGAAGACACACATTGCAGCTACAGATAATTAATTTCAAGTGAACAAAAGAAAAAGAATGATTAATGTGCACATGTATGATTTACGCTGATGTATGATCTAAATTCATGATGATATAAGCTGATGTATGATCAAGGCTGCCGGCTTCGTGGCTTAGAGGTTATGACTTTTCTCTGTAATCTCATATACTCTCGTCGGTAACGTGATGACGGTGAGAATCAGCATTGGTTCGAATCGCATCGGTAACTTACGGGGTATGTGAGCCGGCCGCTCAGAAAGCAATGGCAAACTACTGAGCGTAATCTTGCCAAGAAATTAATATACAGCTGAAAGATGCTGGTGTTGACAGCGAAGTCCTGTAAAGGATATGCAATTTTAAAAAAAGATCAAGGCTGATATATTATCTAAGTTCATGTGCTACAATTTAAATGTAAATATTATGTTTAGAATAACAGGAGATCTTCACTCGTGCAGAGACCTCCTGGCTGCTATGTGTCTTAAATTTACTATTTTCAATTATAAAATTATTGTATCTAGATTTTCTTGTTTATTGTAGTGTTTGCTTATTTTGCGCCATCCCAAGTCATTCCCCAGCTAGTTGTAGCGCCACCTACGCTCTGACATTACCATGGTTTCCATGGCAACACACACACACACACATTTTTCCCGCCCCTAGATGCGTCCGGCTGTCAACACAGGTCCGATGCTCCAGAAATATTTACTTCTTTTTGCCAGTCATCCATTTTATAGGTATGTAACAAGGATTTATTTGTTTGACAGTGATAGGTAAGTAAACTACAAGTGTGAATAGAGGCAATAAAGTAGCAAACATGGCACACAAATGCCATAGAAGCCTTGTGTTATTACACAAATATTATCCCCAGCTCAGAACAATTACCCGGCCAAGGTGTTAATCGAGCTGGCCTCTAGACCTGTGTTTTTCAACCTTTCTGCTGGAGCAGATCCTTATGCAAATGTTAATGTTGCTCAATGTGCAATAATCCAAATGTCTGTCCCACTTCATGTAATAAACCAGGTGGGCAGGATTGTTGCATTTATGAAATTTCGGTCTCTTTTGGCAGAACCCCTTGCTGCCACTCACGGAACCCCGGTTGAAATCCTCTGCTCTAAGCTGTTTATTTAGGCCGGCTCTATATATTTTGCAAACCTTATTATGAGATATATTCTATTACCAAATGTACCTATAAGCTTTATATGTACCTTTGCTGAGCTTTAGAGTCTCCAGTGACCCCTAGTCCTCTGCTTTTCTCGTGTTTCAATAGGATTTTGATTATGTTTCTTCTTCTTCTTCTTCTTCTTCTTCTTCTTCTTCGTCTTCTTCTTCTTCTGCGTTCATCCAGAGTTTTTTTTCGTACGTGATTGCGTTGTGCCTGTTTACAGCAGAGCTGCATTCTTGCACTGATAGACCGATACATCCGACTTCTGCGGGCATTTGTTGATCGGGTTAACCTTCCCGGTAATTATGTTTCTAATGCAATGTCTTTTTCATTTTCAGATCCTGTGTGCTTCACCCTTCATTATAGCTACCAAGAACAGAAAAGTGGACACAGAGTGTCACGTTTTCAATGAAGAATGGGGAGTAAAGTACTTCTTTGAGGAAACAAAGGACCAGAAAACCAGTTGCATAATATGCAGTGAAAGTGTTACCGTTTTAAAAGAGTACAATCTTTGGCATCACTATGAAACAAAGCATCTATCAACATATTCAAAGTTTTCTGGAAAGTTAAGCTCTGAGAAATATGAGTCAATGAAAAATGATTTAGAAACATAAAGAAATCTCTTCATGAGAAAGTTTGCTGAAAATGAATCTGTCACTGGTACAAGTTACAAAATAGTGCATAAGATGGCAGAACGAAGAAAACTGCTTACTGATGGCAACTTCATCAAAGAGTGTGTGATGGAAGCAGCAAATGACTTGTGTCCTGAGAAAGCCAATTTGTTTGGAACTACTTTCGGCAAGTTCAGTTGTGTGAAAAACAAAAGAACTTAGAGAGAACATAGTGCTACAGGTACGCAAGAAACCTAGGAACCTGTTGTGGTATTCTCTGGTGCTGGACGAGTCTACTGATCTTTCGAGTACGTCACAACTTCTCGCGCTCATTCATGGTGTCAATTTAGACTTTCAGATATCGGAAGAGTTGGCATCAATTTGCAGCATGCATGAAACAACAACTGGAAAAAACATTTTCATAACATTTTTGCAAGACTATAACCTTCAGTGGAATCAGCTTTGATGTGTTACAGTTGATGGAGGAAAAAACATGGCTGGAGTGAGGAAGGGTCTGGTGGGGCAGATCAAGACTGAGTTGGAAGATTTGAAAATTCTGGATGCTCTGTTCATACACTACATCATACATCAGCAAGCACTCTGTGTGAAAGACTTAGATATTTCTTGTGTACTGAAACGAGTCGTTTCTGGTGTGAACTTCATTCAGGTACATGCACTCAATCACTGTCAGTTCCAGGCTCTTCTTGAAGAAATTGATTCTGAATTCTGTGACTTACTTTATCATACATCAGTGAGATGGCTCAGCTGTGGTAAAGTCCTGCTTCACGTTTACAAGCTCCAAAACAAAATAGATGTTTTCCTCACTGAAAAAGATAGAGCTGATCCACAGCTGTCAGATAATACCTGGCTGTAAAAGTTGTAATTTTTTATCTACATCACATCCCACATGAATGAACTGAATCTGAAACTTCAGGGAAAGTATAACCTTGTCTGTGATCTCTACAGAATCATCAAAGGATTTTGGAGAAAGCTGTCATTGTTTGAAGCACAACTGGATGGAGAAAACGTTCCTCATTTTCACTGTTTCAAAGAGTTTTGCGCTACAATCGCTGAAGATGTCAACCTTGATTTTCCGAAAAAAATTATTTGTGACTTGAAGTAGCATGTTTTGGAGAGATTTTCAGATCTTGACAAAATTGAGAGTGACATTCTTCTGTTAAAGAATCTGTTTAATTATAACCTTGATGATGTGCCTGTTGAGCTACAGTTGGAGCTCATAGATTTGTAAGCAAATGTCTTGTTGAAAGAGAAGCCAGAGAATGACAGCTTGTTGAATTTTACCGCTGCTTACCTGATGTTGAGTTTCCGAAACTGAAGAAATTTGCCGCTGGTATGGTATCAGTGTTCGGAACATTTTCAAATAGTAAGTATGTGAAGTCAACACATCAAACAAGATTGACTGATGAACATTTCATAGCGATTCTCTTGATTCGATGCAGCAATTCCAAACCAAACATTGATGATATCTTGAAAGCCAAATATCAGTTTCACAAATCTCATTAACTTGTTTTGCTGATTAGTTTGTGAGATTCGGATATATGCACACATGATCTGATGAATGGGCAGAAGTGTGTCAAAGAGTAAGCACAGACAAGTCACTGAAATTGTTCTGGCGAATACATAAAAGCATGAGTAGTGTAGTCAAGAATAAGAGCATTTCTGACTTCCAAGGTGCTGACCTCATCTGGCAGAGGACTGACAAGGACAAGGACAAAGCCCTCTTTGAACGCTATCTAGAGCAGAGCAACCAGACAGACATGGGAGGCCAAAATCTGGCCAAGGAGGTCACCTCAGACAGGTGCAAGGCCCAGAACACTTCGGATGAAGACACAGTAACAGTGAAAGAAATCAAGGCTGTAATTCGACGATCAAAAAACAGCGCTCCAGGGCCTGATGGCATAAGATACGACAACATCAATAGGTGTACCGACAATGAGCTAGAGAAACTAGCAGACATGTACAACAACAGTATAGAGAGTGCTAGCATCAAGGAGGAGTGGTTACACAGTTATCTGATTCCCTTGCCGAAGCCTGACAAAGGCCACAAAAAAATTCATTGATATCGAATTATAACCTTGCAGAATACAATAGGCAAGCTGCTGGAGAAGGTAATTGCCAGGAAAATATCAAGCCAGCTAGAGAGGCAAGGTGTTTTCCCACCTACCCTGGGTGGGTACCGTCCAAAAAGAGAAACCTGGACCAATGCAGCAGTTTTTGCTCATGATGTCTATGAAGGTTTCCACTCAGGCATTGAAACCTTTGCTGCAGCGATTGATCTTGAGGACGCATACAACAGAGTACCACTGGATTTTTTAATGCTTCAGCTTCTTGAACTAAAAGTAAGTCCATTCCTCCTTAGTTGGATCGCTGCAGCCCTCTTCCAACGGAAATTAGTTTTTAGATGTGGCAGTTGGACTTCGGAACCAACAACAATATATCCTGGCCTACCACAGGGATCACCATTTTCTCCGGTACTGTTCAACGCCTACACAGTGAAAATCACCAGTGAACAGATCACTGGACATGACAGGACATTGTCATATGCCGATGATGTTTTAGTGTATCGTCAGGGTAAGGATAGAGAGCAGGTTGCTGTGGAACTACAAACCGAACTCAAACGCATAAGTACTTGGTGTGATGAAGCTGGGGCAATGGTCAACCCAACAAAGGCAACAGTGACTTGGTTCTCGTTGAATAATCATATTGTCAACACTCCAACACCAACTGTAATGCTGTGTTCAGAGATGGTGGAAAGAACGCAGGCAATGAATTACCTGGGGATATGGTTTGATCGAAGCCTTGCTTATAATGAGCACATAGACCAGGTGATAACAAAGGCCAAGCGGGGTTTGGCTGCGATGCGGGTGATGGCGGCAGTAAACTGTGAGCAGTGCCATCTATGTCTTCTGTACGAGGGGCTGGTCATGTCTGTTTTGGAGTATGCAATGGCAATCCTGACTCTCAGCCGTAAGCAGATAGAAAGGATACAGAATGAAGCTATGCGCATTATTCTTGGATGTACAAGAGATACAGCATGCAGGGCGATGCGCAACTTTCTTGATTTTCCAACCATTGAAGAGAGAATACAAGTTTGCAGGGCACTCGCCTACCTCAAAGTTAACGCAAACACACAACATCCACTGCATAGTGAAATTATGAAGGTGAAGGGCAGCAGGTTAAAAAGAGGACGGTCGTGGATGGGTCAAGCCGAAGACATTCTTCAACAGGTGTGTTCACTTGAGGACTTAGAACCTGGCGAGGAGTGGGTGCAAGTGCCAACAGATTTCTGCACATCCTTTTCAGTTTGCATCCAACTAGATAGAAAATGCAGACAAGAAAATCCGGCTACTGTGGAGGCTGAAGTACAAGCGTTGATTTTCGAGAATTCGCTAGACGGTGATGCGGTCATCTACACAGATGGGTCGGTCGTCCGACATGTGAGAAGCTCATGGGCCTTTACAGCTCGGGCTGGAGGGAGAATTGTGAAGGAGGACTCTGGTGCTTTCACTGAAACCACAAGTAGCCTGACTATGGAAGTCATGGCAGTAAGTAAAGCAATAACATGGCTCGACACACAGATATTCACTAGGGCTTGTTTCCTTAGCGACTCAATGAACATGATCAAGAGGATAGAGGAGGGGTCGATCCGAAGAGAATGGTTGCTGCCTCTGGAGCAGTCTCGGCTGACAAAGATTAGTTTCATCTTCGTGCCAGGGCATGCGGGAGTACAAGGAAATGAGCGGGCTGACAAGCTCGCAGGTGAGGCTACTGTGGAGGGCGGACGTGCCATGGACCAGGCTGACATTTTGAATGCTCTACGAGAAGTAAGACTCTTGCGTGAACCAAGTGACGACTGTGAATCTACAACCATGGCCAAACTGCGAGAACAGCAAATTAAAAGAGGGGTGGCCAAACAAGAACACTACGCAGGAAGCCAAAGAAGATTGATAAACCAACACAGAACTGGCGTCATTAGCCACTACACGCTGTGGGATTTGCTGAGGAGGGGATCCGAGCACTTATGGACTGAATGGTTCGATGTGCAATGAGGATGATCTGTCGACTAACTAACTAGATCTGATGTAACAATCTTTTTGCTAACGTCGCCTTCTTTGATATCTTTTTTAAAAAGTAAATAAATATGTTGGTTGTCTTTGTTTTTTTGTGTGCATTGTACACCACTCACCAATCTTAGTTTTTCGTTTATTTTCCAAGAGCTTTCAGTCTGGCTTGCAAGTATTGTTAAAGTTAGTTGCATATCCTTTACAGGACGTTTGCAGTCAACACCAGCATCTTTGGCTGTTGTTGATGTCTAGGCAAGTTTACGTTCGGTAGTTTACCATTGCTTTCTAAATGCTTTCTATACCATAGTGTAAAAAACCAGCGCAATGTGGCCTGCTGCCAAAATTGTGTGCAGCTGTGTTTTGAACTCAGGTATACGGGATTACAAATCACATCAGTAAGACCTTCGCCTTGGAGGCCGGCACAAGTACTGTACAGAATGAATATGCGACCCGCGCTCGTCATTTTGTCAGTTATCCAGCCTGCCGTGAAAAAAGTTTGGTGATCCCTGATCTAGGCTGATGTATGTTCTAAGCTGATGTATGATCTATGTGCATAATGATGTAAGCTTATCTATGTTCTAAGCTGATGTATGATCTATGTGCATAATGATGTAAGCTTATCTATGATCTAAGCTGACATACGATCTAGGTTGATGTATGATCTAAATTCAAATACGATAAGGCCGATGTATGATCCAAGTTGATGTATGATCTAAGCTGATATATGATCTAAGCTGATTGATCTAAGCTGATTATGATGTACGTTCATTTATTTATTTTTTTGCGCTCACCCACTTTAAACTCAAGCATAGTCCATACACACTATGTATAGTAGCGATGGACTGAATTTTGTGTGTGGATTAGTTTTCCCATTTTAACAGTGACCATCGCCATCAGGCAAACTCACTCCAACTTCAGAGGTACTTGTAATTCATTTATGCTAGCGCAATTACCCAACATTACGAGTTAACAAACCAATTCAACAAACACAACTCCTAACAACATCCTAGTAGCGGTGCAGTTTGTGGATGTGCTACTTGAACCAAAGAACCAGGTAAGAATCTGACCATGGCTCAAGCCCAACTGATTGAAGGTGATTCTGTCCTTTCCACAAAGCGTCCCAGGCGCTTTTCATGCTCTTGTGACCTCGCTCGTGGCGGGTCACTTTGCACCATCTCACTTTTTCCAAACCACGCCATGAGCTATGATTTGACTCATGGCATTACACTGGCCGGGCCGAGTGATATGGTGATATACTGTCATAGTTGTTATGGTTTCTTGGCAAGTTTTGCAGAAGGTAGTTTGCCATTGCTTTCCTTCTGGGCAGTGACTGTACTAGTCGGTGGTCTCTACTGATGAGATCATCTGCCTATCGCCGCAGAGTGCAAGACCATAACCAACAACAATCTGTCGGCTGCTCTCACACTCCATCCACCACCTGCTTCCATGGCTTCACGTAACCCTGATCGGGGGGCTAAACGGGTACTCCACCTTGCTCAAGGGTGTCCCGTAGACTAACGGAGGAAAGGAGGCGTCTTACATCTCCTTTGATAGGGGATACCCCTATCCCGCTAACCTGTTTTCCTGAGAGGTTTTCTGGAAGGTTGTTATGGGAGCGAGGTTCTGCAAAGGACATGCTACTGAATGAATGAATGAATGAATGAATGAATGAATGAATGAATGGTGATATACTCCAATTTATTTTTAATGAACATTCTATAATTTAATATTACAAATAAACTCTAGTCAAATTAACAGTTATCTGTAATCTGCCAGTAACGCTTGATAATACTTATTATAATTCTGAAAAGACAAGAATTTGTGTAATATCTTATTTTAAGTGTTAACCATATATATATCTATATATATGCATCCTAATACCTTTCACTTTACTTTATTTATTGTGATTTTGTTTGAGACATCGCTATTCATGGATTTGAAAATCTAAGTGTCCGGTCACCATGGCATCTGAAAATGTTTACCTGATGCCTGAAATTTTTTTACATTCTTGCTCTTGTAGCAGATCTTCTTTGATGTAGCATCAGTGCTATAACAGATGCTGTTGCATTGAAGATAGTGTTTCTAAATTCCCTCAGCTGCACAAATGAACATTTCAGCAATCGTGGCTAGAACTTCTACCACTGCTGCGCTATGAAGAAACAATCGTGGCTAGAACTTCTACCACTGCTGCACTATGAAGAAACAATTGCGAAGTGAGCAGTAAGTTTTCCACCAACACTGCAGACCAAAATTTGAAAGTTGTGTTTGGATGTTTGGGACCATTTAAATTGGAAACTTACAAAGCACCACAAATCCTATATGCACTTCAAGTGTCAGAAGGCTGACAATACAAAGAAGAATCTTGAATTTGCTCCTTTAGCAAAGTGAGAGGGAGAAAAAAAAACATGGATGCTAATATCTGCAACATATGAATATACATTTCATGGCATTGTACTGTATTGCCAACAGTTATTGCCTACACTGATTTCGAAGGTTTGGTTGCATTGTTAACCAAGTTTACTGTTATTGATTGAAAGAAGTTCACACACACACGCACACACTTACAAATGTACTGTAGAGAATTTATTTCATATATTGCCTCATATCTTCATGAAGATTTGATACTGAAATAAAGGAAAACCATATGTCAGTATCTTACTTGATGATGAGGGGCTGAAACTATATATTCATTTGATCAGAGAAGGGAAAGTGAAGGAGACATTTCTTTCTATTGTGCCATTGGAAGATGCAACAAGTGCTAGCTACTTTAAAGCTCTAAAGACATGTGAATAACCAAAGTGTTCTCACAGAGATATCTTTCACTGGGTCTCCAATAAAAGACATTTGATGGCCCATGTCAAAATATGTAGCTTTATCTGAGATTGATTTATATTTTTCCTAGCCTGTGTTTAAAAAAACAAAAAATGCTAACTTCTAGGAAAAGGCCCGGCTCCTGAATCATGTTTAAATTCTCCATCCATCGCTATTTCTACTTTGTCATAAAATATTTGTATTTCGACTTCACTACTGCTTGTTTTTGTTGCCTACACTTGTATAATATTTATCTCTTGGTTTGCTTTGAATCTGACAATAATAACTATCTGATTTAATCAAATAAATATTAACTGATTTAGCTGTTTCCTCATCAAACATTAGTCTTACTCCTTTTCTGTTTGTATTAACTCCTGAACAAATGTTTGTGTGTTTGTCTGTTATTACTTTACCAGATCTCCTCCACCTCATCTCACTCATGCCAAGGATATTAATTTCACATTTTCCATTTCTTCTTTTTTACATTATGTAACTTTTCTATCTCAGCTATGTCCTGACATTCCACATTCTTATTTTAAACTTGCCTTGGGAAGATAATGTGGTGGTTTTCCCTTGCTTTTCATATTCACACAGGGGTCTTTCACCTCTGCCCTTGACAGCAATTTCCTATCGTCAGAACAAGAGAGTGCCCTACTCTGCTTAACTGCAGAGCTGTGCACTGATCCCTGTGGATACTCAGTCACACCTATGATCTTATTTTTCCGAGTGTCTGAGTAGATTTATATTCTGCTATAGTGTTGATGTTGATGGTATAATGCTTTGACAATTCAGAAAGCAATGGCAAACTCTAAATATAGAATTATCTAGAAAATCACAAACAGCCAATAAATGTTAGGGTTGATTGCAACATCCTGTAAAGAATATTCCACTAACTGTTGCGTTATATTGCACTTAATCTTACCTTGACTTTCAGGTTGTTCTATCTTGACATGTGATGGTAGTTTACTCTCCATCTTATGTCTACAGTCAGCCTGAAAGGATTTGTAAAATACATTTGTATGCAAACATAAACTATATCAATGAATTTGATATTTTGTTTTTCAAGATGACTAATGATACAAAATGTCTTATGATTACTTCAAGCCATGATTTCTGATATGTTATTCCTCAAGTCCCGTTTAAGAATTTGAGTTTGGGAACCTATTACAGTGTAATGATATCAGTTTCTCAGGATAAAAATAACATAACAATGCATGGCAGCTTTATGGAAAATCCTTATTACTTGTGTCACACATCATACACACATTAAAGTTGATGTAATACCTCCTTTGTAGTATCATTTTTCATCCTTCCATACATCCAATAATAAGTCTTCAATTGGAGAGAAAAACAAGAATATCTTGTCATCAATGTTCCCTCTCAACTGTTGCTTAGGGGCAAGAATTTTTATGTTGTTAACTTCTAACATGAAAGTTGTAAGCATGCCTACATTTGACAATTAAGCACATGTGGTCCCAATATTGTCTGATTGTGCACTGAATCATGAGGATCTGGAGTTTGTTAATGACATTGCCTTCTTGTCCTAAACATTGAAATGAGATGCAAGATTTAATTAAGTACATTAGATGGGAGGTCACAACAATTAAGTCTAAAAATGTATAAGGAAAGATAAAGATAATGAGAATAAATCAAGCAAATGATAACCTGACCTCTCTTGATGAAACTTCACTTCAAGAGGCAGAATTATAGAATAATGTATACACCTATTTAGGTAGCAATGTAGACACAGATGGGTCAACAGAGAACTAAACAAATACTTGATGGGAGGTCACAACAACTAGGTCTACAATTCATAGTTGAAAGTGGAAGATAATAAGAATAAACATAACAAATGATAACCTGATCTCCCTGAGTGAATAATAATAGATTAAAGGTGGCTTAAATGTCGACAGGGTCGACTTCATTGCATCAGGTTATTCCCATATGGCTCAATTTTTATCCACAGCACAGAAAGCTTCGCACAAAGCATGAACTCCGTAGCTCCAGCGACGACCCTCAAGAGTCTCTGAAAAATGCACTCGTGAACCAAAGGAAGCGGCCCAGAATTGAACCCACAACCTTCTGAGCCCAAGTCAGACATCTTGACCACTTCGCCACAGAGACACCCGAATAATAATAGATAAGAGAAGTAAACAGATTTGTCTAGTTCTCTCCATGAGTTCCCGTATTGAAACCTCACTTGGAGAAGTGTAATCATACCATACATATATTTACGTTCAAATGTAGACAAAGACGGGGGAACACATGATATAGAGATATTAAAATAAGATATAACAGGAACTTCTATAGCACTAAAAGATGTTTCAGCTCTAACATTAGTTACATCATAACTGCTGTATGTATCAGAAACATGGAGAATGTCTAAACCAATGACTAATGGACTACAAACATTCATTCATTGGTGGTTGTGTAGAATAAAGGGACTCAAGTGGTATGACATAATCAATTTGTGAAGTTCATGAAAAATGTTAACCAAGAAGTGAGGAAAAGACACTGGTGCTAGATAAGACAACAGATTGAGATTGAGAAAACCTGAAAGTAATAATTATATTTGTTCGCATATCCTTTACAGGACATCGCTGTCAGCAACAGCATCTTTCAGCAGATTGTTGATTTCTTGGCAAGATTAACAACAACAACAAAACTTTATTTTGAAAGGGTTAAGAATTGGGCACGCAGGCCCGTCTAACATTCTGCCCTTTTATCACTCTCTTTCATACATTATACCATTCACACATCATTCAAGGCTAACTGAAAACAGCAACAATATAAAAGATATGCATTATAAAGGTATGTTGAAAAATTAAAAATAAATACTACTCGACTCAGTAATAGTAATAACTGGTGTGGCATTTATTAGCTATGTGGAATATACTGGCCTACCAAAAGGGGACTGGCTGTTATACTAGGGTTTTATTATATTATTACTTCTATTATTAAGGGGGAAGGTAATCCGTACTGAGATAGTGTTCAAATAATTTGCGATTATACGTATAGGGATTGATGATGTCTTTTATTTCATGTGGAAGATTGTTCCACAGCTGAGCTGCAGAGTACGTTAAGCTTGTTTTGTATAAGTCTATCCTAGGCTTCGGAAGGTGTAATAAATTTAATCGTTTACTGTGTCTAGCATTATATTCAAACAATGGCCAAAGGTAGTTTGGGGCATTCCGATGTAGGATTTTGTGAATTAGTTTGGCCTTATTGAACAGCAGACGTTTGCGGAGTGGTAGTAACTGAAGGCGTTTATGCAGGCTAGGATTGTCAGTTAAATGTTTGCTATAAATTAATCTCATGGCCCGTTTCTGGAGTGAGTAAAGTCGCTTGGTGCTTGAATTGGAACAACCATCCCAGATTGTAGAGCAGTAGTCAAAATGCGTCTGTATGTGAGACGTATAGAATATTTTCCTTGTGTCCTCATCAAGGAAATTTTTAATTTTGGCGAGTTGGTAGATTACACTCAGTAGTTTGCTTTCTAAGTGACCAGCTCACATACCCCATAAGTTACAGACACAGAGAGAACTGCTACCAATTCTTGCGCATGTCACGTTACTCACGAGAGTATACAGGATTACGGAGAAAGTCGCTAACTCATAGGCCAGGGAGATCGGCAATAATTACATTATAAAGTAATATTTATTATAAAGTAATATTTATTATAAAGTAATGGATTGAGACGGTGGCATAGAGGAATACCATCAGCAGAGTTGATCCAGAACACCAACGATCGAGATCTGTGGAGAGCCATGTACGCCTACGCCAGCTGGCAGGGCACTTGATGATAGTGATTTTAAAGTATAACAAGAAAATCTATTTGTCCACACCCACAGTACAAATTAAACATATATATATAATTCTAATTTTATATTAGTAATGTAATATTAATAGTCTTATTTATAATATTTAATTATTTAATATAAATTAATAATAATATATAATATAAAAATAAACTTAAAACCTATTAAAGGCATTTATGATAATATTAATAATATAAATAATATAATTATAATTAAATTCAAATTATAATAAATTATTATAATTATATATAATATTGATTATTTGGTTGTTTCGGGATTTGAAGAATATTATATATATAATATATTAAATATTATAATTTATTATAGCTAGCTGCCCCACCAACTAACTAACTAGTAACTTTAACACTTTAAATTTAATACTTTACTTTAACTGAGTTTAACTACTAACTCGCCTCCTCTCACAGTGTGTAGATCTACAATAAAATAACAAGCATACAGTTCTCAAAGTATCTACTGCTCGTAGTCCATGTTTAATTTCAACAAAATGTCAAACAACTATTTACCTCTGATACTCAACATCAAAACAACAAGAAATGTTTAAGACCGGTGTAATCCGCTGGTCAACACCAACAAGCCGCCATGTTTCCAACAATACCGGAAGTTAACAGTGATAAAAACTCCGCCGCGGAACAAACATGGCAGGGGGCTTCTGATCGTCCTCCCTTCCCCGAATGTTTCCAACCAGGGTTCCAAATGTTGCTGTATGTAGCCGAGGCGCGGTGTTGGGGTGAGCGCCCAACATTGCTCAAATACCTCAATGGCTCGTGAACACATAACCTATGCAGCAAAAGTCCAACTCCTGGCCTCCGCGTGGCGGACCTGTTTAAACTAACAGGAGAAGGGGCGACGGCGAGTCTCTGGCGCCGGAAAATAACCAGTATGCTCTAGATGTGTGTGCACGTACATGCATGCGCAGACAGGTGTGTGCGCGTGTACACATCTACACTCGAGTGAGACCACAGTCTGCTCTAGCAAAGAAAGGTGCTGAAGACGGAGGCAACCAGCCAAGAGGCGCACCACAGAAATCAGGATGCCACGCAATCACGCAAAATGGAATATGTCGACTACTGCTAATTGTTATGGTGCTCGCCCTGCTTTGGACCCCCAGGCAGGTGCAGTGCCGGGCCCTATGTCTCGAAAGGGTCCAACCCCAACTACTGGAGGTCCTTCTCAGATGTCCTGTGGAGCCAGGGGACATGAGAATAGGACGACTGGCCATACTAAACGAAGACTTAAAATAATGCACTGGAATGCGGAGGGAGTCAGCAACAAAAAAATAGAATTAGAAAAAATCTTGGACCAAGAAAAAGTAAGCATATGTTGCTTGCAAGAAACTCACCTCAATGAAAATATAGCCTTCAAAATCAGAGGCTACCAGTGTTACCGATCTGACCGAAAGAACATGCGAAAAGGTGGGATACTGACCCTTGTAAAAAATAACATCATGGCTTCCCAAATCGAAGTCTACATGGAAGGGTCTGAGTATCAGACACTTAAACTTAAGACAGGTAATAGAGATCTACATCTGATCAACTACTACTGTCCAAGTGACCACCCACAGGCACTGGACACACTACCACTAAAAGAAAAAATGATAGTGTGTGGCGATTTCAACAGCCACTCGCAGAGCTGGGGCTATGATCACATGGACCAGAGAGGAGAGAGACTGGAAGACTGGCAGGATGAGAATAGATTCATCTTGATTAACAAGCCGTCCGACCCACATACTTTCTACTCGAGATCATGGCACTCTACAACTACACCTGACCTGGCTTTTCATTCACCAGACCTGGAGTGGAACATTACACGAATTGTTGGGAAACAACTTGGTGGCAGTGACCATCGGCCAGTCTTTCTAACCGTAGAAAATGAGCTTGTAAGTGAAAGCAGCACCCTCTCGAGGTGGAACTACAAGAAAGCAGACTGGGCAATGTACAAGCATCGCACCAGCATACTGGTTAGAAACCTGAACACTGAGAAAGACATAAATAACGTAGTTGAAGAGTTTGGGAAATGCATGCTACAGGCAGCGCGAGAAACAGTACCAAGAGGAACCCGTAAACAATATAAACCCTACTGGAGTAGTGAACTGGAACAGTTGCATAATGATGCGGAAGTGTGTAGAAAGCAAGCAGAGGCCACACCCAGCCAAGAGCACCACAATAAATTCCAGCATGCAAAAGCCAAATTTCAAAGGGCCAAGCTGCAGGCTAGACGGAAAAGCTGCCAGGAGAAAACGGAGTCTCTGAACTTTGAAAGAGACACACGGGAATTGTGGAAGCTAATAAAACAGCTTAATGACGAGGGCACAGGGAGAAACTCAAAAATTGCGCTACATAAAGATGGAAAAATCTTAACTAGAAAGCAAGCAGCTGACCATTTTGCGGACTCATTCGCACAAGATAACAATTTCAAAATTAGTCCAGAGAAACAACAAGAGATTCGAGAGAAACGACAACATACAGGACAGAAGGAAATAGTACATGAGGTTCTGGAGGCACCCATCACAATCAGCGAACTGGAGCTAGCCATATCAAAACTGAAAATGAGAAAGTCACCAGGAGCTGATGGTATCTCCAATGAAATGATCAGGAACCTAGGAACAGAGGCCAAAACAAAGCTGTTGCAGATCTTCAATAACAGCTGGACCTTAGGCAGTGTTCCACAAGCCTGGAGAGAAGCAATCATGATACCCCTCCTAAAATCAGGGAAAGATAGTTCCATTGCCTCTAGCTACAGACCAATTAGCCTCACCAGCTGTCTCTGCAAAACACTGGAGCGCATCATCAATCACAGACTGCAGTGGTACATTGAAAGTAAAAACATCCTTGTGCCACAGCAGGCTGGCTTTAGGCAGTGCTACTCTACGGAAGATCAGACAACCTACCTCTCTCAAGAAATTGAGGATGCATTCCAAGAGAAGAAGCTGGTGCTTGCGGCATGGATAGATCTGAAGAAAGCCTTTGACAAAGTCTGGAAAGAAGGTCTGATGAAGAAACTGAGAAACTGCAAAGTCAATGGAAGAATGTACAAATGGGTGAAAGCATACTTGCACAACAGAAGAGCCCGAGTACAGATAGACCTACTCAAGAGCAAGAAAGTACTACTGCGTCACGGTGTTCCCCAGGGCGGAGTCTTGTCCCCCACACTTTTTCTAATCTTCATCAATGATCTTGTTGCTCACCTACCGCAAGGAATTAAAGCGGCAATGTACGCCGATGACCTGGTTCTATGGAGCACAAATGAATATGCATCAGTGGCCACCAGATTGCTACAAAGAACTGTAGATACATTTGCTGCATGGGCAAATAGATGGTGTGTCAGCATAAACACTGACAAGTGCAGCACCACCCTATTTACCCTCTCACCAAAACAAAAGGCAGGGATCATCCAGATAAATGGAACACCCCTAAGAGATGATAAAGAACCAACATACCTTGGAGTAACATTTGATGGCAGGCTGACATGGAGAAAGCACATCAACAAATCAGTAGCAAAAGCCAGAAGGAAAATAGCCATTCTGAGAAAGCTAAGAGGAACCACATGGGGAGCCAGTGGGAAAATACTTAGCAAAGTTTACCAACAGAGCATACGACCACACCTGGAATATGGGTCAACTGCGTGGTGTTCAGCATCAAAAACCACACTACAAGAGCTGGACAAGGTGCAAAATCAAGCACTTAGAGTCACCACAGGAGGGATGAGATCAACCCCTACAGTGGAAATGGAGAAGATGGGGGAGGACACAGGCACTGAGTGAGCGCAGAGATACGAAAACGCTAATACAAGCAGAAAAGTTCCTCAGCTTGCCAGGCCACCCTATGAGGAATAGATTTGAAAACCTAGCTATGGGGCGGTTGAAAAGAAGTAGTTTTATCCACCAGGCCAAACGACTCTGCAGAGAAACCACTGATCTGTCCACAGTTGGTATCCCCCTAACAACTATTCCAGAGCGAACTCCATGAGAAGATGAGCATAGACTATCGCTACAAATCCAGACAAAAGTGAGAGGAATATTTGACAAGGAAGAACAGAACAGTGTGCAGCGAAGAACAGCCACTCTCAGCTTCCTTGATGAAGAATACCCACAGGACCTCTGAATCCGAGTCTACACAGATGGGTCGGCACAAAATGCTGTTCGAAATGGAGGAGCGGGAGTGTACATAGAATACCCAAATAATACTAGGGACATAGCCAGAGTACCGACAGGAAAGTGCTGCCATAGCTGTGATGCCGAAATTGAGGCAATCAAGATAGCAACAGAGAAATTACTAAATAACAGCAATGATGCACAACCTGTGGTGCTATTGACAGATGCAAAGTAAGTACTCGAGGCGCTCCTCTCTGGGAAATTGCCAGTACTAAGGACACTACTTTCTGAACTTAGCAGTCAGCATAAGGTCACCATACAGTGGATACCATCCCACTGTGGAGTACCCGGAAACGACAGAGCTGATCAATTGGCTAAGGAAGGAGCCAAAGAAGAACAGCCTGATGTGCCCGTTGCGTACCACCAAGGGAAAAGAATGATCAGATCAGTCAGAGAGCCACCAAGGCCTGCTCGGGATGACTGCCGCGTTGTGGACAGGCCAGAGCAGGTCGTTGTTCTTCGCCTCAGAACAGGACACAATAGATTACGCAACCACATGTACACAAAATTCAAGATTGGTGACTCAGCCATATGCACATGTGGATTGGCGTCGCAGACAGCAGAGCACATGCTCCAAGACTGCCCAGAATATAACATGTCTAGGCAGGCCTTCTGGCCTGGAGAGACGACAGTGGAAGATAAACTCTATGGACCACTGTGTGATCTGAAAAAACAAAACAGTTCAATTCATGCAAGAGACGACATTGCAGATATAGACATATTTCAAGCGAACGAAAGAAGAAGAAGTTTCCAACCATTGTACTCTTGACAGTCTCTGGGGGAGATCACGTCCCGGGTCATGGCTACGGGCGTCTTTCCCCTGCCATGTGAGGCGTTTGGTCGATTTCGTTGTCCTTGTTTGTGCTTGTCCCTTCGCTGTTAACATGTCCATCTCAAGTCTCCCCTCCCTCAATCTGTGCAATCTGTGCTTGCCCCTTAGCACCTGTGGTCGTGGGGAGCCTGCTTCAACCCCAGCCACGGTCTCTATCGCCTCCATAAGTCTCCGTTGCTATGTTTCTTCTTCGTGCCCCGTTCACACCACTGCACTCTACTAGGAAGCAGGTTCTTCCTTTGTTTCTGGACCCACCTCTTGGTCCCTGCCAAAAATGCTTTCAACGGCATGAAATCAGTATTAACACCTAGAGAGATTAATAACGCATTTAAAATTAGAATTGTCAAATGCTACGTATATTCAACGCTACTGTATGGCGCGGAACCCTGGACATTGACCAAGCAACTAGAAAGTCGCATAGATGCCCTGGAGATGTGGATATACAGACGAATAGGTCGTATTTTATGGAAACAAAAACAATCAAATGCAGAGGTCCTAGAAAAACTGGGCATGAAGAGACAGTTGAGGAGACAAGTTAAATATTTTGGCCACGTTAAAAGACATGATACTCTTATAAAAACCATACTGGAAGGCAAGGTTGAGGGCAAGCGAGCAAGAGGTAGACAACGATACAAGTGGGAGGATAACATCAAGAGATGGACGAACATCAGCCTGACAGAATGTACAATCAAGGCGAGAGACAGACAGTGTTGGAGAACCATTGCAGCCAACCTTCGTTGTGGAGACGGCACTTGATTGATTGATTGACTTGGTCCCTGCAGTTGAGTGCGACTTACGGACGATTACCGCTCTAGTATGGAGGTTTATTAACAAGAATAAGGGGAAATACAATAAAGCTTAAAAAGGCAATGAATGAATCACCAAAAAATACGAGAAGTAGATTGTGAGCTTTACTAGAAAACGATTACAAGAAACAAACTGGAAGTTGTGGCTAAGCCTTCTTCATCACAGAACAAATACACACAAACAGACACACAACTACACACACAAAATACTACATGAAAATATTAAGATTACTTAGCTGAATACATCTTGAGCGGCTGTAAGTGGATTGAATTAACAGGATGTGTGGTTTAGGTGGTCAAAGGTCTAACAGTCAGTAACATCACACTGTCATCAGTAGCTCAAGGATTGGCAAAGCCGCCAGGTGGGGGACTCCCGCCAGAGTGATAGGGGGACGCCCACGTGAGCGAAAGGATTCACTCTCCCCTCAAGGCCTCAATGTCCAACACAGTTTTCAGTTTTATTTAACTTCCATAACCCCCCCCCCCCCCCCCATCCCCGCAGTTGTATAATCCACTATACCGGTTAGGTGCATGCCCTTCACAGGAAGTCGCAGTCAATCCTAGTATTATTATTGCTGTTTATATTTCTTGGCACGTTTGTGTTCAGTGGTCTGCCATCGCTTTCTGAGCGATAGGCACTCATATTATTTTATGAGAGCCAACGTGCGGTGGCCTAGATCCAAATTGCACGCGGCTGTGTTTAGAACATGGGATGCGGAATTGACGACGTCACAGAGCCGGCTTTAGAGCTCTACTAATCCCAATTTCACATTTCGCTCACGTGGGCGTCCCCTTATCCCCCTAGCGGTATTTTCCCCACCAGGCGGCTTAGCCAATCCTTGAGCTTCGGGCGTTACTGACCGTTAGTACTTTGACCACCTAAACCACACATCCGGTTAATTCAACCCACTTACAGCCGTTCAAGACGTATTCAGCTAAGTAACCTTAAAATTTTCATGTAGTTTTTGTACGTAGTTGTGTGTTTGTGTGTGTGTTTTGTTTTTGTGTGCTGACGAAGGCTTTAGCCGCAACGTCCATTTTTTTTTCTTGTAATCGTATTCTAGTAAAGCTCACAATCTACTTCTGGTTTTTTTTTTTTTTTTTTTTTTTTGGGGTGATTCATTCATTTGTATGGAGGTTTGACTTCGGCCAACATTTGCATGATTTGAGTGCACTCAGATTCACCACCCTCGCTGGGAGGGAAGGCTATGGAGTTTACACGAGACGTCGCAAATTCGTGGTCTTAGTTGAGAGATTGTTAGACCTTCTGCAGTTGCATGTCCCAATTCAGGTTCCAACAATTCCAAAGCCAGGACGAGACCTTTTCGGCTGCCTCACACTGTTGTTTTTGTGCCCGAGTTCTCAATTGTCCTTTAATGCCCATTTTCTGTAGCACGTCATAAACAGAGTGGGAGACTAGGCCTCTTGCGCCTACCTGTACGGCGAATAGCCTGACAGTGTATCCTTTCAGCTTGTCATAGTACTTCTCAATCTTGTACGTATGCTGTTCCTCAATATTTGACTCGTCAGGGACGGTCAGCTCAATCAGCGTTAGCTGCTTGGCTGATGAGAAGAGAAGTGTAGTAATGTGGTTATCCGCTCGCTTTGTGGATCAGGGTGTGGGGGTGGAGGACTATATAAATAAACGGCTTATCGATTTTCCTCCACAATTTGCAATCTATTTTTAGCTCTTATAAATCCTGATCCATCAAGGGGTGATAACTCATCATTATCCGATATTTTTTTTTAAAGTAGGCGTGATCTAGTCACTCATCAGCGTGGGCGTGGTAGTCAAGTGACCTCTCGAGGTGTAGGGGGAGGTACGGCTTTTGACATGGTGGTGGCTCAAGTGAGCGATGACGTGGTGTACAACATAAAACATTAACAAAACAATTCAAAGAAGGTATGCAATAATGTTAATAAAGGGAAAACATACAGAAACCATAGTTAAATGATTTAATGTGAAGAGGAGTAGTGGTGATGTTATACTAGGTTAGAAAAGTGACCGCTCGGGATGTAAAATAGACGGTAGTACAACATATATATATATATAAGGTGTGGTTTCAATGATTTAAGAGGGGCTGGGAGTGGTTTAGTACCGTCATATGATGTAGAAACATCATCATCATATGCATGTTTAGTTGTACGGATTAGGATTCGCAGATAGGGTCAGTGGTGTTTGCCATAGAGCTAAGACCCAAGAATTACGTCATAGAAAATAGATGTATAGCCTAGAAGCAAAAACGCACAGAAAACTAGGTGAATAGTGGTCTATAGTGAGAAACGTCATTCTGACGTCACTGAACAACAGATTCTTCTTGGAGTTTGGAAGGACAGGCTGTGCTTGAAACGATCAGAAGAGGTAAACTGGCGGAATAATGGTTACATGGAAAAGTGGCTTGAATATGAGGTAAAGTTAGGATAATACACTCATATGGAAAGATGCTGAGAAGCAATAAACCGACCGCCGAGGAATTTTAATGGAATGCAGAAGCGGCGAGAAATAGCCTTGGAAGAGAGAGAGAGAGAGAGAGAGAGAGAGAGAGAGAGAGAGAGAGAGAGAGAGAGAGAGAGAGAGAGAGAGAGAGAAGTATATGTTCAGTGTATAAATATCAACATCATTTTTCGCCTTAATAGTTTCACCGAATCAAGACTGATTTGCCTATATTGCTCATAGACATCTATCAGTATAGACTACACTAGAGTTCAGAGTTGTTCAAGTGTTATAGATATATTTAGGTCGGGTGTCGATGTATTGATTTCTCTGATTGGCTGTGATGGTTTGCTTGTATCGGCGTGTTACTGGGCGCAGTATTGCATTGTGTGTATTTTTTTTCCATGCGTAGTATCGATATTGTCTATGGTGGCACTGTTGTATTTGAAGCCATGTAGTGTCAGCACTATTGTAGGTAGAAACAACAGCTTAATAATGCATTTCTCTTTTGATGGTGTATATGGAAAAAAAATGACCGTTGTTTTTAAGGGCAGGGTTACGCGTCATATAGTTTCAAATTAAAAAAACAAACAATATAAAACATAAATGTTCATATATAAAAATAAAGAAACAAGCGGGGGAATTGCCGGTGATGTTAGGGACATCCTGCAAAGGACATGCAACTAACTTGTAACTGTCCGTGTAGTGTTTTATTTGACAAACAAAGTGTGGGTATCTCTGTACTGCTCATAGGTAAAGATAGCTTAGCATGGTTGATGCTGGCTGTAGTGACCGCTGATTGTCAAAAGCAGCACATATCACTTAGTGTCAGACAGCAAGAACTTAAACGCGAAAGTGAAAAAAGCGCAAGGAGGACAATAACATCGAAAAGCTTCTACAGGCATTACACAGAACTGGAGGCAAAAATACCAAATAAAATGTCCTTATAAGGAATGCAACCAGTCAAGCCAAACAAGCCAGCAGCCTTCAATAACAAAAGAAACTTAGTGTCATGAGAAATGTTGTAATCAATAGTTGCATCTTTTTATCGAGGCGTTGAAGTGTGGCAGGTTAATTGAGTAAACGTACTGTTATTGTTTGTCATAAATCGATTACAAGCATTCTAGGGTTCTTAACAAAACAACAGCATTAATATTTCTGTGCCCGCTTTAGATGTTTTATGTTATGCCTGTGTGTATGTAGTAATTGTATGAGTATTCTTCTTGATCTTAGATTGACATAAATGACTAAGCAATACGAGTAGTACAAGTAATATTGAAAGTAATAGAAATTCAAGCGACATTAGCGGGGAAAAGTATAGGTAACAGCAAATAGTAATAATAGTCAGCATCATCAAGAGGCATGTCGCCTGGCGTGGCGATCATACCTCACCTCACATTGCGGTCACTGACGGTATGGATCAATGCATGTGTTGACTCACTCTACTGGAATCCCAGTTAACACCATTATCTTCATGCCACTCGATCTCTTCTCCCTATGTTGCCAAGTAATCATGAGTGACATCAAAGAGAATCCAGGAATAATAATCGGAGGATATAATATAAATAATATACTCTATGCAGATGACACAGTATTAGTGGCGGATAATGCAACAGACCTACAACTATTGTTGGGCATTGTAGTAACAGAGAGTGCACAAAAGGACTCTCCTTGAATATCCCCCCCCCCCCCCCCAAAAAAAAAAAAAGAAGTAACAATGGTGATATCAAAGAAAATGGGGACACCAAAATGTGACATAGAAATAGAAGGGGAAATTCTCAACCAAGTGGATTATTTTAAGTACCTAGGGGCACTTATAACATCAGATGGAAGATGTACAACAAAGATTAATTCCCACTATAGAAGATTGCTGAAAATTAATTGGACAGCCAAAATGAGCAATTTGGAGATTTTGAGGGAAGCTGAGTCACAAAGACAACTTACAACAAACACCAGAAAGAATAAGTCATATTTTTTGGCCACATTATGAGAAGATAAAAATGTGAACATCTTTTGACAACCGGATAGATTTTGGCAAAGAGAGCTAGAGGAAGACAGCGTGAGAACATTCTTGGCAGTCTTGTGTCATAGCATGAAAGAGAGTCAATACGGGAATTTATTCATGCCGTTGGAGATCGCAAGTTGTGGAGAGGCATGATTGCTCACACCAGGCGGCAAGGCACTTGATGATGAACTACACATTGAATAATTCCATGTTGTTTTCACATGATTTATTCACTGTCCATGTTTCTCTATACAATCATGTAGAGTATAGGTTATGTAGATCTGTGAACATCTATTAGTGATAGCTAGGATAGGACAGGTGAATAAATGGTTGTGACAATAGAAAGTAAATATATGATGTATCACTCAGTTCTGAGAGAATCATGTTGGGTGAGTGATGATTGGAAGGAACACCAGCCATGCATCAAACCAACAACCTTATGAGCACAAGGCAGATAGCTTGACCACCTCACCATGGAAACCTACAACAAACCAACCAACATTCATAATCACCAATGAAGACATCTAAATTGTCAACAACTGTGAATATTATCTCTCCATTATAGTCCTAGCGAGTCATGATTTCAATACAACTAGTTTGATACCCTCGTGGAGTCAGTGGGTTCAGTTAGTGAGGTGCAGTGTCACAACTCCCAGACATACCGAGTTACTGGTTCTTCTTCTTCATACACCTTCAGAAAACCTTCAACCTGAATATATATACAGGCAGCCGCAGTCAACCTGAGGTGGATGACCTCACCATAGTTTTGCCTCAAATGGAGCGGGTGAAGGCCAGAATGATTTTCTCTTTTCTGTCGACAGTAAATGGCTTTGTGTTGGTTTTGATGTTATGAGGTGTCTGTCATTCAGAAAGCAAAGGCAAACCATTGAACATATAATTTCCTAGTAAGTCACAAATAGCCAATAAATGCTGGAGTTGATTGCAACGTCATGTAAAGGATATGCAACCAGCTGTTTAGTTTACTACCCATTCTCTGTGGCCTAGGAGTTACGGACGCAGTTTATAATCCTGCATTCCGCATTTGAAACACAGGTGCTGGCTATTTAGCAGTAGACCACCTTGCATTGGTTTTGTTTTCTCTTAACATGCCACTTCCAGTTGCTTCCTTTGACAAACCACCTCAGGTTGTTTTCTCTTAACATGCCACTTCCAGTTGTTTCCCTTGACATACCACCTCAGATTGTTTCCTCTTAGAATCCCACTCCAAGTTGCTTCCCTTGACATGCAACATCAAATTATTTCCCCTCGACATACCAACTCAAGTTGTACCTCAGATGTTTGTTTCATACAAAGAGGGAAACACGCACCTGTTTATGACTGATGACATGCCACCATTATGTGTTACTATAAGTGGTTTGGATATAGTAGGACTTAAAAATAGACCCAACAAGTGAAGAATGTCAGAGATGGCTTTAACATGCAGCATCTGTTTATATAGCGGACATGTTAGTGCAGTTGATAAGGTACTGCGCTGATAATGTCATGAGCTTGGTTGGATGCACGTTTGACAGGTGTGTTCATCACCTGTCAACAGAGGAAAGATTGACTCTTCATTTTAGACACTAAGTGATTTAAACAGACAAACCAGCTGAAGGCAAGGAGAAGCCATCATTATACATCCCTAACACATTTGACAAACAACATAGCAAGTAACAGTCTTGTCCACTAGGGAATGCCATGTGTATCAGCTGAATTCAGGCTCTCGTCATGGCACTAAATTAAACACAAATGCCAACTGGCTCAAGTAGAGTCATGAAGTGTTCATGCCATGAGCACAGCTGGAAACTTAAAGAATGTGAAGCCAGAAATATAAAGACTGGACGTGAACATTTTAGTGTGGCTGATCAATAGTAGCTGTATGAACATTTTAGCGTGGCTGATCAATAGTAGCTGTATGAACATTATAGTGTGACTGATCAATAGTAGCTGTATGAACATTTTAGTGTGGCTGATCAATAGTAGCTGTATGAACATTTTAGTGTGGCTGATCAATAGTAGCTGTATGAACATTTTAGCATGGCTGATCAATAGTAGCTGTATGAACATTTTAGTGTGGCTGATCAATAGTAGCTGTATGGACATTTTAGTGTGGCTGATCAATAGTAGCTGTATGAACATTTTAGTGTGGCTGATCAATAGTAGCTGTACGAACATTTTAGTGTGGCTGATCAATAGTAGCTGTACGAACATTTTAGTGTGGCTGATCAATAGTAGATGTATGAACATTTTAGTGTGGCTGATCAATAGTAGCTGTATGAACATTTTAGTGTGGCTGATCAATAGTAGCTGTATGAACATTTTAGTGTGGCTGATCAATAGTAGATGTATGAACATTTTAGTGTGGCTGATCAATAGTAGCTGTATGAACATTTTAGTGTGGCTGATCAATAGTAGCTGTATGGACTATGCTTCAGTTCAAAGCGAGCAAACACAAGAAGTAAAACAAAAACCGTAAACAGTAAGAAGAAAGAAATATAAATAATGAGAAAAGGAATATAGACTAAATGCTGCATATGTAAACAATAGATCAACCACAAACAGCAAAAGGAAAGTTATAAATAATAATGAGAAAAGGAATATAGACTAAATGCTACATATGTAAACAATAGATAAACCACTGTCGTGAAATGCCGCGTTTACAACCCAGAATATTTTCATGGACTTCAACATCTTAGGTAACACTTAGAGAAATAAACATAAGAATGAAGGTATTCTCTACTAGCATGTAAAAGACCACTACCATGATGCAAGAGGGCTCACAATGGCTTTGCAAGCAAATAAAACCGCCCAGGCATGACACAAGCAAACTGTTTTATCAAATGACTTGGAAAACTGGTCTACCTGAGAGCCTAATTGCTCCTTTGACATGACACATGATAAGCAGGGCTAGGAAAATCGATCAACCGTTAAGGCTGACCAGAGACACAAGGTGTGAACTCACTATTTGATAAGGTTCCCAGGGGGAAACTGTCAGACTGGCAGGGGCCTCTCTCAGCCACACACAGTGTGAAAGGCAAGCTGAACAGAGACTGCCCACTGCCCCAGGTGTGAAGGTCAACCATTCAGAAAGAATTTATGATGGACATGCTGCATATGTAAACAATAGATCAACCACAAACAGCAAAAGGAAAGTTATAAATAATAATGAGAAAAGGAATATAGACTAAATGCTACATATGTAAACAATAGATCAACCACAAACAGCAAAAGGAAAGTTATAAATAATAATGAGAAAAGGAATATAGACTAAATGCTACATATGTAAACAATAGATCAACCACAAACAGCAAAAGGAAAGTTATAAATAATAATGAGAAAAGGAATATAGACTAAATGCTACATATGTAAACAATAGATCAACCACAAACAGCAAAAGGAAAGTTATAAATAATAATGAGAAAAGGAATATAGACTAAATGCTACATGTGTAAACAATAGATCAACCACAAACAGCAAAAGGAAAGTTATAAATAATAATGAGAAAAGGAATATAGACTAAATGCTACATATGTAAACAATAGATCAACCACAAACAGCAAAAGGAAAGTTATAAATAATAATGAGAAAAGGAATATAGACTAAATGCTACATATGTAAACAATAGATCAACCACAAACAGCAAAAGGAAAGTTATAAATAATAATGAGAAAAGGAATATAGACTAAATTCTACATATGTAAACAATAGATCAACCACAAACAGCAAAAGGAAAGTTATAAATAATAATGAGAAAAGGAATATAGACTAAATGCTACATATGTAAACAATAGATCAACCACAAACAGCAAAAGGAAAGTTATAAATAATAATGAGAAAAGGAATATAGACTAAATGCTACATATGTAAACAATAGATCAACCACAAACAGCAAAAGGAAAGTTATAAATAATAATGAGAAAAAGAATATAGACTAAATGCTACATATGTAAACAATAGATCAACCACAAACAGCAAAAGGAAAGTTATAAATAATAATGAGAAAAGGAATATAGACTAAATGCTACATATGTAAACAATAGATCAACCACAAACAGCAAAAGGAAAGTTATAAATAATAATGAGAAAAGGAATATAGACTAAATGCTACATATGTAAACAATAGATCAACCACAAACAGCAAAAGGAAAGTTATAAATAATAATGAGAAAAGGAATATAGACTAAATGCTACATATGTAAACAATAACCACACAATACACATCATATCAATAAGGTTTCTCATATATTTTTCATGTAGATTGTGACCTGGGGACACACCAAAACTTCAAATGCTATACCTGTTTTATATATGCTATTTACTGCCAATGTAATTAATATATACACACAATATAACACATTTCACAGGTTTCTAGTCCACATGTATTAAGTTAGGGTATTTCAGATCTCCATCATGAATAAAAGAAGCTTTAAAACTGTCATCATTTGAAACATTGCCTTTCTTTATGTGTTTTCTTGTGGTATTTCAAATAACCAGTTTATGTTGACTAAACTAATGTCAAACTAACAATTAGATGCAAGCTTTGAAGGATGCATGTATGAAATAAACTCAAGTGCATCAGCTTTAAGAATTAAAGCTCAGTCTTCTGAAGGATTTACAATGAACAATCTCACTATTGTTCATCATCCTTCATGTATATCATTTTATAAGCAATTATGGCTGTTCATTTCTATCGAGACATACCATCAGATTCTGCAAAAAGTTCTCAGAATAAAACTGGATTCACTATTGTGACATTGGGCTTCAGAAAATTTAAAAACAAACTTTCTCAACACATTTAAATATCACTTTTATTCTTATCATTTAGTCAGATCAGAAGCCAAGATAACAGCTGTCATTTCCCAAGATATATAACAGCTTGAAAACGTTTGTGAGCTTACAGTAAGCAGAGTTTCATCAACAACCTTACAAGGCACACAGAGAAAAGCCATTACAAGTAAGCACTAAAGTAAAGGACCTATTGAGATGCCAAGAGGTGTAATGGGTTTATGGTGCCAGCCCCACAATGTATAGACCAATCAGCACTCGATGGAGCCAGCCCCACAATGTATAGACCAATCAGCACTCGATCATGCCAGCCCCACAATGTATAGACCAATCAGCACTCGATGGTGCCAGCCCCACAATGTATCAACCAATCAGCACTCGATGGAGCCAGCCCCACAATGTATAGACCAGTCAGCACTCGATGGGTTTATAGTGCCAGCCCCACAATGTATAGACCAATCAGCACTCGATGAGTGATGTGGTCAATATCAAGTGGGCTGCCTTTACTTCCCCAGACATTTCCTGCTGCCTGTTTTAGGATGGTTGACTTTGGAGCCCAAGTCAATGTTTTAGGATGGTTGACTTTGGAGCCCAGGTCAATGTTTTAGGATGGCTGACTTTGGAACCCAGGTCAATGTTTTAGGATGGTTGACTTTGGAGCCCAGGTCAATGTTTTAGGATGGTTGACTTTGGAACCCAGGTCAATATTTTAGGATGGTTGACTTTGGAGCCTAAGTCAGTTTTAGGATGGTTGACTTTGGAGCCCAGGTCAATGTTTTAGGATGGTTGACTTTGGAGTCCAGGTCAATGTTTTAGGATAGTTGACTTTGGAGCCCAGGTCAATGTTTTAGGATGGTTGACTTTGGAGCCCAGGTCAATGTTTTAGGATGGTTGACTTGGAGCCAAGGTCAGTTTTAGGATGGTTGACTTTGGAGCCCAGGTCAATGTTTTAGGATTGTTGACTTTGGAGCCCAGGTCAATGTTTTAGGATTGTTGACTTTGGAGCCCAGGTCAATGTTTTAGGATGGTTGACTTTGGAACCCAGGTCAATGTTTTAGGATGGTTGACTTTGGAGCCCAGGTCAATGTTTTAGGATGGTTGACTTTGGAGCCCAGGTCAATGTTTTAGGATGGTTGCCTTTGGAGGTAATGTTTTAGGATGGTTGACTTTGGGGCCCAAGTCAATGTTTTAGGATGGTTGATTTTGGAGCCCAGGTCAATGTTTTAGGATGGTTGACTTTGGAGCCCAGGTCAATGTTTTAGGATGGTTGACTTTGGAACTCAGGTCGATGTTTTAGGATGGTTGACTTTGGAGCCCAGGTCAATGTTTTAGGATGGTTGACTTTGGAGCCCAGGTCAATGTTTTAGGATGGTTGACTTTGGAGCCCAGGTCAATGTTTTAGGATGGTTGACTTTGGAGCCCAGGACAATGTTTTAGGATGGTTGACTTTGGAGCCCAGGTCGATGTTTTAGGATGGTTGACTTTGGAGCCCAGGTCAATGTTTTAGGATGGTTGACTTTGGAGCCCAGGTCAATGTTTTAGGGTGGTTGACTTTGGAGCCCAGGTCAATGTTTTAGGATGGTTGACTTTGGAGCCCAGGTCAATGTTTTAGGATGGTTGACTTTGGAACCCAGGTCAATATTTTAGGATGGTTGACTTTGGAGCCTAAGTCAGTTTTAGGATGGTTGACTTTGGAGCCCAGGTCAATGTTTTAGGATGGTTGACTTTGGAGTCCAGGTCAATGTTTTAGGATAGTTGACTTTGGAGCCCAGGTCAATGTTTTAGGATGGTTGACTTTGGAGCCCAGGTCAATGTTTTAGGATGGTTGACTTGGAGCCAAGGTCAGTTTTAGGATGGTTGACTTTGGAGCCCAGGTCAATGTTTTAGGATTGTTGACTTTGGAGCCCAGGTCAATGTTTTAGGATTGTTGACTTTGGAGCCCAGGTCAATGTTTTAGGATGGTTGACTTTGGAACCCAGGTCAATGTTTTAGGATGGTTGACTTTGGAGCCCAGGTCAATGTTTTAGGATGGTTGACTTTGGAGCCCAGGTCAATGTTTTAGGATGGTTGCCTTTGGAGGTAATGTTTTAGGATGGTTGACTTTGGGGCCCAAGTCAATGTTTTAGGATGGTTGATTTTGGAGCCCAGGTCAATGTTTTAGGATGGTTGACTTTGGAGCCCAGGTCAATGTTTTAGGATGGTTGACTTTGGAACTCAGGTCGATGTTTTAGGATGGTTGACTTTGGAGCCCAGGTCAATGTTTTAGGATGGTTGACTTTGGAGCCCAGGTCAATGTTTTAGGATGGTTGACTTTGGAGCCCAGGTCAATGTTTTAGGATGGTTGACTTTGGAGCCCAGGACAATGTTTTAGGATGGTTGACTTTGGAGCCCAGGTCGATGTTTTAGGATGGTTGACTTTGGAGCCCAGGTCAATGTTTTAGGATGGTTGACTTTGGAGCCCAGGTCAATGTTTTAGGGTGGTTGACTTTGGAGCCCAGGTCAATGTTTTAGGATGGTTGACTTGGAGCCAAGGTCAATGTTTTAGGATGGTTGACTTGGAGCCAAGGTCAGTTTTAGGATGGTTGACTTTGGAGCCCAGGTCAATTAAAACTAGGTACTTATGTGTATTCAAATACTTGATCACTGTGCCAGCAGGCAAGCATGCTAGTCAATTCACTGCCATGGCGACCAACCACCACTACAAACACCTTATCTTATTGTAAGAGAACAGCTGTAATAGAAAGTTGATCAAATACAAGTTTGCCAAGTAACAACAGCCTTCCCAGTCACACTCCAAGAGAACAGTGCTTTGCAAACCCCAACAGGTGAAACTTAAATATTCAAAGAATATTATCCTGCAACAAACCAATAACACTGCAAGTTATGTTGTCTGTCATTACCACTTCAAAGAAGAAAGTCCTTTACTATAATCACCACCCTAGTAAGTGAAAAAAAAGGACATTTTTAGTCAGTCCTTGGTCACAGAGCCACTCAGTTTTATCATAATCAACATCAAACAAAAGAAGAAGAAGAAGCATAATCAACAAACTGTATTTACTGTGGAAATGTCAACAGCTTTACTATTATTCATAATGGTGTATTACATTAATGTCTGTTACAAAGAATAGCAATTTCTAGTTTATTACACAAGAGCACATAACTCAGGATATTTCATCACTAGTTAAATAAAGTTAGCTAAACAAGTCAACCCAGTGGATTGTGAAATATGATAAACTAAACTATGATTTTACACCAGAAAATAACACAAACACAAAGCAAACAAATGTTACACTTATTCATGAAAACCCGGGACAGCTCAGTCGGCATCACTATTACCCTGTCAGACTGTGGCTGTAACAGTTGCCAAAGTACATGTGATAGACTAGTGTGGCAATATTATTATTTTGTGTGGGCTTCTAATTAGTTGTGACAGTCATCATTATATGTAAATGTACAGGCTGAAATTATGGGCACCGCTACACATTTGTATATACGTAGTATCTAGTATATACACAATAGAGAACTGGTTGACACTGGTTGTCAGGGCAGGGAAGACCGGCCAGGAGTCTCCGTGGCAAAGTGGTCAAGCCATCTGCCCTGGGCTTCAAGGTTGTGGGTTCGATTCCGGCCTGCATCCTTTGGTTCAATCAATCATGTGCCATGCCGGAAAGCATGAGCGGTCATGATTCGCCATTTCACTTGATCACCAGAGTCGTGGATCAGCTCAGTGTTCCTGTCTCGTCCATGCCATGTGGCCAAGCCATCCAGGTATTTTCCTCTCAGTCTTCCTCTTGGTCTGTTCCCTTCGATCTTGCCAGCTGTCACTAAGTTCTCCAGTCCATTTCTTCTCATAACATGTCCAAAAAAATTTGACTGTCTACGTCTAATTTCTCTAATCAATCTATGATTTTCATTTATCTCTTGTAGTACTTGGTCATTGGTTTTTCTATCTGTCCATGGTATTCTTTGCATTTTCCTCAGAAACCACATTTCTGCAGCCATCAGATGTTTTTCAGCTTGACTGCACATTGTCCAAGTTTCACATCCATACAAAAGAACAGGCTCTATGTATCCCCTCAACACTCTTTTTCTCGTTTCAATTGACATCATTTTATTGGTCAGAATGTTTTTCATCTTGCTAAAGGCTACTTTCGCAATGGCGATTCATGTTCTAATCTCTTCAAGGCATCTGCCATCAGATGTTATGACTGTTCCGAGATAATTGAACCGATTCACTTGTTGAAGAATATCCCCATTTACTTGTATATTACATTGTGGTACTTCGTTCTTCCTAGTGACTACCATAACCTGTGTCTTCCTACAATTTAATTCCAACCCCAGCTGCTCACTGTGGACAACCACAGCGTCTACTAATTGTTGCAGATCCTGTGCATTGTCTGCAATCAATACTGTATCATCTGCATATCTAATGTTATTTATGTTTCGTCCTCCAATGCTGATTCCATTTAGGTCTTCTACATTTCTGAAAATATTGTCACTGTATAGGGAAAAAAGATCTGGAGACATTACACATCCCTGCCTAACACCTCTCTTAATAGGTTGATATTTTCCTACTTCATTATCAATCCTTATGGCAGCTTGTTGTTTCCAATATATGTTTTTTATAAGTCTAATGTCTTTCCCATCAATTTGGTTCACAAGAGCATTTTTTTCAGAGACTTCTGAGGGTCATCGCTTAAGCTACAGAGTTTGTGCTTTGTGCGACGCTTTCCGCTCTGTGAAAAGAGATTGAACCATATGGGATAAAAACCCGGTGCAATGAAGTCAACTTTTCAGACCGGCCAAGCAAACATAGTTGGCCACCATCACCTTCATTGAGTTATCTACCAGAGATATGTTGGCACATGCTTTGTGCCTGTCCATCATTAGAGACATTGAGTTATCTACCAGAGATATTTTGGTACATGCTTTGTGCCTGTCCATCATTAGAGACATTGAGTTATCTACCAGAGATATTTTGGCACATGCTTTGTGCATGTCCATCATTAGAGACATTGAGTTATCTACCAGAGATATTACGGTACATGCTTTGTGCCTGTCCATCATTAGAGACATTGAGTTATCTACCAGAGATATTTTGGTACATGCTTTATGCCTGTCCATCATTAGAGACATTGAGTTATCTACCAGAGATATTTTGGTACATGCTTTGTGCCTGTCCATCATTAGAGACATTGAGTTACCTACCAGAGATATTTTGTCACATGCTTTGTGCCTGTCCATCATTAGAGACATTGAGTTATCTACCAGAGATATTTTGGTACATGCTTTGTGCCTGTCCATCATTAGAGACATTGAGTTACCTACCAGAGATATTTTGGCACATGCTTTGTGCCTGTCCATCATTAGAAACATTGAATTATCTACCAGAGATATTTTGGCTCATGCTTTGTGCCTGTCCATCATTAGAGACATTGAGTTATCTACCAGAGATATTTTGGTACATGCTTTGTGCCTGTCCATCATTAGAGACATTGAGTTATCTACCAGAGATATTTTGGCACATGCTTTGTGCCTGTCCATCATTAGAGACATTGAGTTATCTACCAGAGATATTTTGGTACATGCTTTGTGCCTGTCCATCATTAGAGACATTGAGTTATCTACCAGAGATATTTTGGTACATGCTTTGTGCCTGTCCATCATTAGAGACATTGAGTTATCTACCAGAGATATTTTGGTACATGCTTTGTGCCTGTCCATCATTAGACACATTGAGTTATCTACCAGAGATATTTTGGTACATGCTTTGTGCCTGTCCATCATTAGACACATTGAGTTATCTACCAGAGATATTTTGGCACATGCTTTGTGCCTGTCCATCATTAGAGACATTGAGTTATCTACCAGAGATATTTTGGCTCATGCTTTGTGCCTGTCCATCATTAGAGACATTGAGTTATCTACCAGAGATATTTTGGTACATGCTTTGTGCCTGTCCATCATTAGAGACATTGAGTTATCTACCAGAGATATTTTGGTACATGCTTTGTGCCTGTCCATCATTAGAGACATTGAGTTATCTACCAGAGATATTTTGGTACATGCTTTGTGCCTGTCCATCATTAGAGACATTGAGTTATCTACCAGAGATATTTTGGCACATGCTTTGTGCCTGTCCATCATTAGAGACATTGAGTTATCTACCAGAGATATTTTGGTACATGCTTTGTGCCTGTCCATCATTAGATACATTGAGTTATCTACCAGAGATATTTTGGCACAAGCTTTGTGGCTGTCCATCATTAGAGACATTGAGTTATCTACCAGAGATATTTTGGCACATGCTTTGTGCCTATCCATCATTAGAGACATTGAGTTATCTACCAGAGATATTTTGGCACTAGCTTTGTGCCTATCCATCATTAGAGACATTGAGTTATCTACCAGAGATATTTTGGCACATGCGTTGTGCCTGTCCATCATTAGAGACTAACAAGTGTTGAGTCAAGAGGAACACAACAACCTTAAACATCACATCCGTGAAAGTCAAGTCAAGGACAAACTCTCACACCATGAGCTGTACTGGGTATATGGTGCTAGCTCCATATGTTTAGACCAATTTACATTCGATGGATGATATGGTTGATTTGTTACGGCACACAGTTATATTATTGCAGTATGTTAGAGGTTAAGTTTGAATTAAACAGAAATCACAATGAATATATTTCTAAAGTTGAAACACACAAGTCACAAATAATATGTTGTCCAATTTATTGCCTGGCATATTTCACTGTATCTCGTCAGGTGCATACTGCAGAGTTACGTATCATATGGAGTGAATACATGAATTATATTAGAGCTGATATACTTAAAACACAGTCACAGATAATGTTTGAATGTGGAGAATCAGTTTTCCCCATGGTAATTGCAAATTTAAAATTAAGTCTTTCTGTTTGCACAAAATTGACTGAAGCCGTCTAATTACTAATGCCTTGATATATGCGAGCAATCATTTATTGTTCATCAAATACAATATACAAGATGTTTCCTCTTTTTTACCATTATGATGGCTTTAAACAAGTGACTTAAAATTGGCAAGCTAAGCATTTTATGACTTGTCGACTGCACAGGGATTCCTGAAGACTGATTACATCTGTTTTCCACCCATACTGGTATACGTTTGGTTACATGATTTGCTCATTGCTACCTGTGGGAGTAGGTTTGGGGGACTGATAATAATGTTTGAAGAAGTCAGCTGAATGTACATTAGATCGCAGCTTATCGGTTGGCGTTTCCAGTCTTCTTTTAGTGTCTCATTGTAGCAAGTCATTCTAGCTCGATTAAACACGGTCCTACCAGGCCAAGCTTGAACTGTACAGGTGCAAAGCTATTTACATTCAGCTTTTGACCAGTCTATGTTCCCTGTCACTAGAGAGATCTTTGGATGCTGCCACCCTGTCAATGTTGAATTAATATTTCTAAGAATGATAAGGTGTCATTATGTTCATGGTCAACAGACAAAGAAAAGTTCTCGTGGACTTGGTTCATGATGGAGTGGAATGATTCAGCCTGTTGTCTGGTTTCTGGGATGAACAATATATCATCTACATACCAGCAGTACAGAACTAGGTCCTTAATATTTGAGGCTCTTTGTTTTTCTGAGTGCACCATGAAGACGTCTGCTAGAATGGGATCTAGAGGAAACCTCATGGACACTCTATCAATTTGATGGTACCATTTTTAACGAAAAATGAATTTAATATTAGTTGTGCACAGCAGCAGTAATTTCTTGAATGTGGATGTCGGTAGGCTGAACCGATCCCAAAAAAAAAAACAAAAAAACTTTTCACTTCATTCAACCAGCTTTATCAGCGTTGGTTATAATTTTGGAGGTCCATGGTCCGGATTTAGAAGATTTTTATCTCTCTGTGTTTTAGCTGACATTTTGATGCAGCAAAGTCTTCCTGTGACGTCAGCTAGGGTTTTGGCCAGTGGGTTTTCCTTTGTGTCTGTTTCTTCCTGCTTTTCCGTTTGTCAGTGTTGGCGCCAGCTCGTCTGTTTTGAGTGGATGTAGTCATTTGAAGGTTTCATCCTTTGGTTTATTTGCTTTGTTTCCTATTTTTTCTTGTCTTTCATCACTATGGTCATCTGCCATATGTCAGTTATTTTACTATGGTGTCTTACTCCTCAGTCTGCGTTTGGTAAGTCTTTGATCTTGTTTGCGGCGGGTTGTCGTCATCTTTCCCAGTGGTCACTTCATTTGTGGCTTCTGGAAGGTTTCCTTCTTTCGGCAGTGATTGTGGCGCATTGATACAGCTAGTAGACAGATTATTTTCCCCACCCCCAAATTCTTGGCGTCTGTAGCGGCTTCTTCACTTCTATTCTTGAACATTGAGCGTCTTCTAGTTTTAGGCTTGGAGCGTGTCATCATTCTCTCATCCGTCGAATCTGATGTCTTAAACAGTTGGGTCATTTGTTCTCCATATAGCTCCGCATGCAAACACAGATGATGATCACTGTTTCTTCCATGGGTACGGTTTTTCTCCTATATGTGTTCTCTTATGTTCCATCAGACCACCAGCTTGAGTAAAAGAAGCACCACAAACATCACACTTGTATGGTTTTTCTCCTGTATGTGTTCTCTTGTGTTCCTTCAGACCACCAGCTTGAGTAAAAGAAGCACCACAGACATCACACTTGTTTGGTTTTTCTCCTGTATGTGTTCTCATGTGAGTCTTCAAACTGTCAGCTTGAGTAAAAGAAGCACTACAAACACCACACTTGTAAGGTTTCTCTCCTGTATGTGTTCTCATGTGAGTCTTCAGTCTGTCTGCTCGAGTAAAAGAAGCATCACAAACATCACACTTGTAAGGCTTCTCTCCTGTATGTGTTTTCTTGTGGTATCTCAAACTATTAGCATGAGTAAAAGAAGCACCACAAACATCACACTTGTACGGTTTTTCTCCTGTATGTGTTCTCTTATGTTCCATGAGACAACCAGCTTGAGTAAAAGAAGCACTACAAACATCACACTTGTAAGGTTTCTCTTCTGTATGTGTTCTCTTGTGAGTCTTCAAGTGGCCAGCTTGAGAAAAAGAAGCACCACAAACATCACACTTGTACGGTTTTTCTCCTGTACGTGTTCTCTTATGTTTCTTCAGACCACCAGCTTGAGTAAAAGAAGCACCACAAACATCACACTTGTATGGTTTTTCTCCTGTATGTGTTCTCTTGTGTTCCTTAAGACCACCAGCTTGAGTAAAAGAAGCACCACAGTCATCACACTTGTATGGTTTTTCTCCTGTATGTGTTCTCATGTGAGTCTTCAAACTGTCAGCTTGAGTAAAAGAAGCACTACAAACATCACGCTTGTAAGGTTTCTCTCCTGTATGTGTTCTCTCATGTTTCTTCAGGCTGCTAGCTTCAGTAAAAGAAGCACCTCAATCATCACACTTGTAAGGCGTCTCTTCTGTATGTGTTCTCTCATGTGAATTCAGACTGCTTGAGTAAAAGAAGCACTACAAACATTATACTTGTAAGGTTTCTCTCCTGTATGTGTTTTCTTGTGGTATCTCAAACTATTCAACGCCTACACAGTGAGAATCACCAGTGAGCAGATCACTGGACCTGGCAGGACATTGTCATATGCCGATGATGTTTTAGTGTATCGTCAGGGGAACGATAGAGAGGAGGTTGCTGTGGAGGTTGCTGTGGAACTACAAATCTCAATCGCATAAGTACTTGGTGTGATGAAGCTTGGGCAATGGTCAACCCAACAAAGGCAACAGTGACTTGGTTCTCGTTGAATAATCATATTGTCAACACTCCAACACCAACTGTAATGCTGTGTTCAGAGACGGTGGAAAGAACGCAGGCAATGAATTACCTGGGGATACGGTTTGATCGAAGCCTTGCTTATAATGTGCACATAGACCAGGTGATAACAAACGCCAAGCGGGGTTTGGCAGCGATGCGGGTGATGGCGGCAGCAAACTGTGAGCAGCGCCATCTATGTCTTCTGTACGAGGGGTTGGTCATGTCTGTTTTGGAGTATGCAATGGCAATCCTGACTCTCAGCCATAAGCAGATAGAAAGGATGGAAAGGATACAGAATGAAGCTATGCGCATTATTCTTGGATGTACAAGAGATACAACATGCAGGGCGATGTGCTACCTTCTTGGTTTTCCAACCATTGAAGAGAGAATACAAGGTTGCAGGGCACGCGCCTACCTCAGAATTAACGCAAACACACAACATCCACTGCATAGTGAAATTAGGAAGGTGAAGGGCAGCAGGTTAAAAAGAGGACGGTCATGGATGGGTCAAGCCGAAGACATTCTTCAACAGGTGTGTTCACTTGAGGACTTAGAACCTGGCGAGGAGTGGGTGCAAGTGCCAACAGACTTCTGCACATCCTTTTCAGTTTGCATCCAACTAGATAGAAAATGCAGACAAGAAAATCCGGCTGCTGTTGAGGCTGAAGTACAAGCGTTGATTTTCGAGAATTCGCTAGACGGTGACGCGGTCATCTACACAGATGGGTCGGTCGTCCGACATGTGAGAAGCTCATGGGCCTTTACAGCTCAGGCCGGAGGGAGAATTGTGAAGGAGGACTCTGGTGCTTTCACTGAAACCACAAGTAGCCTGACCATGGAAGTCATGGCAGTAAGTAAAGCAATAACATGGCTCGAGACACAGACATTCACTAGGGCTTGTTTCCTTAGCGACTCAATGAACATGATGAAGAGGATAGAGGAGGGGTCGATAAGAAGAGAATGGTTGCTGCCTTTGGAGCGGTCTCGACTGGCAAAGATTAGTTTCATCTTCGTGCCAGGGCATGCGGGAGTACAAGGAAATGAGCGGGCTGACAAGCTCGCAGGTGAGGCTACTGTGGAGGGCGGACGCGCCATGGACCAGGCCGACATTCTGAATGCTCTACGAGAAGTAAGACTTTTGTGAGAACCAAGTGATGACTGTGAATCTACAACAATGGCCAGACTGCAAGAGCAGCAAATTAAAAGAGGGGTGGCCAAACAAGAACACTACACAGGAAGCCAAAGAAGATTTATAAACCAACACAGAACTGGCGTCGTTAGCCTCTACACGTTGCGGGATTTGCTGAGGAGGGGATCCGAGCACTTATGGACTGAATAGTTCGATGTGCAATGAGGATGATCTGTCGACTAACTAACTATCTCAAACTATTAGCATGAGTAAAAGAAGCACCACAAACACCACACTTGTAAGGTTTCTCTCCTGTATGTGTTCTCATGTGAGTCTTCAAGTGACCAGCTTGAGTAAAAGAAGCACCACAATCATCACACTTGTATGGTTTTTCTCCTGTATGTGTTCTCTTATGTCCCTTCAGACTACCAGCTTGAGTAAAAGAAGCACCACAAACATCACACTTGTAAGGTTTCTCTCCTGCATGTATTCTCTTGTGTTCCTTCAGACCACCAGCTTGAGTAAAAGAAGCACCACAATCATCACACTTGTATGGTTTTTCTCCTGTATGTGTTCTCATGTGCTTCTTCAGACTGCCAGCTTCAGTAAAAGAAGCACCACAAACATCACACTTGTAAGGTTTCTCTCCTGTATGTGTTTTCTTGTGGTATCTCAAACTATTAACATGAGTAAAAGAAGCAATACAAACATCACACTTGTATGGTTTTTCTCCTGTATGTGTTCTCATGTGAGTCTTCAGACCGCCAGCTTCAGTAAAAGAAGCACCACAAACATTACACTTATAAGGTTTCTCTCCTGTATGTGTTCTCTTGTGTTCCTTAAGACCATCAGCTTGAGTAAAAGAAGCACCACAATCATCACACTTGTATGGTTTTTCTCCTGTATGTGTTCTCATGTGAGTCTTCAAATTGCCAGCTTGAGTAAAAGAAGCACCACAAACACCACACTTGTAAGGTTTCTCTCCTGTATGTGTTCTCATGTGAGTCTTCAGTCTGTCTATTCGAGTAAAAGAAGCACCACAAATATCACGCTTGTAAGGCGTCTCTTCTGTATGTGTTCTCTCATGTGAATTCAGACTGCTTGAGTAAAAGAAGCACTACAAACATTATACTTGTAAGGTTTCTCTCCTGTATGTGTTTTCTTGTGGTATCTCAAACTATTAGCACGAGTAAAAGAAGCACCACAAACATCACACTTGTACGGTTTTTCTCCTGTATGTGTTCTCTTATGTTCCTTCAGACCACCAGCTTGAGTAAAATAAGCACCACAAACATCACACTTGCAAGGTTTCTCTCCTGTATGTGTTCTCTTGTGAGTCTTCAAGTGTCCAGCTTGAATAAAAGAAGCACCACAATCATCACACTTGTATGGTTTTTCTCCTGTATGTGTTCTCTTATGTCTCTTCAGACTACCAGCTTCAGTAAAAGAAGCACAACAAACATCACACTTATAAGGTTTCTCTCCTGTATGTGTTCTCTTGTGAGTCTTCAAGTGACCAGCTTGAGTAAAAGAAGCACCACAATCATCACACTTGTATGGTTTTTCTCCTGTATGTGTTCTCTTATGTTCCTTGAGACTACCAGCTTGAGTAAAAGAAGCACCACAAACATCACACTTGTAAGGTTTCTCTCCTGTATGTGTTTTCTTGTGGTATCTCAAACTATAAGCATGAGTAAAAAAAGCAACACAAACATCACACTTGTAAGGTTTCTCTCCTGTATGTGTTCTCATGTGAGTCTTCAGACTGCCAGCTTGAGTAAAAGAAGCACAACAAACATCACACTTATAAGGTTTCTCTCCTGTATGTGTTCTCATGTGAGTCTTCAGACTGCCAGCTTGAGTAAAAGAAGCACCACAAACATCACACTTGTAAGGTTTCTCTCCTGTATGTGTTTTCTTGTGATTCTTCAAGTGAACAGCTTGAGTAAAAGAAGCACCACAATCATCACACTTGTATAGTTTTTCTCCTGTATGTGTTCTCATGTGAGTCTTCAGACTGCCAGCTTCAGTAAGAGAAGCACCACAAACATCACACATGTAAGGTTTCTCTCCTGTATGTGTTCTCATGTGAGTCTTCAGTCTGTCTGATCGAGTCCAAGAAGCACCACAAACATCACACTTGTAAGGTTTGTCTCCTGTATGTGTTCTCATGTGAGTCTTCAGTCTGTCTGCTTGAGTAAAAGAAGCACTACAAACACCACACTTGTAAGGTTTCTCTCCTGTATGTATTCTCTTGTGATTCATGTTCTTTTGGCACTCTAGATGGTCATCTTCAAACAAAAGACCATCCGATTCATTACATTTATTTGGCATACCTTCAGTATATGTTCTCTTATATCTGTCTACACAAACATTTGGACAAGAAACATCAGACATGTCTCCTGTGTGAGTTCTTTGAGAGCTATAACTGACATAATCAAAAATGTCATCAAGAGACTTTGCAAAACTCTGTGCATGTTTTTCTTGTGTTTCCTTATTTTGCTGCTGATAATTCTCAATAGCCAGAGATAGTTTATTGTTTGCATCGATCATAGAAGACATATTTTCTGACATCTGACAACAACTGTCATGTTTTACTGATGCCTTACAAATGTTCTCAGCTATTGTTGATTCTGAGTTGCTGTCCCTTGTCATTTCTTGAACGATGCCAATCCCAGCTATGTCTAACATTTTACTGAAGCTGTCACTCCTGTCCTCACACAGAACATCTGATAGTTCTTGTTTCACAACCTTCATGTCTATGCTGTCATATGTCCACTTTTGTGAATGCTCTTGTATGGAGTGGTAAGGACTCCATGGAGACCAAGAGTGTATTTCTGAAACACACCAAAGTAAATCATTAATATCCTCATGAATATACCAGGTATTGATTATGATCAAATGTGCAATCAAGAAGACACACATTGCAGATAATCAATTCAAGTGAAAAAAAGAAAAAGAATGACTAATGTGCACATGTATGATTTACGCTGATGTATGATCTAAATTCATCATGATATAAGCTGCATGCTGTCACCCTATTTGTTTAACCTGTACGCTGAAAATATAATGAGAAATGTAAGAGATGATAAATCAAATCAAATCAAATCAACTTTATTAGGGTCACAAATTGGGCGCGCAGGCCCGTCTTACATTCGGCCCTTCCAATCACTCGTCTTTTGTTCACCAAGAGCATTATACATTTACATAGGAAGAAAAATAAACATTGTGAAATGAATGTTGTAAACATAAACAAGGCTAAACATGGAGAAAAATGTGTACATAAAAAGTATGTGACGTAAAAATAGTGATGCCAGCGCGTCCCACACACACACACACCACACACTCTCTCTCTCTCTCATTCACTCTCACTCATTCACTCACACACACACACTCTCACTCATTCACCCTCCCGCTCACTCATTCACTCTCCCGTTCACTCATTCACTCTCCCGCTCACTCATTCACTCTCACGCTCACTCATTCACTCTCCCGCTCACTCATTCACTCTCCCGTTCAATCATTCACTCTCCCGCTCACTCATTCACTCTCACGCTCACTCATTCACTCTCACGCTCACTCATTCACTCTCACGCTCACTCATTCACTGTCCCGCTCACTCATTCACTCTGTCGCTCACTCATTTACTCACACGCCCACTCATTCACTCTCATGCTCAATCATTCGCTCTCCCGCTCACTGATTCACTCTCACGCTCACTCATTCACTCTCACGCTCACTCATTCCTTCTCACGCTCACTCATTCCTTCTCACGCTCACTCATTCACTCTCACTCATTCACTCTCACGCTCACTCAATCACTCTCACGCTCACTCATTCACTCTCACGCTCACTCATTCACTCTCACGCTCACTCATTCACTCTCCCGCTCACTCATTCACTCTCCCGCTCACTCATTCACTCTCCCGCTCACTCATTCACTCACACTCATTCACTCCCACACACAGACACTCTCACTCACTCTCCAGCTCACTCATTCGCTCTCACGCTCACTCATTCACTCTCCCGCTCACTCATTCACCCTCACTCATTCACTCTCACTCATTCACTCTCCCGCTCACTCATTCACTCTCCCGCTCACTCATTCACTCTCAATCATTCACTCTCCCGCTCACTCATTCACTCTCACGCTCACTCATTCACTCTCACGCTCACTCATTCACTCTCACGCTCACTCATTCACTCTCACGCTCACTCATTCTGTCTCTCATTCACACTCACTCACTCTCTCACTCAAACTACAGTAATGAACATAAGTTTAGATTATACATGATAAAATCAAATGGTATTTAACTTATAATATGACAGATGAGAATACACAAACATATGGATTCGCGTGTTACATAACATGCGTGTTACATGACATGCATCTGCTCAGCTCTCTCTCTCTCTCACTCTCTCTGTATTCTTTCATATACACACACTCACACGCATGCGTACGCTCACACACACACACACAAACTCTCTCTCTTTCTCTCTCATTCACTCTCCCGCTCACTCATTCACTCTCATGCTCACTCATTCACTCTCACGCTCACTCATTCGCTCTCCCGCTCACTCATTCACTCTCCCGCTCACTCATTCACTCTCACGCTCAATCATTCACCCTCACGCTCACTAATTCACTATCCCGCTCACTAATTCATTCTCCCGCTCACTAATTCATTCTCCCGCTCACTCATTCACTCTCCCGTTCAATCATTCACTCTCACTCATTCACTGTCCCGCTCACTCATTCACTCTCTCACACTCACTCATTTACTCTCACGTCACTCATTCACTCTCACGCTCACTGATTCACTCTCACGCTCACTGATTCACTCCCACCTGATATAAACAGGGAGCTATATGATGCCCTAAATATCGGCGGTCATGACATACCGGAGATTCGATATGCTGATGATACAGTATTACTATCCACAACACAGAATGGCATGGAAAACCTAATAGCCTCAACCCAATTGAATAGTGAAAATCACAACTTATATCTTAACATAGCAAAAACAAAGATAATGCATACAGATAAAACTACCATGGAGAAAGAAATATACATTAATGGGGAAAAATTGGAGGTGGTGGAAAATTTTGAATATCTTGGGTCATTGATTACCAACAACGGGGACACAATGAAAGAAATTAAACGGCGACTATCAATTGCTCTTCAAAGACTAAAACAGCTGAATAAATTATGGAGTGGGACAGACAGAACTACAAAAATTAGATTTTTAAGAGCATGCATCTTTCCCATTGCAGCATACGCCTGTGAGACATGGACACTGTCAAAGACTTGAGAGGGAGCTCTAAGCTCTGAGAGAGCTAAAATAGAGCTTATTAGGGGACAGGGGACGTAACAGAACAGGAGACCAGACAGGAGAGACACCAACGCTATAAATAGCTATAACGGGACACACTTGTGTCAACAAGAAAGGCAGCCAGTGCAAGTGAGCTGGTGTTACCCAAGAACCAGGGAAACCTAGCTCACGAGGTGAGGACCAGGTAACGGTGCTCAACACAGCCCAGGGCCCAGCACGTAAACCAAACAGTGCACGCTGAGCTGAATTGCTAGTGGCTGAACACGCCACGCTCAGCGAGCTCAGACAGGACCGAGACGGGGTCAGAATCAGACGTGTATTCCGCTAGGAAGACTTGTAGTTATAAAGGACAGTACAATAGTTAGAATAGTCTAGCTTAGCTTCAGTGATTATAATATTTATGTCATCCTCTCATCCCATCTTATCATCATCACATTATAAGATGTTTAATACCGTTGTGGTATTCCGCTCGAGGAGCCTTTGTATAATCTGCTCCGAATAAACATGTATCCTTTTGCAAACGAGACGAGTTGTCACTTCGTTTAGTGCAAAAGAAGAGTATCCGTGTATGCCTGCAGCAAGTGGGTTGCTGACAGGCAGGATACTATTTTGGTGTCAGAAGTGCTTGAATCACCGCTCATTACCAGGTAGAAACAAGCTGACACCGGGACACGAAGTACCTGAACAACCGCTCACTACCAATAAGATACCATTTGGTGCATTAAGCCACCATTTTTGCTCACTATGAGTTGGTAGAATACCGTTTGTGATCAGAAACTGTGCAAACTACCACTCACTACCAATTAGCAATAGAATAGCATTTGTTAAAATACCATTGCTGTGTTATTTTCAACCACCACGCATTACTATTAGCCAAGATACCACGTGATCATTTCTCGTGGGCCTTGAACCACCGCTAAAGTTGTGCTATTTAAGTGAATGTAGCGGTGATAAAAATAACAATGTATTCTGCGATGAAAGGTATCATTAGCATATGATTTAGGTAAATTATTGAAAGGAAATTGTGTAAAATATAAACTGATTGTGTACAAATTAAAAGGTTAATCATCATGTGTCCGATACTATCAGAATGTCAACATCTGTCACAATCACGTTAGTATTTGTGCAAAAACAAATGTTTTTTTTCCGCACAACAATTAGAGGTTAAGCTAGAATTGTAAAGCGCAGCCCAGTCAGAAACAATAGAAAAGGGAAGACAAGATGACATTGACATTCACTGACGTTCATTCAGACTATCATACAATCATATCATCTACATTAATCATTATCATTTATGCCACATTTGAACTTTGCCATTCGTTGAAACATTGTGATCTCAATTAACCACATGTATGACACATTCCATGCATGTTGCTAAAATTGTGATGTTCTAATAAACAGAAACATCAGAATAAAAGCGAGGCGATTAGTCGTTTGTACGGAAGGACAGCGGCGAAACATCCCAAGGGCCATATTTTGCTACAAGATTAGATGAGTATATTTTTCTCTAATTTTGATATGCACCCTTAACTTCGCACTCTTTTTCAGCAAATCTTGTAAATATTTAACATACAGAATTGTGAAAGTGTATTTTGAAACCATTTTGCTATCAGCTGTCAAATAACATAAAGCCTGACAATGGCATCATTAAATGACTTCATCCAGGCTGGTAAAGTACTAGAGTATGCTGGAGACAAACTAGAAAAGTGGGCAAACGAAAGATACAGAGAAGAGACAGAGAGAAAAGCTGCTCTAGAGAGAGACCAAAGAGCACTAGAAATACAACACCAAAAAGAGATGAAGGAGTTGGAAGAAGCCACCAGACAGAAACAGATAGAGATGGAAGAATCCACTAAACAGAAGGAATTAGAAATAAAACAGAAGGAATTAGAAATAAGACAGAAACAGATAGAGATGGACAATGCCACCAAACAGAAGCAGATAGAAATGGACGATGCCACCAGGCAGAAACAGATAGAGTTAGAGTCACAAACAAAGTTAAAGATGAAAGAAATGGAGATTGACTCCAACACCCAGATAGCCTCTACAAAGTTAATAAGTCAGGAAGAACAAAATAAATTCTCCAAATATAAAGGGTTGATCAAGCCATACAGTCAAGGCGATTCAATATCAGCTTGGACTGAGAATGTAGAATTTCAATTCAGAACTCATAAAATACCATTAGATGAATGGGCAATGATCTACATGAGAAATCTCAGTGGGGAGCCATTAAAGGTCATAGAATCAATACCATCAGAGCTAAGAGGTAACTATCAGTACATTCATGATAGAATTATGCAGCATTTTTTACTCGATGCTCCTGGATATCGGAACCAGTATTCACAGATAAAGCCGAAGCCAACAGAAACGTTCTTAGATTATGTTTCAAACATGCAGAGTATATTTAATAAATGGCTGAGGGCAGCGAAAGTTGGTAAGAACTTTGATAAATTACAGGACTTAATGGTGATGGATAAGGTCATATCCACCGTTCCTACTCCCTTTGCCAAGTTCCTGCAACAAGCAGACATTGAATCTATCGAAAAACGAGGTTCTGCTTATTTTTCGTCCAACAGGGACGTATTTAAAACATCAGTACATGGCACTGAGATCACTGCTTTTGTCAAAAACGTACCAAGCAGGCCTTACAAGCAGAAAGACTATCAAAATAAAAATAAATCATATCAGAAGCCACCACAATGTGGATACTGCAAATTGTCCCATCCACAGTACTCCATTTGTGATAAGAGCCCCTCTTATCCTGCTCATCTATAAATGATGATAAAAAAGCAGCAAGACAAGCAAAACTCTTATAAACGTGCTGTTAAATGCTTCATTTGTTCAAGTTATGGCCATTATAGTTCTAAATGTTTGGGTAGGCAATGAATGAAGGCAAACAATCAAACAATCAGACGTGTATTCCGCTAGGAAGACTTGTAGTTATAAAGGACAGTACAATAGTTAGAATAGTCTAGCTTAGCTTCAGTGATTATAATATTTATGTCATCCTCTCATCCCATCTTATCATCATCACATTATAAGATGTTTAATACCGTTGTGGTATTCCGCTCGAGGAGCCTTTGTATAATCTGCTCCAAATAAACATGTATCCTTTTGCAAACGAGACGAGTTGTCACTTCGTTTAGTGCAAAAGAAGAGTATCCGTGTATGCCTGTAGCAAGTGGGTTGCTGACAACACTTACTAAACAAGCTGAACAGCGCATAAACGCCTTTGAATATAAGTGTTATAGACGAGTTCTAAAAATATCTTGGGTAAAGAAAAGAACAAATGCATCCATACTTCAAGAGTTGAATATTGAAGAAGGTTGGCTATTAAAGACGATAAAACAAAGAAAATTGAAATATTTTAGTCACTTGAAACGTCACGAAAGTTTGGAGAGAACAATAATGGAAGGGTATATGCCTGAGAAGAGAGGAAGAGGAAGGCCAAAGAGAAGATGGGTGCAGGATGTGGCGGATGATCTCCAGATGGGTGTATCAGATGCGGGACATCTTGCTTATGATTGAGAGGTTTTCCAGAGTTTTGTTATAGGAGCGAGGTTCTGCAAAGAACATGCTACTGAATGAATGAATGACCAAGGCTGCCGGCTTCATGGCTTAGAGGTTATGACTTTTCTCCGTAATCTTGTATACTCTCGTCGGTAACGTGATGACGGTGAGAATCAGCAGTGGTTCAAATCGCATCGGTAACTTACGGGGTATGTGAGCGGGCCACTCAGAAAGCAATGGCAAACTACTGAGCGTAATCTTGCCAAGAAATCAACATACAGCTGAAAGATGCTGGTATTGACAACGAAGTCCTGTTAAGGATATGCCAAAAAAAAAAAAATGATCAAGGCCTCTATATTATCTAAGTTCAAGTGCTACAATTTAAATGTAAATATTATGTTTAGAATAATAGGAGATCTTCACACGTGCAGAGACCTCCTGGCTGCTATGTGTCTTAAATTTACTATTTTCAATTATAAATTATTGTATCTAGATTTTCTTGTTTATTGTAGTGTTTGCTTATTTCGCACCATCCCAAGTCATTCCCCAGCTAGTTGTAGCGCCACCTACGCTCTGACATTACCATGGTTTCCATGGCAACACACACACACATCTTTCCTGCCCCTAGATGCATCCGACTGTCAACACAGGTCCGATGCTCCAGAAATATTTACTTCTTTTTGCCAGTCATCCATTTTATAGGTATGTAACAAGGATTTATTTGTTTGACAGTGATAGGTAAGTAAACTACAAGTGTGAATAGAGGCAATAAAGTAGCAAACATGGCACACAAATGCCATAGAAGCCTTGTGTTGTTACAAAAATATTATCCCCAGCTCAGAACAATTACCAGGCCAAGGTTTTAATCGAGCTGGCCTCTAGACCTGTGTTTTTCAACCTTTCTGCTGGAGCAGATCCTTATGCAAATGTTAACGTTGCTCAATGTGCAATGATCCAAGTGTCTGTCCTACTTCATGTAATAAACCAGGTGGGCAGAATTGTTGCATTTATGAAATTTCGGTCTCTTTCGGCAGAACCCCTTGCTGCCACTCACGGAACCCCAGTTTAAAACCTCTGCTCTAAGCTGTTTATTTAGGCCGGCTCTATATATTTTGCAAACCTTATTATGAGATATATTCTATTACCAAATGTACCTATAAACTTTATATGTACATTTGCTGAGCTTTAGAGTCACCAGTGACCCCTAGTCCTCTGCTTTTCTCGTGTTTCAATAGGATTTTAATTATGTTTTCTTCTTCTTCTTCTTCTTCTTCTGCGTTCATCCGGAGTTTTTTTTTTGGGCGTGATTGCATTGTGCCTGTTTACAGCAGAGCTGCATTCTTGCACTGTTAGGCCGATACATCCGACTTCTGTGGGCATTTGTTGATCAGGTTAACCTTCCCGGTAATTATGTTTCTAATGCAATATCTTTTTCATTTTCAGATCCTGTGTGCTTCACCCTTCATTATAGCTATCAAGAACAGAAAAGTGGACGTAGAGTGTCACATTTTCAATGAAGAATGGGGAGTAAAGTACTTTTTTGAGGAAACAAAGGACCAGAAAACCAGTTGCATAATATGCAGTGAAAGTGTCACCGTTTTAAAAGAGTACAACCTTCAGCATCACTACGAAACAAAGCATCTATCAACATATTCAAAGTTTTCTGGAAAGTTAAGCTCTGAGAAATATGAGACAATGAAACATGATTTAGAAACACAAAGAAATCTCTTCATGATAAAGTTTGCTGAAAATGAATCTGTCACTGGTACAAGTTACAAAATAGTGCATAAGATGGCAGAATGAGGAAAACTGCTTACTGATGGCAACTTCATCAAAGAGTGTGTGATGGAAGCAGCAAATGACTTGTCTCCTGAGAAAGCCGATTTGTTTGGAACTACTTTCGGCAAGTTCAGTTGTGTGAAAAACAGAAGAACTTAGAGAGAACATAGTGCTACAGATATGCGAGAAACCTAGGAACCTGTTGTGGTATTCTCTGGTGCTGGATGAGTTTACTGATCTTTCGAGTACGTCACAACTTCTCGCGCTCATTCATGGTGTCAAATTAGACTTTCAGATAATGGAAGAGTTGGCGTCCATTTGCAGCATGCATGGAACAACTGGAAAAAACAGTGGAATCAGCTTTGAGGTGTTACAGTTGATGGAGGAAAAAACACGGCTGGAGTGAGGAAGGGTCTGGTGGGGCAGATCAAGACTCGGTTGGAAGATTTGAAAATTCTGGGCGCTCTGTTCATACACTACATCATACATCAGCAAGCACACTATGTGAAAGACTTAGATATTTCTTGTGTACTGAAACCAGCCATTTCTGGTGTGAACCTCATTCAGGTACATGCACTCAATCACTGTCAGTTCCAGGCTTTTCTTGAAGAAATTGATTCTGAATTCTGTGACTTGCTTTATCATACATCAGTGAGATGGCTCAGCTGTGGTAAAGTCCTGCTTCACGTTTACAAGCTCCGAAACAAAATAGATGTTTTCCTCACTGAAAAAGATAGAGCTGATCCACAGCTGTCAGATAATACCTGGCTGTAAAAGTTGTCATTTTTGATCTACATCACATCCCACATGAATGAACTGAATTTGAAACTTCAGGGAAAGTATAACCTTGTCTGTGATCTCTACAGAATCATCAAAGGATTTTGGAGAAAGCTGTCATTGTTTGAAGCACAATTGGATGGAAAAAACGTTCCACATTTTCACTGTTTCAAAGAGTTTTGCGCTACAATCGCTGAAGATGTCAACTTTGATGTTCCCAAAAAATTATTTGTGACTTGAAGTAGCATTTTTTGGAGAGATTTTCAGATCTTGACAAAATTGAGAGTGACATTCTTCTGTTAAAGAATCTGTTTAATTGTAACCTTGATGATGTGCCTGTTGAACTACAGTTGGAGCTCATAGATTTGTAAGCAAATGTCTTGTTTGAAAGAGAAGCCAGAGAATGACAACTTGTTGAATTTTACCACTGCTTACCTGATGTTGAGTTTCTGAAACTGAAGAAATTTGCCGCTGGTATGGCATCAGTCTTCGGAACATTTTCAAATATGAAGTATGTGAAGTCAACACATCAAACAAGATTGACTAATGAACATTTCATAGCGATTCTCTTGATAGGATGCAGCAATTCCAAAAGAAACATTTATGATATCTTGAAAGCCAAATATCAGTTTCACAAATTTAATTAAACTGTTTTGCTGATTAGTTTGTGAGATTCGGATATATGCACACTAGATATGATGTAACAATCTTTTTGCTAACGTCGCCTTCTTTGATAAATTTTGTTTAAAAGTAAATAAATATGTTGGTTGTCTTTGTTGTTTTGTGTGCATTGCACACCACTCACCCACCTTAGTTTTTCGTCTTTTTTCCAAGAGCATTCAGTCTGGCTTGCAAGTATTGTTAAAGTTAGTTGCATATCCTTTACAGGACGTTTGCAGTCAACACCAGCATTTGTTGCTGTTGTTGATGTCTAGGCAAGTTTACGTTTGGTAATTTGCCATTGCTTTCTAAATGACCGGCACCCATACCATAGTGTAAAAAACCAGCGCAATGTGGTCTGCTGCCAAAATTGTGCGCAGCTGTGTTTTGAACTCAGGTATACGGGATTACAAATCACATCAGTAAGACTTTCGCCTTGGAGGCTGGCACAAGTACTGTATAGAATGAGTATGCGGCCCGCGCTCGTCATTTTGTCAGTTATCCAGCCTGCTGTGAAAAAAGTTTGGTGATACCTAAATCTAGGCTGATGTCTAAGCTGATGTATGATCTATGTGCTTAATGATGTAAGCTTATCTATGATCTAAGCTGACATACGATCTAGGTTGATGTATGATCTAAATTCAAGTACGATAAGGCTGATGTATGATCTAAGCTGATGTATGATCTAAGCTGATGTATGATCTAAGCTGATTGATCTAAGCTGATTATGATCTACGTTCATTTATTTATCTTGCGCTCACCCACTTTGAACCCAAGCGTAGTCCATACACACTATGTATAGTAGCGATGGCCTGAATTTTGTGTGTGGATTAGTTTTCCCATTTTAACAGTGATCCTCGCCATCAGGCAAACTCACTCCAACTTCAGAGGTACTTGTAATTCCTTTATACTAGCGCAATTACCCAACATTACGAGTTAACAAACCAATTCAACAAACACAACTCCTAACAACATCCTAGTAGCGGTGCAGTTTGTGGATGTGCTACTTGAACCAAAGAACCAGGTCCGAATTTCACCATAGCTCAAGTCCAACTGATTGAAGGTGATTCTGTCCTTTCCACAAAGCGTCCCAAGCGCTTTTCATGTTCTTGTGACCTCGCTCGTGGCGGGTCACTTTGCACCATCTCCTCGTACAGACCACACTTTTTCCAAACCACGCCATGAGCTATGATTTGACTCATGGCATTACACTGGCCGGGCCGAGTGTTATGGTGATATACTGTCATAGTTGTTATGGTTTCTTGGCAAGTTTTGCAGAAGGTAGTTTGCCATTGCTTTCCTTCTGGGCAGTGACTGTACTAGTCGGTGGTCTCTACTGATGAGATCATCTGCCTATCGCCGCAGAGTGCAAGACCATAACCAACAACAATCTGTCGGCTGCTCTCACACTCCATCCACCACCTGCTCACATGGCTTCACATAACCCTGATCGGGGGGCTAAACGGGTACTCCACCTTGCTCAAGGGTGTCCCGTAGACTAACGGAGGAAAGGAGGCGACTTACATCTCCTTTGATGTAAGGACATCCCCTACCCCGCTAACCTGTTTTCCTGAGAGGTTTTCTGGAAGGTTGTTATGGGAGCGAGGTTCTGCAAAGGACATGCTACTGAATGAATGAATGAATGAATGAATGGTGATATACTCCAATATATTTTTAATGAACATTCTATAATTTAATATTACAAATAAACTCTAGTCAAATTAACAGTTATCTGTAATCTGCCAGTAACGCTTGATAATACTTATTATAATTCTGAAGAGACAAGAATTTGTGTAATATCTTATTTTAAGTGTTAACCGTATATATATATATATATATATATATATATATATATATATATATATATATATATATATATATATATATATATATGCATCCTAATACCTTTCATTTTACTTTATTTATTGTGATTGTGTTTGAGACATCGCTATTCAGGGATATGAAAATCTAAGTGTCCGGTCACCATGGCATCTGAAAATGCTTACCTGATGCCTAATTTTTTTTACATTCTTGCTCTTGTAGCAGATCTTCTTTGATGTAGCATCAGTGCTATAACAGATGCTGTTGCATTGAAGATAGTGTTTCTAAATTCCCTCAGCTGCACAAATGAACATTTCAGCAATCGTGGCTAGAACTTCTACCACTGCTGCGCTATGAAGAAACAATTGCGAAGTGAGCAGTAAGTTTTCCACCAACACTGCAGACCAAAATTTGAAAGTTGTGTTTGGATGTTTGGAACCATTTAAATTGGAAACTTACAAAGCACCACAAATCCTATATGCACTTCAAGTGTCAGAAGGCTGACAATACAAAGAAGAATCTTGAATTTGCTCCTTTAGCAAAGTGAGAGGGAGAAAAAAAAATATGGATGCTAATATGCTGCAACATATGAATATACATTTCATGGCATTGTACTGTATTGCCAACAGTTATTGCCTACACTGATTTTGGAGGTTTGGTTGCATTGTTAACCAAGTTTACTGTTATTGATTGAAAGAAGTTCACACACACACACGCACACACACACACACACATACAAATGCACTGTAGATAATTTATTTCATATATTGCCTCATATCTTCATGAAGATTTGATACTGAAATAAAGGAAAACCATATGTCAGTATCTTACTTGATGATGAGGGGCTGAAACTATATATTCATTTGATCAGAGAAGGGAAAGAGAAGGAGACATTTCTTTTTATTGTGCCATTGGAAGATGCAACAAGTACTGGCTACTTTAAAGCTCTAAAGACGTGTGAATAACCAAAGTGTTCTCACAGAGATATCTTTCACTGGGCCTCCAATAAAAGATATTTGATGGCCTATGTCAAAATATGTAGCTTTATCTGAGATTGATTTATATTTTTCCTAGCCTGTGTTTAAAAAAACAAAAAATGCTAGCTCCTAGGAAAAGGCCTGGCTCCTGAATCATGTTTAAATTCTCCATCCATCGCCATTTCTACTTTCTTCTTCTTCTTCAGCTTTCCGAGCCATTGAGGTTCTTTGCTGCAAATACAATCCGTCTCCATTCGTCTCTCTGGTGGACCTTCTCTTGCCAGTCACTGATTCCAAGTGCTTGTAGGTCTGTACATGTATTATCTCTCCACCGTCTTCTTGGTCTACCTCGGGGTCTACGGTCATTTATTTCCTGAGTGTAAGCGAGTTTTGTTTCCCTATTATCTTCCATTCTTTCTATATGCCCAAGCCATTGTAGTCTATTAGCCTTCATGATACCAGTGATTAGCGGGGACTTAAACAGATCATAAATGTCTTTGTTACTTCTTCTTTTCCACTCTCCACTTTGTGTATCCCTAATGGGTCCAAAGATGCGTCTTAAAATTTTGTTCTCAAAGGTTTGTAACAAGGCTTCGTCTCCTTTCGTTGTACTCCAGGTTTCAGAGCCATACAGCACAACTGGTCTGATCAGTGTTTTGTATATTGTGATTTTGGTGTTACGAGATAGCGCCTTTGATTTTAGTAGATGTTGTAGTGCATAGTATATCTTATTTCCAGAGTTGATTCTAGTTTGTATTTCTTCCCTTATGATGTTGGAGCAGTTGAAGATTGTACCCAGGTATTTGTATGTTTCCGTTCTTTTAATGGTCATATTATCTATTTGTATGTGGCCAGAGTTTTTAGGCATTCCTTCTCTTGAAACTACCATATATTCTGTCTTATCTTGGTTGATAACCAGCCCCATCTGTTGGGCTTTTTCCTTTAAGTAAGTCAATATTTCCAATGTCTTTTGTTCACTTTGCCCTATAATATCTATATCATCTGCATAACCAAGCAGCTTGGATGTTCCTCCAATATCACATTCCTCCTTTATCTTCCTTACAACTTTCTCTAGAGCCAGATTGAAGAGTAGCGGCGATAGTGCATCACCCTGTTTCAAGCCAGATGTTATTTGGAAGGGTTCTGATTTCCTGCCTTTATATGTTACTATATTATAAGTATCTTCCATGCATAGTCTGGTCATGTTGATTAACTTCCTTGGTATTCCAAATTCCTGCATAGCATTCCATAGACTATTCCTATGGATACTATCATAAGCCTTTTTAAAATCCACAAAAATGTTATGGAGATCTCTTTTATATTCCCAATGTTTCTCGGCTATTTGTCGTAAGATAAATATCTGATCTATTGTTGATCTGTTTTGTCTAAAACCCGCCTGGTAGTCACCTAATATGTCTTCTGAATATGGTTTTAGTCTATTTAGTAATACTGCGGATAGTATCTTATAGCTTGTGGACAGTAGTGATATTCCTCTATAATTTCCACATTGGAACTTGTCTCCTTTCTTAAAGATAGGTATCAATAATGACTCTTTCCAGTCATTTCTACTTTGTCATAAAATATTTGTATTTCAACTTCAGTACTGCTTGTTTTTGTTGCCTACACTTGTATAATATTTATCTCTTGGTTTGCTTTGAATCTGACAATAATAACTATCTTGATTATGTGGTTGTTTCGGGATTTGAAATTTAAATATTGAGCACAACCCACTACTGGCAACGCCGATCGCATTCTGGTATGAACCTAAGGCCTATCCACGTCAATATGGAAGCACTATACTCGAGTTTCGCCCTCATTTGAGCTCGTCAGTAGTGCATATCCCTGACCGGATCCGGAAACAGTCCCGGATCACGCGTGTGAAGCGGGTGTGTAACCACGCGGCACACACCAAATTATCACAACAGAACATCACAACGCTACCCATCGTAGGCTATGCTCAAGATTGCCCAATCGCCGCGACCGACGTCCGTCAATCGATGGGACCCGAACGATCAGGACTTCTCACTGGCAAGGAACACCAGGCCTCCTAAATCCAGTGAGCAATAATACATTGATTATGTGGTTGTTTCGGGATTTGAAATTTAAATATTGAGCACAACCCACTACTGGCAACGCCGATCGCATTCTGGTATGAACCTAAGGCCTATCCACGTCAATATGGAAGCACTATACTCGAGTTTCGCCCTCATTTGAGCTCATCAGTAGTGCATATCCCTGACCGGATCCGGAAACAGTCCCGGATCACGCGTGTGAAGCGGGTGTGTAACCACGCGGCACACACTGGACACACCAAATTATCACAACAGAACATCACAACGCTACCCATCGTAGGCTATGCTCAAGATTGCCCAATCGCCGCGACCGACGTCCGTCAATCGATGGGACCCGAACGATCAGGACTTCTCACTGGCAAGCTTGAGCATAGCCTACGATGGGTAGCGTTGTGATGTTCTGTTGTGATAATTTGGTGTGTCCAGTGTGTGCCGCGTGGTTACACACCCGCTTCACACGCGTGATCCGGGACTGTTTCCGGATCCGGTCAGGGATATGCACTACTGACGAGCTCAAATGAGGGCGAAACTCGAGTATAGTGCTTCCATATTGACGTGGATAGGCCTTAGGTTCATACCAGAATGCGATCGGCGTTGCCAGTAGTGGGTTGTGCTCAATAACTATCTGATTTAATCAAATAAATATTAACTGATTTAGCTGTTTCCTCATCAAACATTAGTCCTACTCCTTTTCTGTTTGTATTAACTCCTGAACAAATGTTTGTGTGTTTGTCTGTTATTACTTTACCAGATCTCCTCCACCTCATCTCACTCATGCCAAGGATATTAATTTCACATTTTCCATTTCTTCTTTTTTACAGTATGTAACTTCTCTATCTCAGCTATGTCCTGAAATTCCACATTCTTATTTTAAACTTGCCTTGGGAAGATAATGTGGTGGTTTTCCCTTGCTTTTCATATTCACACAGGGGTCTTTCACCTCTGCACTTTACAGTAATTTCCTATTGTCAGGACAAGAGAGTGCCCTACTCTGCTCAACTGCAGAGTTGTGCACTGATCCCTGTGGATACTCGGTCACACCTATGATCTTATTTTCCCCAGTGTCTGAGTAGATTTACATTCTGCTATTGTGTTGATGTTGATGGTATAATGCTTTGACAATTCAGAAAGCAATGGCAAACTCTAAATATAGAATTATCTAGTAAATCACAAACAGCCAATAAATGTTAGGTTTGATTGCAACATCCTGTAAAGAATATTCCACTAACTGCTACGTTATATTGCACTTAATCTTACCTTGACCTTCAGGTTGTTCTATCTTGACACGTGATGGTAGTTTACTCTCCATCTTATGTCTACAGTCAGCCTGAAAGGATTTGTAACATACATTTGTATGCAAACATAAACTATATACATGAATTTGATATTTTGTTTTTCAAGATGACTAATGATACAAAATGTCTTATATATATCAAGCCATGATTTCTGATATATTATTCCTCAAGTCCCGTTTAAGAATTTGAGTTTGGGAACCTATTACAGTGTAATGATATCAGTTTCTCAGGATAAAAATAACATAACAATGCATGGCAGCTTTATGGAAAATCCTTATTACTTGTGTCACACATCATACACACATTAAAGTTGATGTAATACCTCCTTTGTAGTATCATTTTCCCTCCTTCCATACATCCAAGAATAAGTCTTCAATTGGAGAGAAAAACAAGAACATCTTGTCATCAATGTTCCCTCTCAACTGTTGCTTAGGGGCAAGAATTTTTATGTTATTAACTTCTAACATGAAAATTGTAAGCATGCCTACATTTGACAATTAAGCGCATGTGGTCCCAATATTGTCCGATTGTGCACTGAATCATGAGGATCTGGATTTTGTTAATGACATTACCTTCTTGTCCTAAACATTGAAATGAGATGCAAAATTTAGCTAAGTGCATTAGATTGGAGGTCACAACAATTAAGTCTAATAATTTGTAGGGAAAGACAAAGTTAATGAGAATAAATCAAGCAAATGATAACCTGACCTCTCTTGGTGAAACTTCACTTCAAGAGGCAGAATTATAGAATAATGTATACACCTATTTGGGTAGCAATGTTGATATAGATGAGTCAACATATAAAGATATTAAAATAAGAATGAAAGAGGCAAGAGGAAATTTCATAGCAATTGGACATTTGTGGAAGCCAAAGAAATTAAACAACAGTTTCAGGTAAAACATTAAAACAGTACTACTGTATGGATTAGAAACGTGGAGAATGGCATACAATGATTGGAATAAACTACAAACATTCATTATGACAGAGAACTAAACAAAAACAAGTGTATCAAGAAGGAATAGCAGATGCTGTACTGCACTGACATACTCTGACAACACCTGAGAATTGTTTTTGTTTTGTTGTTGTTGCTTTAATTATTTTGTTTTGCTGTTTTTGCGCTCACTCGCTTTGCATGTGGATTAGCTTTCCCTATTATCAGTGCCCCTCACCATCAAGTGAACCTACTCCAACTTCAGAGGTACTTGTAACTTACATCCCCAGTCAAGGACGATAGATCAACATTTTAGTCCAACTGTCCGGTGTATGGGTTGAACCCTTTACCTCGACATTAGCACACCAAATGTTTAAGAATGTGCGTTCCTATCCATTCTGCCATGCTGACCTCCCCTGAGAACTGTATCACATGAAAAGCCTTTGTCCAGAATTGACAGGGCAAATGAAATAAAGGAAGACCTAAAAACACAAGGAGAAGAGAGTTCGAGACAGAAATGATTAATATCAGGAGGACATGGGCAGCTTCATGAGATAGCTAGAGATAGAATTGCTTGGACTGAATTGATTGATGGCCCATATCAAATTGAGGATAAAGTGAAAAAGAAAATATTTTGATAAAATCCAATGTGGTAAGTCCCGAAATATCATAAAATATATCAGGCCAAAGACTTTTACCCTGGCACAAAAGACTTCCTGTCCAGGTCTGTGTCCATGGATTCCCACATTCTTTTGACAAAAGTTGACCAACCGGCTTATTAAGTAGAATTTATTTGTAAATAAGGAGCTGAAGGACATAATTATTTCACAAACAAATAATAATATATCAATTATAATTGACTTTTTTTCTTCCATTTTATTTTTCAAACAATTAGGGAAGTCATGAAACTATCTAAAGACACTTGATGGGAGGTCACAACAACTAGGTCTACAATTCATAGGTGAAAGTTGAAGATAATAAGAATAAACATAACAAATGATAACCTGATCTCCCTTAGTGAATAATAATAGATTAAAGGTGGCTTAAATGTCGACAGGGTCGACTTAATTGCATCAGGTTATTCCCATATGGCTCAATTTTTATCCACAGCACAGAAAGCTTCGCACAAAGCATGAACTCCGTTGCTCCAGCGACGACCCTCATGCGTCTCTGAAAAATGCACTCGTGAACCAAAGGAAGCGGCCCGGAATTGAACCCACAACCTTCTGAGCCCGAGTCAGACATCTTGACCACTTCGCCACAGACACTCCCGAATAATAATAGATAAGAGAAGTAAACAGATTTGTCTAGTTCTCTTCATGAGTTCCTGTATTGAAACCTCACTTCGAGAAGTGTAATCATACCATACATATATTTATCTTCAAATGTAGACAAAGATGGGGGAACATATGATATAGAGATATTAAAATAAGCATATAAAAGGAACTTCTATAGCACTAAAAGATGTTTCAGCTCTAATGTTAGTGACATCATTACTGCTGTATGTATCAGAAACATGGAAAATGTCTAAACCAATGACTAATGAACTACAAACATTCATTCATTGGTGGTTGTGTAGAATAAAGGGACTCAAGTGGTAAGACATAATCAATTTGTGAAGTTATGAAAAAAGTTAACCAAGAAATGAGGAAAAGACACTGGTGCTAGATAAGACAACAGATTGAGATTGAGAAAACCTGAAAGTAGTAATTATATTTGTTCGCATATCCTTTACAGGACATCGCTGTCAACATCAGCATCTTTCAGCTGATTGTCGATTTCTTGGCAAGATTACGCTCAGTAGTTTGCCATTGCTTTCTGAGCAAACGGCTCACATACCCCATAAGTTACTAATGGATGCAGAGAGAACCGCTACCAATTCTCGAGCACATCATGTTACTCGCGAGATTATACAGGATTACGGAGAAAGTCGCTAATAATTATATTATAAAGTAATATTTATTATAAAGTAATAGACTGAGACGGTGGCATAGAGGAATACCATCAGCAAAGTTGATCCAGAACACCAACGATTGAGATCTGTGGAGAGCCTTGTATGCCTACGCCAGTTGGCAGGGCACTTGATGATGATGATTTTAAAGTATAACAAGAAAATATATTTAGGTATTTCGTTGCTAGGGAAGGACGCTGTTTTCCGAAAGTTCAAGGTCGTTTGGTTCACAGACAACTTCCTGTGGCTGTAAACAGCTGTATACGAAACTAGCCCTGTCTTATTTCAAATTGGATTAATTCGAAACTACGGGACGAAAATCGCGAATGACAACTTTAACGAGTTGTCACATGGTTAATCCTTGATTCTGCATTGTCAGAAGAATTTTAGTGGTCCTCCACGAAGCACAATTCTAATTTTCTCCAAAAGGTAAGAGAGTTTATATTAATAGTGTGTCTATTATCGATATTACATGCATTTAGAGTGCATTTTTGAATTCCGAGCCCATTTTTACATAGAAGTGTCAACTTTCAACAAGATTTACATTGCTGGCCATGGTGGGAAAAATTTTTTTAATGTGTGTGTGCTCGGTCTGGCTATTTTTTGATAAGAAAATGCATAATGGCGGAAATCACAGCATATTTGACCCGTGTGTTTTTTAAATTAATAGAACACAGGCAATTTTGAATGATAAAATTAAACAGAATAACAGTTTACTTTTAAATGCTTTTAATAATTAATTTGGTTGCTTTAATTATTGTTCATCATGCAGTATGGTTTAAAATTTTTGAAATTCAAACCCATCCTGGGTCAATGACTGGCATTTTTTTGACTGACTTTGACTGGCTTTCAGTTGCATTTGTCTATTAATTATCTATTTAACAATACTTTAACATGCATTTATGGATTCTTTGTCCAATTTTACACACAACTATGGAGTTTCAACACATTACGTTATACTGGTGTGTGGAAATAAAATTTTTTGTGAAACCAAGGTGGTTACATACTTAAGATTGGCAAAAATTCCTTCGGCAGCTCAGATAGTAGGACCAGTGTCTGTTTCTATGTAAACACTGGAGATTTAGATTTAGAATCAAAACATACAGTTAAACAGAGTAGCAATATATAATAATTTCATTATTTTAATTTCTCCTTAGATTTATCATGGCAAAATCAAAAATAAATCTTGATCATCTGAGAGCACATCTGTCAGTGTTCGAAGCTGAATATCCCATAAAAAAGGGCTACATTGCTCGGCTGTTGATGGTGGATGGACATTTTTCTATGGTGAGTTGAATTTATACCTTTATAGTTTTAATATCTATTTATTATACTGTAAAACAAAGGTTTTTTTATTTTTAATACATATTAAAATTAAAAATTTGTTGCGTACCCCTTACGGGACGTTGCATTTTCAGCTGCTGTTGATGTACTAGGCAAGTGTTACGTTCAGTAGTTTGCCATTGCTTTCTGAACGACCGGCCTCTATAGTTCTATACCTTTTTCGAAAAAACCAGCACCACTATGTTTCGAACCCAGGTATACGGCTCACAAACCGCGTTCGCAAGCCCTTAGCCACAGAGACCGTTTCTTTTCTCATCAGATTTAAATTTAATAATTTATAACTTCTTCATGTTATCTATCTTTATAATTTTAAGATCAATTTATTATAATGTGAAACATTTTAAAAATAAATATACCTTTAATTTCTTTTTCTTTTCTCCTCATATTTACAGTTCACAATTAATAATGTATAAATTCTTCATGTTATTTTACAGCATTTTTGTTATTTTTTCAGATTTAGTAATCTTTTTATTTTCTCTTTTCAGGTTCTGGAAGACAGAAGAGATATTGAATGCCAAGACAGGTCAGTCGCCAACAGAGGTAGTATTTCTCTAATTAAGGACATTTTTCTATGGTGAGTTGAATTTATACCTTTATAGTTTTAATATCTATTTATTATACTGTAAAACAAAGGTTTTTTAATACATATTAAAATTAAAAATTTGTTGCGTACCCCTTACGGGACGTTGCATTTTCAGCTGCTGTTGATGTACTAGGCAAGTGTTACGTTCAGTAGTTTGCCATTGCTTTCTGAACGACCGGCCCCTATACCTTTTTCGAAAAAACCAGCACCACTGTGTTTCGAACCTGGGTATACGGCTCACAAACCGCGTTCGCAAGCCCTTAGCCACAGAGACCGTTTCTTTTCTCGTCAGATTTAAATTTAATAATTAATAATTTATAACTTCTTCATGTTATCTATCTTTATAATTTTAAGATCAATTTATTATAATGTAAAACATTTTAAAAATAAATATACCTTTAATTTCTTTTTCTTTTCTCCTCATATTTACAGTTCACAATTAATAATGTATAAATTCTTCATGTTATTTTACAGCATTTTTTTTATTTTTTCAGATTTAGTAATCTTTTTATTTTCTCTTTTCAGGTTCTGGAAGACAGAAGATTGTTGATTCACCTGTTGATTCCAGAAACTCTACCACATTATGCATATGTATTATATATGTTATATAATATTAATAAAGATTACTAACTGAAAAGAAAACTCTTTTAGTTTAGTACATTTTCATCTGTTGACACTTATGCAAATTTAGTAATTTTATTTTAAACGAACCTAATAACAACTATTCATCACTGCAATAATTATCGGTGGCCATTTTTAATTGCTAATTAGGTCACCACACATCATACTGACACAGCAAAGAGACCATAAGGTCTGTAGCATTATTCCGCACAATACCAAATTTATCTTGTAATTTTTAAAGCTAAAATTTAGAAAACGTACGCTAATTTGTGAAATAGTAATTAATTAGCGGCCATTTTTAATTGCTAATTAGGTCACCACACATCATACTGACACAGCAAAGAGACCATAAGGTCTGTAGCATTATTCCGCACAATACCAAATTTATCTTGTAATTTTTAAAGCTAAAATTTAGAAAACGTACGCTAATTTGTGAAATAGTAATTAATTAGCGGCCATTTTTAATTGCTAATTAGGTCACCACACATCATACTGACACAGCAAAGAGACCATAAGGTCTGTAGCATTATTCCGCACAATACCAAATTTATCTTGTAATTTTTAAAGCTAAAATTTAGAAAACGTACGCTAATTTGTGAAATAGTAATTAATTAGCAAAATAATTAGCGGCCATTTTTACTTCCTAATTAGGTCACCAGACATCATGTCAAAAAATAAATAACATGACCAGTTAGGCCTTGCAACCCCGATCGCAGTGATGTATGGTTGCTAAGATGTTCGTTTATAAACAAAACAGATAGTCTCAAAAAACACTAAAATTTTGATAATCTGGGCCAGATTTTGACCAGGACGCAAAAAAATCCTCCAGTGAGCACTCTTTTGTGAAAATTTTAGTCCAAAGGTCACGACACTCAAATTTACATAACTAAGCTTAGAATTGAGATACATAACTCATTGAGGTACCGTTAGATTTGGTTTTTCAAGGCCTATCTATCTGTGGTTCTCCCAATAGTAAATGATCAATTTGAAAATCATGATCAGAAAGGTCCATACCCACAGTGCAAATGAAACATATTTATATATTTCTAATTTTATATTAGCAATATTCTAATTTATAATATTTAAATAATTAATATTTGTTAATAATTTTAATAATTGTTACAGCTGATCAATGAAATCTGGCAAAGCGAATCCCCACCACAACAGTGGAAAGATGGTGTAATTTTCAAACTGCCTAAAAAGGGCGCTATGTCTGATTGCAATAATTGACGTGGTATCACTCTATTGTCAGTACCAGGAAAACTTTTTTGTAGCATGTTACTTGAGAGATTGAAAAAGGCGATAGATGAAAGGCTCAGAGAAGAACAAGCAGGCTTCAGACCAAAACGGTCATGCATAGACCACATTTTCACCCTCAGAATAATCATTGAAGACTCCGTAGAATTCCAGTCGAAATTAATCACCAACTTTGTCGACTTTCAAAAAGCCTTCGACAGTATCCACCGTCCTTCACTTTGGAATCTACTTAACATCTATGGTTTTCCTACCAAATATACCAACGTCATAAAATCTTTCTACAAAGAAACATGTTGCTGCGTAAGAACAGAAACAGGCAATTCTGACTGGTTCTCAGTCGAAACAGGAGTGAAACAGGGTTGTGTCTTATCACCGATGCTTTTTGGAATAGCTATCGATTGGGTCATGCGCAAATGCACAAACAACACAAATATGGGTATCCATTGGGTTGACAAAATTCTAGAAGACCTGGACTTTGCCGACGATATAGTGCTTTTGAGTTCAACACACCCGGATGCCCAAGAGAAAATAAACCACCTCCAAAATGTTTCAGGGCAAATTGGTCTCCAAATTAACACCACAAAAACAAAGACTATTGATCTTACCAACAGTTCAGATGACACCAAATTGAACAGCTACGTTCTTGAAAAAGTCAACAGCTTCACATACCTAGGAAGCAAAATGACATCTACAGGGGACTCAACACCAGAAATATCATCTAGAATCGCACTGGCATCTAGTGCCTTCAATAAACTGTCAAACATCTGGAAGTCAAAGACACTAAGCAAACACACAAAACTTAAAATCTTCAACTCTTGTGTGATTCCAGTGTTAACGTATGGATGTGAAAGTTGGAAATCAATGGTAGCTTTAGATAAAAAATTAGACAATTTTGAGAACAAATGTCTTAGAAGACTTCTAAACATCCACTGGACAGACTTCAGAACCAATTCGCAAATAAGACAAGAGACTAAGCAAGATACAGTATCCAATTTCATAAGAAGACGCCGTTGGAACTACATCGGCCATGTACTCAGAATGGACAAGTCAAGACTCCCCTACCAAGCCCTCATATGGTCACCAGTAGGGAAAAGAAAACGGGGAAGACCAAGAGACCCTGCGTAGAACCATCATTAGAGAAGGCTCATTCAATGGCCAAGTAAATATCCAAGATCTACAACAGGTAGCAGCGAACCGCCAAGCATGGAGAGACAGGACTTCTGCCCTATGTGCTGCCTTAGGCTCAAGAGGAAAGACTAACTAACAGTATAAATGAAACATATTTATATATTTCTAATTTTATATTAGCAATATTCTAATTTATAATATTTAATTAATTAATATAAATTAATAATAACATATAATATAAAAATAAACTTAAAACCTATTAAAGGCATTTATAATAATATTAATAATATAATTATAATTAAATTCCAATTATGATATAAAGAATGCACGTGGTAATTAATTAATATAACAACTAATTGGCAGCCATTTTTATATGCTAATTAGATAAGGTTACATCATATGTAATAATAGATGACATGAATAGTTAGGCTTGGCTACACCGATCGCAATGATGTATGGTTTCTAGGATGTTCATTTAAAAATAAACAAGCCACACTAAATAGAACATAAATTTTGATAACTTCTGTTTGACTCTGGGCCTTGAGCTAGACATGAAAACAAGATGCCCAGAGAGATCTTTTGTTTCAATTTCTGCGTTTACGGTCACGACAATCAAAGATGCATGCCTTCGCTCCCAATTTACATACATGCATCATGTTGGTACCGTTAGTTCGGTTATTTAAGGCCTATCTTTCTGTTGTGGTCTCATTAATAAATACTTAATTTGAAAATCATGATGAATCCTGCTATTGAATTATTATATTATTCAATAATAATATTGAGCATAGCCTACAATTATAACAATGGGTAACGTTGTAATAAATAATATTCTGTTATGATAATTTGGCGTGTCTTCAATAGTGCTTCCATATTGACGTGCCCCACCAACTCGCTTATTACAAGCATATAGTATATACAGTTTCTCAAAGTATCTACTGCTCGTAGTCCATATTTAATTTCAACAAAATGTCAAACAACTATTTACCTCTGATACTCAACATCAAAACAACAAGAAATGCTTAAGAACGGTGTAATCCGCTGGTCAACACCAACAAGCCGCCATGTTCCCAACAATACCGGAAGTTCAATCAATCAATCATGTGCCATGCCGGAAAGCGTGGGCGGTCATGGCTCGCCATTTCACTCGATCACCAGAGTCGTGGATCAGCTCAGTGTTCCTGTCTCGTCCATGTCATGTGGCCAAGCCATCCAGGTATTTTCCTCTCGGTCTTCCTCTTGGTCTGTTCCCTTCGATCTTGCCAGTTGTCACCAAGTTCTCCAATCCATTTCTTCTCATAACACTGTATAGGGAAAAAAGATCTGGAGACATCACACATCCCTGCCTAACACCTCTCTTAATTGGCTGATACTGTCCCACTTCATTATCAATCCATATTGCAGCTTGTTGTTTCCAATATATGTTTTTTATAAGTCTAATGTCTTTCCCATCAATTTGTAGATTTGCAAGCATATCCATCATGCTGACATGTCTAACGCTATCAAAAGCCTTTGTATAGTCAATAAAGCAAAGATGTATATCCTTGTTTACTTTTATAGCGCGTTCAATAACTGTTCGCAGCATATACACAGCATTTACTGTACCCTTTCCTTCTACAAACCCGCATTGTTCTTCCCCTATTGCAGGTTGTATCTTCTTCCTCATTCTTTGCATGATAATTCTTAGCAAAATCTTTGTGATGTGACTCATTATACTAATTGTTCTATGTTGATCACATTCCAAGGTTCCTGATTTCTTTGGGATTGCAATAAATATAGAGTTACATAATTCAGGAGGTATATATCTCCAGTATCATATAATGTGTTCAGCAGTCTGGTGACTTGTGTAACAGTATGTGTAGTTTGGGTTATAATTAGGATCTAGTGGGGAATTAGAGATACAGCACGATTGAGCATTATGAGTGAAAGCGGAGAGAGATGCTCAATCGTGACGTATTGTTGTTGTGAAGGGAGTCAACATCCGATAGTCCAGCTGAGAAGACACGGCTTGTCATCTTGAGAATAAAGTATAAAGTTTTAGTACAGATCAAGTCTTGTTACTTCATTTGACACTACTACAGAAGTAATAAATGGTGCCGTGGACCGAGAATCTGAGGTTGATCTAGGCCGGCCAACAACAACTATCCACTGGCGGCATGCTGTAAGACAAATTATGAAGATAATGGCCTACCACGCGAAGTACTAAAGAATCCAGACAAAACTGCCAGGACAAGAAGGGTTTCCTGGAGCCGTGGCTGAACATTTGAATCGTATCATTTATAAGGGGCCTAACCTGGCCGTTGCCTGAACCTTGCCACTTTCAAGATTTTATCGGAAGTCAGAACTCGTTCAAGGTCAGCTCATCACTAGCCGTTGGCTGATTGATACTAATCCATTTTTTGGCCTTGTCATTCCTATGACCCAAACACACCTAATCCATTTTTTGGCCTTGTCATTCCTATGACCCAAACACACCTAATCCATTTTTGGGTCTCGTTATATTCCTATGACCCATTCCATACGACGATGAAGTACCCACTTGAGATCAAGGAAGGGACCCAACCAGGGGGTCGAAGATTGTCTGGCAGCCCATGAGATGTGACCCAACCAGGGGTTGAAAATTTTCTGGCAGCCCACGAGAAGGACGAAATTACCTGAGGGAAGAGAAGTGATATCTGAACTCCACCACCTGAATTCCGAGACTTTCACTTGATGCGGGCTCTGGTTGGTTGAACTGAATCCGTAAGTTGGTAAAAGAAGATGACGGATTAATTAAGGAAATAGACTCGGAGTAAAAGTTGTGTATTTCGAGGTCTCCCGTGAGCTTCCGAATTTATTAATTAGAGTGGAGTACAGGACATTATTGTGGTTTAAGAAACAAATATCTACAAGGAACCTTCTGATTGCCACAAATTTGAGTTTTTTATTGAGGACAGGGTTCATTCTTCCTATGCTCAGACAGGATATTGTTGATGCTTCCTCTGATTAATGTAATATCTTACAATATTATAACCAACTGAATTGTGCTGTTTGGGGTTTGGGAAATTGTAATTGTGTGATTGGTTGCTTGCTTTGTTTCAGTATTTTTCAGCATGGCGGAACCGGATAACTTGGCCCAGGTTTTGACAGGCGTGGGTACAGCAGTAGGCCGACTTAATATGGTGATTAAACAACAAGGCATGGCAACAGAAATTATAAAGTTTAGTGGACAGGCCAGAGACTATAAGAAATGGGTCACCTCTATAGAAAAATATGCCTATTTGATCTCAGCAACAGATGAAGAAAAAATGAGACTGGCTTATCAGACGGCAACGGAACCGGTCTCGGATCATATAAGAAGAAAGCTAGAAGCTAGAGTAGATGAGACATGGGAACAATTCAAGGAAGACCTAGCAAGGAAATATGCAGAAATAACGGATCCACAACATGCATTTTCGGTGTTGAGGCAGGCTAAACAAAATAACGGAGAGACGGTACAATTGTTTAGCGATAGATTAATTAATCTGGCTGAAGAGGCATTCTTAGGACAGAATGTACGAGGAGAGGAGGTGGAAAGGATGTTGGTAGGGATCTTTGTGGATGGCATAAAGTCTGATGGTTTGAAACTTAAATTAATGAGGGAAAACCCTGAGAGGTTATCACAAGCGGTGGATATCGCGGTACAAGAAGAAAATTTGAGACGTAGGTTTAGATTAAGAACAGGACGAGAAGTGGGAAGTAATCGAGATGACAGAGTTGAGGAACCTATGGAAATAGGACAAACAAGATTCGGATGGAATAGGAGAGGAGGTATACAGACGTTACAAGGTAGAAATAGGTATGATAATGAGGAAAGAAGAAATATGAGATACCCTACAAGAGAAACAGTAGGTAACACAAATAGTACAAATATTGTCTGTTGGAATTGTGGTCAACGGGGACATGTTTTTCGGTTTTGTAATAACAGGCATGTCCAGTCGAATACACAGGGTAGACATGACAATAATAGGGTGAGTAGGAATGTTGTAGATGGACACAGGAATTTTACAGGTACAAGAACACAGGAAAATCGGCGCCCTACCTATTAGACAGGACCTATGATAGGAGGGTAAATAATAAGGTCCCAAGGGTTAGAGAATATGTTAATAACAGGTATAATAGGTCGAACAGAGAATATTTTCAACTAGATGAAGTCAAGAAATTTATAGAAGATAAAACAGATTATAGTTCTTGTATATTAGAAATAGGAAAGTATAGAGTTCGTACGTTAATTGATTCGGGAGCTCAGGTTAGTGTAGTAAAAGAAAGTTTTCTATACAAAATAGTAAGAAATTGTAGAGTATTTAAGAGTCATAATAATTTACACTCTGTTACGGGACAGAATTTACAAGTAGTTGGACAAACAATAATAAATTTTAAGTTAGGAGGGATCAACATAAGACACCTTTTTCATGTAGTGAAGGGTTTAAATAGAAACATGTTAATAGGAAGAGATTTTTTAATAAAAAATGGAGTAAGACTTTTCTATGATTTACACAAATTAAAATTCAGGGACGTCTATATAGATATGCAAGAAGACATGCATATATCAGCACTAGTTAGAGTTAAAATGACAACGACGTTAAAACCACAGTCGGTTAATTTGATACAAGTGAAGCTGAAGAAAAACCCATATTATGTAGAAGGAAACACAGTCAGAATCACTGAATTACAAGATGAAATAATTGATGAGCCTGGTTTGGAAGTTCCGGATGGAATAATAGCGTTAGATAAACACTTAACCTTTCCAGTTATGGTGATTAACAACACAGGTAGAGAAATTAAATTATACAGAGGGTGTGTAGTAGCAAAAATTGAACAGAACGTTAGTGAAATATTGGCAACGGATAGAGTAGAAATGCCGGGAACTAATTATTCACAGTCGTCTAGTGAAAGAAGTAATAACAGACGCGGACGCGGAAGTAGAGGAAACACACGAATGAATGAATTGATCCATCCATTCAAAAGAAATACAGCACAAATACATTCACTAGATAAACAGACAAGAGAACAGGAATTGTTGGCACAGTTAAAGACTTCACCAGAAAATAAAGAAGTATTGGAACAGTTTATAAAGGAGAATCAGGATGTGTTTGCAATTAGTGATTTAGAGTTGGGTAAGACAAAAACGGTAACAATGGAGATAGATACGGGAGACCATCCGCCGATTAGCTTAAAACCATATAGAACTCCCTTAAGAAATAGAGAAATTGTAGAAAAGGCAATAGAAGAAATGTTGAAAGCAGGGATAATCAAAAGATCAAAATCAGAGTGGTCATCTCCGGTGGTAATTGTGGCCAAACCTGATGGTTCGAGTCGATTCTGTTGCGACTATCGGGCGTTGAACAAAATTACTAAAAATGTTGCATATCCACTACCAGTGATAGATGATATTTTGGGGTTGCTAAATGGCGCTACATTTTTTACGACGTTAGACGCAAGAGCAGGATTTTGGTGCATTCCGATGTCGGCAGACGCGCAGAGAAAAAGTGCTTTCTGTACTCATATGGGTTCTTATGAATTTTTACGTATGCCTTTTGGAGTCAAAACTGCGCCATCTCACTACATGCTCTTAATAAATGAAGTTTTAGAAGGTATGCAAAGGTTCGCTCTTGCTTATATTGATGATATTCTGATCTTTACTTCTGGAAATGTGGAGGATCATTTGAAACATATAAAGTTAGTGTTTGACAGGTTAAGAAAACATGATGTGAAGTTAAAGCTCAGTAAATGCCAATTTTTAAAGACAGAAACAAAATATTTGGGGTATATTATAAATAGAGAAGGTATAAAACCAGACCAGGACAAAATAAAGGTTATTAAAGAGTTACCTGCTCCAACTAACGTTAAGGAGGTACGCGCCTTTATAGGAACATGCGCGTATTATAGGCGGTTTGTCCCAGCGTTTTCAAAAATAGCTGAACCTATTACAAACTTAACAGGCAAGTACGCTAGGTTTAAGTGGGATGATGAGTGTCAAAAAGCGTTCGAGTATTTAAAAAACAGTTTAACACTGGTACCACTGTTGACGCATCCAGACTTAAACAAACAGTTGATACTGTACACAGATGCTTCAGACAATGCAGTAGGAGCGTGTTTGGTGCAACCATATGAAGGGAAAGAGTCTGGAATACCAGGGGTTAAAAATGAAAGGCCTATATACTTCTTGTCGCATAAACTTAGCAGATCACAAAGAAAGTGGACGACTATTGAGAAGGAGGCTTACGCAATACATTACGCTCTTCAAAAACTAAATTACTACTTACATAACGCAAATTTTGTTATTAGAACTGACCATATGCCTTTAAAGTCTTTTTTAGAAGCCCCAGTGCAGAACAGGAAAATACAAACCTGGGCATTGAACTTACAGGGATATAATACGAAAATTGAGTACATTCCAGGTAAGATTAACACATGCGCTGATTTACTGTCTAGGATTCCCTATCCACAGTCGTCAGGTGACACAGAAGATGAAGGAGAACCAGAGATTGACGATCGAAATTGGCAAGTAAATATTTTAGATTCTGCTATAATAAATAGAGAAGAATTTGATAGTCTACCATCGGAACAAGAGTCTGAACATAGGGAAGATGATCTACACTTAGAAAAATTTAACATGAAAGAGGAGCAGGACCTAGACCCAAAAGTGTTACAAATAAAAGAAAAATTAAGAGAAACAGAAGATAACAAATATAAAAGGAATTATTTGGTTTTACAAGAGGATGGACATTTATACTACATGTCTGAAAGGAACGAACAACTGAGGAAATACATTCCAAAACATTTAGAAAATGAACTTTTAAAGGCATATCATGATGAAAATGGACATTTAGGTAGAGACAAATTGGTGAAGGCGCTTACAAGTAAATATTACTGGCCAAATTTATTTAAATCTACATATAAATATGTGGATACCTGTGAGAAGTGCAGATTGAGGAACATGAAAACAATAAAGTGTCCCTTGCAGGATACTGACATTCCTCAGTTCCCAATGCAAAAGATTAGTTTAGATATATCGGGTCCACACCCCAGAACATTGTCAGGAAACGTGTATTTGATTCATATAGTAGATGTTTACAGTCTTTGGCCGGAGGTTTATGCAATTCCGGATAAGAGTGCAGATACAGTAGTCAATATTTTTTTACAAGAGTTTGTCCCAAGATTTAGTTGTCCACAAAGTATACTTACAGACAATGGTAAAGAATTTATAAATAAGAAATTTGAAAAGTTGTTAAATGATTTAAATATAAAACATATAAAGACATCATATTATAGACCTACCTCCAATGCTAGAAACGAGCGTCAACATCAGACGTTATATAGCATTATATCAAAGATTGTAGATGAACATGAAAGGGATTGGGATTTGTTTTTAGGACCTGCCCTTAACGCCATTCGTACTAATCAAAATGAAAGCACGGGTTTTTCACCATATTATTTAATATACGGGAGAGAACCGATACTACCTATAGACAATCTATTAAAACCTAGACGGAAATATATGGGTGAAGACTTTCAAGAGGTTATAATACAGGAAATGCATAAAGCACACGTAGGACTAAGGAATAATATAATTAAAGCTAGGGAAAGGCAGAAAAAGTACAAGAATATAAATACAAACTTGCAGGAATTTAAGGTTGGTGATAGGGTCTATTACAAGAAGCATAGGAGAAACTCTAAGTTTGATAATCGTTGGATTCCAGGGTATTATATTTTGGAAAAACTAGGTAAAGTATCGTATAAAATTAAGAACCAGGTCACGGGACATGTAGCAAGGGCACACGTGGAACACTTAAGGAGAGATGAAGAAGAGATAGAATATAATAATAATAATAATTATTATTCAGACACAAGGTTTTTAGATGAACAACTCGTTAGAGGTGCTACAGTAACCCCAGGCGTTAGAAGAGATCCAGCACAAAATCCAGGCTTTGATGATACTCAAGAACAGACGATACCGAAAACAATAGAAGAAGAAAAGTTGAATGAGACTCATTATGATAGTATGGAAGAGGAAATAAGTGCTCCGTTTAGGAACACTAGACAGGCAACGAAAAGGAGAATGGATAGACAAAGAGATAGAGAAGTGAAAAGACAGAGGAGAATTAGGGATTATTCAACGAGCGGGGAGGATATGCCGTTACTAGAAAGATCCTTGAGGAATAGTGATCGACAAATTAGATGGGATATTGAACAAAAGAGATTAGCGGCAGCTAAAGAGAGACATACAGACGAAGAAGAAGAAATGGATGAAAAGTCAGAGTCAAGTAGTAGTAGTATGGAGGAAACAAATGGATTGTACGAAGAAGAAGACATTGATGTAGAATTAGCATTGGTTCAAAGAAATTTGGAGTTATTGAAGAAGTGGAACCGTAGGAAGTAGATAAGTAGAGAATATTGCAGATAGCAATTTATAAGTGTTAGAATTCGAAAATGAAGAAGATGACTCTTGGTATTTTTATAATCAATATGGAGGTAGTTTTGAATGAAGTATATGTATATATTTGGTTATTTCTCTATGGGGTGGAATTGATGGTTGATTTTTTAGTAGCTTGGACAAATTGAAGGGAAATAATTGGCAGGTAGGGCCACAAGTAAATAGGTGAGTGGATGGTGAATACTACATTAGTATAGATAAGAGGACTTGTACTGTAGTTTACAGTGATTAATTAAGAGGATTTTCCGGGTAGTATGATGTGTTTGGAGTTAGGCTAGAAAAAGGAGGAATTAATGTTTGTACTGTTTGTTATCATTGATATCGGCAGATATGCTTATAAGATTTGGATATTGGTCTGTAAGTAACAGATACACATATGTAGCATTGAATTGATGGGTTTACTTAGAATGGTAAACTTGTAATTGACGAGAGGAATGAAGAAAAAAAAAAAAGAAAAGCTAGTAGTGTTGAATCAATATTTTTTTTGATAATAACAATTATTATTGACGGAAACTGAAGATAAATTTTGAAACTTTATTCATAAAGTATGTATGGAAAGAGAAGTGTGATTACTTCTTACTTTTTCCTTTCTTTTTCTTATTTTCCTAAGTGCGCACTAACTCAATCTAACATATCTTTTCTGTGAGAATGTGAAATAGGGGATAAGGGAAATATCTTCAGTTTTGTCAATCATAATTTTAATGAACAGTTTAAATTTAAAAGCGGTTCGCTTACAGAGAGTTGTAGGAAGTTTTATAGAGAATTTGGTGGGGAGTTTTTGGTATTATTGATATACTGGGAAGTATGTCTCTGGTTAGCAATTGGCTATGATGAGGTAGGAAAATGAGAATGGAGTTAGGAAATATATAAATGGAATGGCCTGAATAAATAGAGATCTGGTACATTATTAGTATGGTTGTTGGGGCCACTATACGTAATAATTTTAAGAAAGTTTACTTGGAAAATCTTTGTTTATTCACTTGGGGTTTTATTTTCGTGTAACTGGGCAATGATGGTTGTTAATTGATTATTTTATTGAGACTATGTTTCAATGCTATATGTATATGTATTATGTTTTATTTCATGCTTGGTTTGGTTTTATAAAAAGTTAGTTTAAGTATGTTAGGATCGTTGAGTTTATATTGCTTTGAGTAAAACACTATTGGACCGTAAAAGTGTCTAATAATGATATAATATTTGCTTTTGGGTTGATAAAATGCATGCCATATTAATTTTGAAAATGTGTTTTAATTGGATAATTGTGACGCCTTGTTTTGATTTAGTTTTGCGTAAACAGTTGGATTGATAGATTAAGTGATGTGGTTAATGAATTGGTTTTAAGTTTGGTTAGAATATTAGTTAACTTTTCAAATACAGGGGGCTTTAAAAAAAAAAAAAAAAGCCCTTTCGTTCAGAAAGGAATTATAAAATTATTGAGGGAGGGTATGGAGACATAGGCTGTTGGGAAGGTTAGGTTGCTTGAAAAGCTTCGAATATATAAGTAGAGTATAACTAGATAGAAGTTTAAGGGAAAAACTGTGAATAGCAGCATATAGAAGAAATACATAGGGGGATAAAGGGCAGATCATGGGACATGAAGGGGGCAAGAAATAGGTGCTGTGAAAAACCAGCTTTAATTATATTAAAGGTGTTCATAAAAATTGAACAGGATCTCATGCTAAAAGGTGAGATAACGCAATTTGGACAAGATTGTGGTTGGAAATTTTAAATGTTGAAGATATAAGGCTTGAAACTTACGTAAAAAGTTCTATTTCATATAGGGTTGTATATATAAAGCTTGTAAAACATTATATCAACTTGGTTTATAGAAAACAAAGATCTATTTTTGCATGACGTATTTATAAGAAAAAATTTGATTGTACAAATTTTTTTATTGGCAAAGGAGGTAAATGTGGTTGTGTGGAATATGCGTTTCTTTGTGCTTATCTTGACTATTTATTCCTTTTACTTGGTGCACCCCTTCTTTACTTCTTCTAAATACGTTGTTCTCGTTGTTCGGGTTGTCTTGTATTGAGAAATGCGAGTGATTTCCTAATGCCGGTTGTACAAATACGATTTTACGAGCCATTTTGTTTATAATATGCATATTTTATATAGGAACTTGAGGAGCCAAGGAATATATAGTGGATTGCTATATAGTTTGGGGAAATGAAAGAAGAGTAGAAATGGTAAGTTAAAAAAGGGTTACAGTACATGGTACGAGGTATAGAGGTAAAATGGAAGAAGAAGTGGGTTGATTATATAGCTGGGGAAAGAGTTAAAGAAATAGAATGTTTAATTAAATTGGAGTTGGTTTGGGGAGGATTAGAAGAACTATAGAAGATTAGAGGAAAAAGAGGGAATAGAGTAAGGGGATTAGGAGTAAAGATTTTTCCTTTATAAGGAAAATTCTTTAATAAACATGGGGAGGTGTAACAGTATGTGTAGTTTGGGTTATAATTAGGATCTAGTGGGGAATTAGAGATACAGCACGATTGAGCATTATGAGTGAAAGCGGAGAGAGATGCTCAATCGTGACGTATTGTTGTTGTGAAGGGAGTCAACATCCGATAGTCCAGCTGAGAAGACACGGCTTGTCATCTTGAGAATAAAGTATAAAGTTTTAGTACAGATCAAGTCTTGTTACTTCATTTGACACTACTACAGAAGATCTAGTCCAAATTCTTCTAAAGCTTTAATCATTTCTGTTGTGATGTTATCTGCACCGGGGGCCTTGCCAGCTTTCATATGCTTAATAACATTTCGAACCTCCATTTCCAAAATTGGCGGTCCTTCATTATTCATATATATACCGGAAGTTAACAGTGATAACAACTCCGCCGCGGAACAAACATGGCAGGGGTTTTCTGATCGTCCTCCCTTCCCCGAATGTTTCCAACCATTGTACTCCTGACAGTCTCTGGGGGAGATCACGTCCGGGTCATGGCTCCGGGCGTCTTTCCCCTGCCATGCGAGACGTTTGGTCGATTTCGTTGTCCTTGTTTATGCTTGTCCCTTCGCTGTTAACATGTCCATCTCAAGCCTCCCCTCCCTCAGTGAAAAGAGTCTGTGCAATCTGTGCTTGCCCCTTAGCACCTGTGGTCGTGGGGAGCCTGCTTCATCCCCAGCCATGGCCTCTATCGCCTCCATAAGTCTCCGTTGCCATGTTTCTTCTTCGTGCCCCGTTCACAGCGCTGCACTCTACTAGGAAGCAGGTTCTTCCTTTGTTTCTGGACCCACCTCTTGGTCCCTGCCAAAAATGCTTTCAACGGCATGAAGTCAGTATTAACACCTAGAGAGATTCATAACGCATTTAAAATGAGAATTGTCAAATGCTACGTATATTCAACGCTACTGTATGGCGCGGAATCCTGGACATTGACCAAGCAACTAGAAAGTCGCATAGAGGCCCTGGAGATGTGGATATACAGGCGAATAGGTCGTATTTAATGGAAACACAACCAATCAAATGCAGAGGTCCTAGAAAAACTGGGCATGAAGAGACAGTTGAGGAGACAAGTTAAATATTTTGGCTACGTTAAAAGACATGATACTCTTATAAAAACCATACTGGAAGGCAAGGTTGAGGGCAAGCGAGCAAGAGGTAGACAATGTTACAAGTGGGAGGATAACATCAAAAGATGGACGAACATCACTGATCATCTGCCTGACAGAATGTACAATGAAGGCGAGAGACAGACAGTGTTGGAGAACTATTGCAGCTAACCTTCATTGTGGAGACGGCACCTGATTGGTTGATTAACTTGGTCCCTGCAGCTGAGTGCGACTTACGGACGATTACCGCTCTAGTATGGAGGTTTATTAACAAGAATAAGGGAAATACAGTAAAACTTAAAAAGGCAATGAATGAATCACCAAAAACGAGAAGTAGATTGTGAGCTTTACTAGAACACGATTACAAGAAAAAAGTGGACAATGCGGCTAAAGCCTTCGTTATCACAGAACAAACACACACAAACAGACACACAACTACACACAAAAAAACTATATGAAAATATTAAGATTACTTAGCTGAATACGTCTTGGGCGGCTGTAAGTGGATTGAGTTAACAGGATGTGTGGTTTGGTGGTCAAAGGTCTAATGGTCAGTAACGCCAGAAGCTCAAGGATTGGCAAAGCCACCAGGTGGGGGACTCCCGCCAGAGGGATAGGGGGACGCCCACGTGAGCGAAAGGGTTCACTTTCCCCTCAAGGCCTCAATGTCCAACACAGTTTTCAGTTTTATTTAACTTCCACAACCCCCTCTTCCCATCCCAGCAGTTGTATAATCCACTATACCAGTTAGGTGCATGCCCTTCACATGAAGTCGCAGTCAACCCTAGTATTATTATTGCTGTTTATGATTTCTTGGCACGTTTGTGTTCAGTGGTCTGCCATCGCTTTCTGAGCGATAGGCACTCATATTATTTTATGAGAGCCAACGTGCGGTGGTCTAGATCCAAATTGCACTCGGCTGTGTTTACAACATGGGATGCGGAATTGACGACGCCACAGAGCCGGCTTTAGAGCTCTACTAATCCCAATTTCACATTTCTCTCACGTGGGCGTCCCCTTATCCCCCTAGCGGTATTTTCCCCACCAAGCGGCTTAGCCAATCCTTGAGCTTCTGGCGTTACTGACCGTTAGTACTTTGACCACCTAAACCACACATTCGGTTAAATCAAACCACTTACAGCCGTTATTCAGCTAAGTAACCTTAAAATTTCCATGTAGTTTTTGTGTGTCTGTGTTTTTCTGTGCCGACGAAGGCTTTAGCCGCAACGTCCATTTTCTTTCTTGTAATCGTGTTCTAGTAAATCTCACAATCTACTTCTCTTTTGTGTGTGTGTGAGCGCGTGTGTGTGTGTGTTTGTCTAGAGGTCTCTCAAATGAGATAGATAATCATTCCCGCTTAGTCCTTTTGGGCAACCAGTTTTCCTGGCTCAGAACCCCCACTGTGAGATTCCTAAGTATCTACACAGAAATTTATAAAAGAAGGAAAAGGTCCCCTCAAAGGCCTTAAGAAGATCTGGACTATTCGCCCCTGTACAACCGAGGATTAACTTCACTCACCATAATGTTGTCAGTGTGCTTTCAGTCCGTCACATTAGATCTTCCCTTATTCTGTTTGTATCAAAGTGACCTTTGTCAGTTGTCCAATTAGACCTTAGGACTTTAGGATTCAACAGTAGTGGCTATAAACTCAACAATACTGTACTTAACGTCTGTTGAACAAGACTTCTACATGACAGGTTCTTGACAAAAGTGGGACATACATTCACATGGAAATGTTTACACCAACAATTGAACAAGACATACATCATGAGAGATACTGGACAACATCTTTACAGAACCTTCACATTTCACTGACATCATCAACAGTTGAACAAGACATGCACCAGGAATTGTACTTGACAACAGCTGGACTGGACATTACACAAGAATGTACTTCACACCAGCAGACCAAGGCATTACATGGACACGTACTTCAACACTGTTCTACACACACAATCTTTTATTGAGCTGACTTTAGGGGACGAGAGAAGACCAATGTTCCATCTCAATCATTACATCTCAAAGAAAAACCATCATATGCAATGTGAGTATAAAAATGGAAAAATTAGTACATCCTTCGAAAAAAAAAAACACCTCAACAGACACCCAATCTCAAAACTCTCCAACTCTCCTCCATCACATCTCTAAACTCTTTCTACCCAATGGTTTCATTGTACTTTCATCACTTCACTGTCCCTGGGGAAAATTATAGAATCCTTGTTATGAGCAAACCCAAGGAAAGAACTACTGTTCTGGATCATTAGCATCCTATTATATCATTAGCAATTGATGTTGGGAAAGCGCCAGGTAGCAAACTCCCTGTAATAAGTCTTATGCAAGATCATTCCCTCATGAGAACAGAATTTGAGGTGATGATGTTGTACTGAATCCCAATGTTGACCAGACTGCATGTGAAGCTGACAACTGGGGTACTTCAAATGGTTGAGGATATCACTCTCCTGACAATGGGAGATGTATTCTCTGTGCATGTTATTCATGACATGCTGAAGACACCCAGGGGTAGGAACAATATCCAATATACTGCAGCATCTCATCTAGCGAGTCCGACTTCACCCACATTTCAAGCCCACCAAACAATCATTGTGTGAGCACCATGCTGGGTGTTCCCGAAGTTAAGTCTCAGATGAACAAACCACTGCAAGATTGACTTCACCAGGTTTCTTCGAATGGGGATCACAACAAGAGACTTGTTTCAGCTCTCAGATGATAATGATAATAATGATCACAATAATCCAGATAATGGAATGGCATCACAGAGAACTGTTGTTCTCCCATTGACCTTCAGCTGTTAAGGAGCTGAGGTAAAACTTCCTGAGAAATTCCGGCATTTCGAATTCTAGAAGCAAGGTAGGTGTTCCATGGGCACAGGATTACTCTCCATGAGCCTGACCGAGGCAAACTGTAGACAGAGGTCGCATTTATAATAAAGCATTGTTTTCCTGCATTCCAAGACAGGGTTAACAAATGTAGACCAATCCTGGTTCCTGTTCATAAACAGTGATTATCAGTTGACTTGGACCAAGGCATGTCATGTCATGAAAATAAAGGCTGGCAAATCAACCTGTGGTTTTCTGTGGTTATCCCTGGATTTCACCCATAGGGAGTTAGTGCTGAGTCTGGGACTCCTGTTTGGTTGTCCCAGAGAAATAAGAGGGCCTCTCCACCATCCCATGTTCTCTGTTGATATATAAAAGGGTACACCATTTCTTTACATTTGTTCAAAGACAATGTTATATCAAACATCAACATACACAGATGGAATTGGGGAGGTAAGGGGAGGGTGTTGACCAAACACACCTCTCCTTGTTGGTGATGGAGTGTATTCGACTCTGATGGACTGTGGGTGATATGTTTTCATTATTCACCTCTATCCGTGATAGGCACAAGCCTATATGCTGAGACAGTGGTAGCTTAATACAATTACAAGCATTTTATATGTCTAGGTTCTTACAATGTTTAAACCACAGTAAAGCTGGGCACAATGAGAACAGACACAGTAAAGCAGGCATTGTAAGGCAAGCAGCATGAGCAAGCATTGAGGAATAGCAGCATGAGTCAGGCATTGTGAGGCAGAAGGAAGATAGGCATTATTTACAACTGCAATATGCAACACAATGTGACAAACTGCAAATAAAGTGACCAACCAATGGGTGGTATTTTTGTTACATGGATGTTGTGAGATACTTCCAGCCACCTCACGGTACTGCGACTTGAGATTGCTGACCAAAACGGCACGCCATACCTCCGCTCCGCGCAGAGACGATCAAAACATGCCTAAAGCCGGAAACAGCGAGCAGAACCCCTCTAGGCGCAATTGTGGGAGAAAAGAAAATGATGGTTCTCACTTTAAGATTGTTAGTTGTTCACATGTTGTGTTTAAGCCAAGCAGGTGTTCTAGTCCTCGGGCAGGCAAAGCTTTCATTGTGTGGCAAATCAATTCTTGAAGTAAGGTAATACAATGTTTATATTATTTATAATGCTGATGTACTGTTTAAAATTTTTACAAATGATCATGGTCTAACTTTGTGTTCTTGTAGAATTGAAAACAAGCGCCATGTTTTCTGATACTGTACTTGTTAGTTGGATCCTTCAGCTAAACATTCGGTTGCGATTTATTACTAAAGAATATTATCTTACAATTTGTGGCAATCTACTAGTAAAGAATATTTCTTTATACTCTTTTACATATGTGGCTAAAGGGTATTGGTGTTTTCATTCTGTTGCCATGTGCTAGCAAAATAATAATCCTTATACTTTGTTACCATTGCTAACAAAATAATATTTCTGTATATTTTGTGACAATATGCCAATGAAAAATATTCCCTTTATATTCTGTTAAAGCTGTGTATATTTACTTTTCTCAATATATGAATAATGTGCTTTTCAAATGTACTTGCTGAACATTGATGCTTTCACAGAGGAAATGTAGATTAAGAGTGTCTCTTTAAAACCATGTACACTGACTCGCACCTGTAGGGATGTATATATCTTGTGAGTTATTTACATTTTTCCCCTGAATATGTTTTGTGAAATTTTCATGTTTTGTTCTGAGAATAAATGCTCATTAATAAGAGTTGCACCATATACCCAAATCTTAGCCGGATGTTGCACACACCGACAACCTTACGTAGTCACATGATGATTAGGTGGTTCTTACGGCCAAGGGCATGCCATTTATGTTCTGAAATATGAGTATATAACAGCCTATTGTTGACTATGTGCATGAGATAACCTGCAGTCATTGGTGGTTTAACAATGTCGTCCTCCTGCCCTTTGCTTAGAAGAGACCGCGAGGAATGACCAGACATATTTGTTTAAACCAGTGCGTATGCTAAATACATAACTCATAAAGGCAGTCATATCAATACATGATGATGATGATGATGATGATGATGATGATGATGATGATATTATATGGTGGACAAGTAACTCTAAATACTTGATGATGATGATGATGATGATGATGATGTTGATAGGCATTTGAGATCCGAGCTGAACCCAGAGTATGAGCTTATTTATAGGCACCTGATCAGGACAGAGATGATGATGATTTTATAAGGTTGACCATTAACTCAACTTACACCCATCTCAACAACCCTGTCTTATCAAGCAACAGTCTCAACCTATCTCTGGCTTACTAGGAAGTGTCACTACATACACCTTTCCCATGCATCTACCATAGTATGCATCTAGTTCAACCCACTTTCATCACAATATACCTTTATCTTAATCACATCATGCCTCTACCACAACCTACCTTCTTTACAAACATGTCTGTTACATCCTGATGACTTTGAATCAACTTAATATAACCAGATAACCTGATCACAATCAGATGTAACAGAATGAGTACCATATCCGTTATTGGGTTGATGCGCAGGCTTAGGGCACGGTTGAGCATCCTAGAAGAACATAACTAAGGATGCTCAAGCCGTGACGTGGGGTTGTTGGGGAGTTCAGTATCTGCTAGGGCCGAGGTAAAGCAACATCCATATTTGTGTCCTCTGTAATTTTTACCGGCCTACAAGAAAGAAATAAACCTCATGGAAGAACATCTCCAGACTTCTGATTATATTTTATCCCGTTGACTGCATTGTTACAGGGATCAAAATGGAGCCAGTGATCAGGATGCGGGTCATGGTTTGTCGCGGAATGTAAGTGGCCTCCTGAATAGAAACATGGCTGTTTCTTTGTTTTCGTCAATACCATAGCGTAATGGCAGCTGAAAATTGTCGACTATAGAGAAATTTAACGAGCCGGCGTCTCTGACCAAATCTTTGCTACACAGTAATTATCAGGGCGTGCGTCTTTGACCAAGTCTTCGCTACACAGTGCGTCAGATACTGCGCTGACTTGGCTGTTCTTTTTTTGAGTCCACCATACATATGGAATTATAAGCTATATATCAAAATAAGGCTTGCCATCAATTTAAGAACAACCGTTGCTTTGAACGTCAAGGTGTTTTATAGGAGCCGTTACCCTTGAACCAGTACATGACCTTGGTCGTCGCTTGAGAGGAGATCAAGAACCGTTGTAATTGTTGAATCTGACCTCGCTTGACGGAATCAAAACCGAAAAGTCGTTTGGATCAGCAGCTCAAATAACAAAAAAATTACTTCGCTTGATCATAAGTGTCTTGGACTCTGGTGATTATCAAAATGTTAAGCGATCACGTTGATGTAGAACCCTTGGAAGCGGGTAGGCAAACTGAGTTGCCGTCCTGTTGAAGAAAGGACCCTACTTTAATTGCCAGATCGAGCCGTTTCAAGGCGTCCAGAAGTGCAAATTTTTTTTCAACATGCTGGAACGAAGAAAACGACATAAATGCTCGCTGTCAAATTTTGCTGACTGAATCGTTGTCACACAGTCTGCTCGTTGCCTGAATAACGCTGCTGCTATACACTGTCGTTCATTGCTGATTTCAGAGGGCGGGCCAGTGCTGTCCTCTGATCACAGTTGTTGATTGCCGACTTCAGGAAGTTTTCAGCCTTAAGATCTTTACGGGGTGGTGAAGCCCGCTTTGTCAACTCAGTCAGCCGCTGCCTGCACTGTTGTTTGAGAGGTTAACCAAGTCGCCACCTGTATTATCGTTTGTCGTCTCAACGCCTGCCTACACTGTCGTTTAGAGGGGCTAACCAAGGCCTCCGCTGATCGTAGTCGTGTAATACTGACCCTCGAGGACCTGCTGTCACGATCTAGACTCAAGAGGCTTGTTCAAGCCGCCACCTGCGTTGTCGTTGGTCTCAACGGGCTACCAAAAGCCGCTGTGTTACATCGCTGTTTCGGGGAGCTGACCAAAGTTAATCTCTGGTTACTGCCTGATACTGTCGAGACTACTAACTTGTCGTGACCTGATTTGGTGACCAGAGGCCAGAACTTGTATACGCTGGTGAAGTACATATATGTAGATTTAATTAGATTAGTTAGATTAGATAGTGTTAATTCTAGATTATATTAGTTATATTAATTATTATTTCATTGAGACACGTAGTAAAGAACATGAAAGGTTTGAGCCAAGAATTGAAAAGGGTGTCCATATGGCTAGAAGAATTGAAGGTAGTGGTCGGTGAGGTACAACATTTTGTAGAAGGGTTAAGGAGAGGAACGACTGGGCAAGAGACTTATAAATTTAAGGTGGAATGCAATAGGGTAGGAACGAATAACAGAAGACAATCACTGTTTGATGAAAACAGAAGGCAACATAACGTTATATATAGAGACAGTTACCTTGAAAAAGATGTGACTAAGGTCAGAAGTAGTTATAATAGACGAAGATACAGAGATAGGCCTGAGAGTAAAGAATGGAGTTGGCCTTCTTATAGTGTGAATGCTAGAAAAAGACGAGACGATTGGTTTGAACAAAGACGGAGACAGTATCTGAGGTCAGAGTCCAAGAACAGAGTAGGAAATGTAAGTAAGAATTCAACTACTCCTAAGGTGGTTATGAATTTGACTGTTAAACAGGAAAAACAGATGACGGGGTTAATAAAGAAAATAAACCAACAGACTCAGACGCAGCTGATTGAAGTGGTAGAACGGAACACACAGACACAGGTTGATACAGTAGAGGGAAAAGTCCAGGTACAACCAGTTAGCAAGGTAACGAAGGGAAGTCAAACCGAGTTAGTAGAGACTCAATTAAAACCAACTCACTTGACTAAGGGAGACACGGTTGAAATTAAGAAAGATAAACAAATAACAACCAAAGACGAAAAGAGACCAAGGAGGAAAAGTATTAAGGAAAGGAATACTACCAATAGTATGATAGTTAATAGAGGTACGACGACTGGTGTGTCAAGTTCCTCAGGTATAGACATTAAATTAATTCCTAAATGGTGTTGGAATGTTAGATGTGAGGGTTTAGGTTATGGAGAGGATATTTCCACCTCTACCGCATATTATAATAAATACTACGCTGCTAAAACAACTACAGATACTGATGATTCAGGGAACGAGAGGATTGCACTACGAGCAAATCCTGACTCGAAGCTTGATGTTTCCTCATACGATGTGGTTGCTAGTAGACAGACAGACAAAATTTTAATTGGCGACTCTTTAGAACAAGATACCAGTACATATGACAGAAAAGTAGCGAAGGCTAGGAGACGAATACCAAGAGAGAGAGAAAAAGATACTTTCAATAAAGGTACAACTGGGATGTCAGTTTCCTCAACTAAGATATTGAAGTTGTCCCGAAGCGGAACATGGGGAATAGAGGTAAGAGGAAGGTCAGACGTTCTAAAGCAGACTATAGGAATATGATCGACGTGTCTGCAGTAAACTATTATGACTCTGATGAGGGAACTATCATCAGTGTATCATCTGAAGATGAGATGGGGAGATGTAAGCGGTATGTAAGGTGTACAGGAAACAGTGAGCAGACAGACGCAAATAAAGGAAATAGAAAGAAAGCACTTAACAAGAAGAATAATAATAGACAAAATTATTCGACGACGGAAGCTGACTTGAGAAAAATCCAGGAATATATGACCTTAAGACCTGAGTACTTTAACAGATTAACAACGGATAGTGAAGATGACATAATTGAAGAGAGACGCACATCAGTACTAAGAGACAATGAAATATTTGGCTTGGATGCGCTCTATGGCTGTTAAAATTCAGAGGGTGAGGAAGGACATAGGGCATTGGTTTAGTTTATGAAAAGAATTCCGGTTTGAGCACATATATATGGGATGTCTAAAATAGGCAGATGAATTTTGTTTGGTGTGGCATCACATGGTACAGGGTAGGCAATAGTGTTGTTGAGAATAGAGAGTCACGGCAACTGATATAATATTATACGTGGATACGTTATAAAGAATATCTTGTGTTTGGTTTTAGAGTAGGGAGAGTAAACAGAGAAATGTCCCTAGTACGGAATGGCTAGATAGAGAGAGTTGATCACGTCGAGTGATGTATAACTGGTGTGATTAAACTAAGGAAGATTCAGCACAGAATTAGCAGAGAGAGAGATAAACTAAGTATGAATGCTCGTACTAAACTTGATTCGACTCAGGGCTATGACGTGATGTCTGAGATAGTTTCGCTTGGTAGTTTGAGAAGTAGGTATAGTAGCATTGGCAGATGAACCGAGCATGTCTGATGAGGAGATATAGATTAAGGAAGAATTGAGTATCATGTGTAAAATAGCCAGTGGAGCGCAAGAGTATTAAGAGTAAAAGACTATGGAAGCTGATGCTTGAAGAATACGAGTTCTTAGTGAGAGAGATGACGTATTGACATGTTGCTTGCGAAAGTTATTGTGTGGAGAAGTATAGAATGATGGTTATGAGGTTAGTAGCTCGTCGGAGTGAGGTTTGTTATGAGAGATCGTTGATAGTGCTAGTGAATGTGTAGAAGAGATATAATTTGCGAGAGATAATGTATAGGTCTTAACCTTTGAAAAAGAGTAAATGATTGAGAAAAGTAGAAATAAGGAAACAGTTGAAGTGTGAAAGTCCTGTTGAGTAATTCGTCTGGTAATGCGTTGTTCTAGCATGTGTAAAAATGTAGACAAACATATGTGCGTCGAGTATGGATAGAATGATGTCAGGTGATTAGTAACGCATGCATATACGAGGCGTTTGGAAGTGATCGATACGCTTAGGCTGTGCTGAGTAATTGCTGGAATGTAATTGCGGGAATGTTGAATTGATGTCTAAATTATGTATGGTAGAAGTTATAGTATAGGCACGTGATACTGAGAAATGAGAGAAGATGGTTTCCTCAATCGGAGTGAGATCTGTCATTAGTAACGTGTGGTGTGAGTTGTTGTTTCTGAAAGACTTCCGATAAATAGGAGGAGTGAAAGATAGTAAGGTAAATGAATGTCGGAGCATTATAAATAGAGCACTAGAGAACGTGTTCCGGTGGATGTGACTGGTTTGATTAGTATCGTGATATGAGAACGTTAGAAGGGAGTTGAGGATAGTTTAGACTTGTTGTGGTTGAATACAATACTATTAGAAAGTATTGATAAAAGAAGTTAGTTACGTCGGGTAGACGAGAGACTTAAAATTAGAATGAGTTATTGATAAATATAGTGGATAGAGGTATTGGAGAGGTCTATAGTAAATAGACAAAATTTTTGTTGGATGTAGTAGTGAGGAGATACCGTAGTTAACGGTAATGTTAAGAAGTTGTGGTAATACTTGGTATAAATCCAAGGGAAACAACTGGTGTGTCGAGAGAACAGATATTGTTCTACGTTAATATGAATATAGTCTGTAGGTAACAGATATATTTTTTGGGGATTAATGCAGGTTAATTGGCCTAGCATTGAGCGTTTTTATTACAGTTAGAAGAGTAGCCGTTGTAGAGAATAGGTAGGTATTACATTGGTTCGTAGAAGAGACCAATCTTGCTGGGTTACTTTAAGTAGTCAATTCTATGTAAATTATTGTTTTGATAAAGGTTGGGGATAACCTTCTCTTTAGCGAGAAGACAGTTATTTTTATTGAATTTGAGATTTCAATGCATCATATATGGTATGTTATAGTATTTTTTTAGTGACTTGGTTTTGTAAAATCATTAATATTTGATTTTAAGTTTGGACTTGTTGAGTTTTCTTAAATAGATAGATAAGTTATTGTTAGTCCATAAAAGTGACTAACAATGGATAGGATGTATGTCAAATTATTTTGAAATATGTTTTTCCTTGATTGACTTGATTGCTTTTATTTGATATGAGGGGAAAGAAAAATATTTAAAAACTTGGGGGGGGGGGGAGGGGGGGGGGTATGATATCCTGTTGTGATTTTATTTTGCTTGACTTGAAGTTAAATTGTCTTGTATGTTTACAAATATGTTAGAAATTATTTAAGTTTAGGTTACTTCACAAACAATTGTGGCTAGAATAAAGGAAATACATGGGGCTGTATTTAGGACCCTTCGTTCAGAAAATAGTTAATAAACTACTGAGGACTAGAAGAGAGACACATTCCCTTTATGAATAATAAGTTCATGAGTATCTGGTGTTGGTAGGAAGACTGCTGTGCCAATCAGCATTAGTGTGTTAGAATAGAGAGATTAATGGTGGCTATGAAGACCTGGAAACATATGCCATACTTAAGTGACGGGGTTCCTATATAAATAAGAGGGTTCTAGGAGTTAAAAATAGGAGCTGCATTAAGTCAGCATTGATTGAATATATATGGATCGGATGCCATATTGGGGAAGAAAAGATTGACGTGACTAACGTCTATAGCAGTGGGGTAAATGTGGAGAAAGTTTAAAACATGGTTTCTATGGGGTCGGAAGTGAACATTGATTTAGAGCCATGATGTACTTTCATAAGTGACACGAGATGGCTGGTTCATAGAAGAAGAAATGAGTAACGTGCTGCGCCAGACAGCGTGTAGGAAATTAGTAAAACATGAATTGAATCCCATGTTTTACTCCGAACAATAATTATATACTGTGGATATCAGTACAATGGTAGGGGGAAGAAAGTATGTTCATAATAAATGGACATTGTTAGTTGTGGAGTGCTGTGGTTACAGCGAGCAGAGATAAAAATGCCACGAGGTTTTAGGGGTCTGTGACTGAGAGAGAATAACATTGATTGCAAGCGGTCACAGACATGAGTTCAGTGCCGGTATTTGTTGCTGTTGATAACAGCATAAATTGAGGTTCAGGTGGACATTAGTGGGTTGCTGAGATTTTCGGCGAGATTAAGAGGGAATTCTGAGAGAGGTATGGGGGAGGATTAGTTTAGTGAAGTGGAGTGTTGGAGGTCTTGAGAAATAATAGACCCTTTTAATAGTGATGGTTGATGCCTGATGTTGTAGATAGCAGCGCAAACGGTAAAATTGCCATAATAAGTGGCATAAGTGAAATGTAGAAGATATATAATTGTTTTAGACTTTATTACATAAAGTCTCAGGTAACATAGGGGGGTAAGTATGAGTTGAGTGTAGTTTTTGTGAGAAAGAGTTCTGCTTCTTTTAAACTCCGGTGGCCACCGATTCTTTGTCTTCCTATCGTGTGCGAGTGATTTCAGGTTGGTTGAAAGTGGAGAAGTAGTAATGTAGAGGTAATACTGTTAGTGATGACGATAGAGAGTTTGAGATAGTATCAAAAGACTATGACGTTTTGAATTTTTGAGATCGTGATAAGAAGGTTTAAGCGGATTGCTTATGAAGAGAAGAAGAAGGTACAAATATATGTTATGATGTGTTGTATAAAACTGAGATTTAAATATATTGAGGGGTTTTTGTGATAGAATATGTAAATAATATATGTAGATTTTTTATGAACTGAGTTTTTTTTTTTAATGCAACCTTGAAGGACTAGAAACGGAGAAGAAGTATAACTTCATAGCGGGTTACTATGTAGCATGGTGATAGAAGAAAGTATTTACTTAAGATAGAGTTGGTTTGGGACAGCTTGCGGAGAGAATATTGGGAGTTGAGCGAAGTTGAGAGAAAGAAGGTTTAGGATGAGGGGGTCAGGAGTTAAGACTTTTGAAGTAGAAAAGTCTTTTTAAAGAAAGGGAGGTGTAACAGAATGAGTAACATATCCGTTATTGGGTTGATGCGCAGGCTTAGGGCACGGTTGAGCATCCTAGAAGAACATAACTAAGGATGCTCAAGCCGTGACGTGGGGTTGTTGGGGAGTTCAGTATCTGCTGGGGCCGAGGTAAAGCAACATCCATATTTGTGTCCTCTGTAATTTTTACCGGCCTACAAGAAAGAAATAAACCTCATGGAAGAACATCTCCAGACTTCTGATTATATTTTATCCCGTTGACTGCATTGTTACACAGACTCCCTGGTTTTAAAGTGTGATTATCTTATTTCATTGTCCTGGTTGCACCAAGAGTTGATCCCATCAGGACCATGCAGCAGTTAACTTTAACTTTAAACGCATCTCAATGAAATCATTTAAAGTCGACATGATGGAACGTTTCAATGATGAAACGTTCACACATTCAAATCCTATGAGGACGAGCTACCCACGATCACCCATTCACTTATCCGGTTCAAATAAACAAAGAAAGAGCTTCCCACGCTCACATATATGGTTCAAATCCGACAAGGACGAGCTACCCACGTTCAAACATGTCAGGTTCTCACATTTAAGGATGGATCTGGCTCGTTTGACCTAACATATGCGAGACATACACAGCCACAGGATGATTGGACGTGACACACGGTAACACTAAGTTCAATGTTTTATTTATACTTCACATGCAACACAATCTAATTCGGCATGTTGCCATTACAATGTAGATACAATAATACACACAGTCAATGAACCAATACACTCACAGACTCAAACCACAGCCGGGGAGTCTTCCATCTTCTCACAAGAGATACTAGCAATCGACATTCAGGCACAGAAATAATACAAGCCTCTCTCAAACCACGTCTGTCTAGTCTGGCTACCCAAGCCTCGTCTCCTGTTTCTCGCTCTGAGCACTTGCCCTGTGGGATCGAGTCCAGCGGGAACTGCGTGCGTCACGCTTGTAATTGCTTGACCGCTGGCGGTTAATCTAACTCACCAGCGAACCTGCGGATAGGTAACTGATATTGGCCTGGCGCTCGTAACGACGCCGCGGCACAACTATGGGAGATTATGACAATGCATTCGCTTCTTTCATCATCTTACGTCCCTCGCAAAGGGCTGAATAATGGCTATAACTTTTACAGAAGTAGCATTTAACCGCTCTTCTAAAGTTGTTTCATTTGTTTCTCTGCTTCTCTACCATCATTTTTAGGTGGTGTTTGTAATTTGGTGATTTATCACAAATAGCATACTGTTCGTGTGTTAATTTACAGTACTGGCAAGGTGTCAACTTTTGGTTTTGGTCTATATTTGTTTTCAGGTGGTTTAAACCTGTTTGTGTTTGTGGCAGCTGCTACTTCATTTTGACTAGTATTTAGAAGAAAGATGTCACGGTTTGCTGTATAGAATGCAGCCCCTTTGTTTTTGACTTCTTCTATAGTTTGGCAGTCATTCTGTTGTAAAAATTTAGAGAATGCTGTTGGTGCTGATGTTATTATTTTATTTATGATCATGAGATCTCTCAATTTTTCTAAGCTATTGTTGACTTTAGCTGATGAGATCCATTTATTGAATACATCCTGAACTGTCGAAACGTAATCTATGAACGTTTGGTTAGATTTTGGACATAGTTTTGAAAACTGTAGTTGGTATCCTGCAGTGTCTAAAGAAAAATGCTGCATGATTCTACATTTGATATAATCGTAGTCATTTCTCATGTCCTGTGGGATAGTTTCAATAACTTTTAATTGCTCCAATGCCAAATTTTTCATGTATATCATCGGCCAGTCCTCTTTTGGAATTTTATGGTAGGACATTAAATACTCAAAGTTCTGAGACCATACACTGACCGAATCGCCCGAACAGAAGGGTTTGATCAGCCCTTTATATTTGTTATACTTCTGTTCTTCTTGTTTGCTTTTTAGTTTGTTAGCTGAAATTTCTATGTTTGAGTCAATCTCTAGCTGTTTAACTTTTAATTGTGTCTGTGACTCAATTTCTCGTTGTTTCGTGGCTGCTTCAATTTCTAATTTTTTGGTTTCTGCATCTAATTCTGCTTTTTTGTTAGCCGCTTCAATTTCTGCTTTTTTGTTAGCCGCTTCAATTTCTAGTTTCTTTTGTTCTCGTTCTGCTGCACGTTCCTCCCTCGCTACATTTTCTGCGTGTGTTTTCTTACTCCATTCTGCCAGTTTCTCTGCTGAATAGCCTAATTTTTGCCCTAGCTCAATGCACTGTTCTAATGTTGACATTTTCTAAGTTTAAGTATTACTCACTTTTTAGAGATTTATTCCCTTAGAAAAATTTTGATGTACAACTTTTGGTTATGTCCCTTAATTGTTTACTTCTTGCACTCACACAAGTATGTTTTCCTCCGACAAAAAAAATTTGCATATGAGTACAATATTTCAATACATAAGAAAATTTACATGTAAGAAAAAAAAATGAGTATCGTTTAGAGATACAATATGTAAGACTTATCTGATTTGCTGAAGTTTTTGCTGTACTATCGCTGTTTTTGGTTCTCCGCTTCTTTCGCTTCTGCAGGAGACAATTTTACATCAAAAAACTTCTCATGGCACAATCAGTTGTTGGAGAGGAAAACATTAGTAATTTGTCACTGTTATTTGTCGTCAAGTCAATGTCATGTTACTAGAGAGTAAGCATTGTTATGTTATACTTTTGAAGAGGGACGGATAGAACAGATTTTCAGAAGAACAATAGCTGTAATATGATTAAACTTTGTCGTGTATTACTGTTGTTTTACTTGGCAAAGCCAAGAGCCGTCAATCTATTAATTTCAATTGTCTTGGGCTTGCCAAAATGGCAACGGCCCCCCAAGTAATCCTGTCAACGTCTCAGATCTAGGGGTATAGAATACTCAGGTTCAGACAGGCGATCATAGATCGAACATAACGCCAAGTGCAACATTCTCAATCTACTTTAATATCAGGTAGATTTCCTGAAACAGTCATCTAGCATTTTCTGTTAGAATACCTTACATACACATCGACAAAGCATCATATAATTCATATATCACAGCATTAATCTATTAACAACAATCTCTAGATTCTAAACCAATATCTATGTGTTCTGTCCCTCGAAGCTACACCCTCCTCTCAGTCCGCTGTCCAGTAGCCATCTGCCTACTCGAGTATGTGCTGTGGACATGGCGTGTCTCGCACACCTCATGAGAGTTGCACTCTGCCTGGGTCTATTGCGTAGTAGGCAATTCTATGTCATCGAACGTTCGAGACCTAGAACGTTCGAGGCGTTCTTATCTCCCTTCTTTGGACGCTGGTTCTTTCCGTGTATTGTTTCCCTTCTACAATGAATGTGAGACTCTAACAATCTCACATTGCGGTCACTGAGGTATGGATCAATGAATGTGTTGACTCACTCTACTGGAATCCCAATTAACACCATTATCTTCATGCCACCCGATCTCTTCTCCTTATGTCGTGAAGTAATAATGAGTGAGATCAAAGAGAAGCCAGGAGTAATAATTGGAGGATATAATATAAATAATATACGTAGATGACACAGTATTGGTGGTGGATAATGCAACAGACCCACAACTATTGTTGGACATTGTAGTAACAGAGAGTGCACAAAAGGACTCTCCTTGAATATCCAAAAAAAAAAGAAAAAAAAGTAACAATGGTGATATCAAAGAAAATGGGGACACCAAAATGTGACTTAGAAATAGAAGGGGAAATTCTCAACCAAGTGGATTGTTGTAAATACGTAGGGGCACTTATAACATCAGATGGAAGATGTACAACAAAGATTAATTCCCACTATAGACGATTGTTGAAAATTAATTGGACAGCAAAATGAGCAATTTGGAGATTTTGAGGGAAGCTGAGTCACAAAGACAACTTACAACAAACACCAGAAAGAAGTCATATTTTTTGGCCACATTATGAGAAGATAAAAATTTGAACATCTTTTGACAACCGGATAGATTTTGGCAAAGAGAGCTAGAGGAAGACAGCATGAGAACATTCTTGGCAGTCTTGTGTCATAGCATGAAAGAGAGCCAATATGCGAATTTATCCATGCTGTTGGAGATCGCAAGTTATGGAGAGGGATGATTGCTCACACCAGGCGGCAAGACACTTGATTATGAACTGCACATTGAATAATTCCATGTTGTTTTCACATTATTTATTCACTGTCCATGTTTCTCTATACAATCATGTAGCGTATAGGTTATGTAGATTTGTGAACATCTATTAGTGATAGCTAGGATATATGATGAATCACTCAGTTCTGAGAGAATCATGTTGGGTGAGTGATCATTGGAAGGAACACCAGCCATGCATCAAACTAACAACCTTCTGAGCACAAGGCATATAGCTTGACCACCTCACCATGGAAACCTACAACAAACCAACCAACATTCATAATCACCAATGAAGACATCTAAAATGTCAACAACTGTGAAGATCGTCTCTCCATTATAGTCCTAGCGAGTCATGATTTCAATACAACTAGTTTGATACCCTCGTGGAGTCAGTGGGTTCAGTTAGAAAGGTACAGTGTCACAACTCTCAGACATACAGAGTTGCTGGTTCTTCTTCTTCATACACCTTCAGAACACCTTCAACCTGAATATATATACAGGCAGCTGCAGTCGACCTGAGGTGGATGACCTCACCATAGTTTGTCCTCAAATGGAGCGGGTGAAGGCCAGAATTATTTTCTCTTTTCTGCCGAAAGCAAATGGCTTTGTGTTGATTTTGATGTTATGAGGTGTCTGCCATTCATAAAGCAAAGGCAAACCATTGAACATATAATTTCCTAGTAAGTCACAAAAGGCCAATAAATGCTGGAGTTGATTGCAACATCATGTAAAGGATATGCAACCAGCTGTTTAGTTTACTACCCACGCTCCATGCCAAAGGGTTACGGACGCAGTTTATAATCCTGCATTTGAAACACAGGTGATTTGGCAGTGGACCACCTTGCATTGGTTTTGTTTTCTCTTAACATGCCACTTCCAGTTGCTTCCTTTGACAAACCACCTCGGATTGTTTTCTCTTAACATGCCACTTCCAGTTGTTTCCCTTGACATACCACCTCAGATTGTTTTCTCTTAACATGCCACTTCCAGTTGTTTCCCTTGACATACCACCTCAGATTGTTTTCTCTTAACATGCCACTTCCAGTTGTTTCCCTCGACATACCACCTCAGATTGTTTTCTCTTAACATGCCACTTCCAGTTGTTACCCTTGACATACCACCTCAGATTGTTTTCTCTTAACATGCCACTTCCAGTTGTTTCCCTCGACATACCACCTCAGATTGTTTTCTCTTAACATGCCACTTCCAGTTGCTTCCTTTGACAAACCACCTCAGATTGTATTCTCTTAACATGCCACTTCCAGTTGTTTCCCTTGTCATACCACCTCAGATTGTTTTCTCTTAACATGCCACTTCCAGTTGTTTCCCTCAGCATACCACCTCAGATTGTTTTCTCTTAACATGCCACTTCCAGTTGCTTCCTTTGACAAACCACCTCAGATTGTTTTCTCTTAACATGCCATTCCAGTTGTTTCCCTCGACATACCACCTCAGATTGTTTTCTCTTAACATGCCACTTCCAGTTGCTTCCTTTGACAAACCACCTCAGATTGTTTCCTCTTATCATCCCACTCCAAGTTGCTTCCCTTGACATGCGACATCAAATTATTTCCCCTCGACAAACCAACTCAAGTTGTACCTCAGATGTTTGTATCAGACAAAGAGGGAAACACGCGCCTGTTTATGACTGATGACATGCCAACATTATGTGTTACTATAAGTGGTTTGGATATAATAGGACTTAAAAACGGACCCAACAAGTGAAGAATGTCAGAGATGGCTTTAACATGCAGCATCTGTTTATATGGCAGACATGTTAGTGCAGTTGATAAGGTACTGCGCTGATAATGTCATGAGCTTGGATGGATGCACGTATGACGGGTGTGTTCATCACCTGTCAACAGAGGAAAGATTGACTCTTCATTTTAGACACTAATTGATTTAAACAGACAAACCAGCTGAAGGCAAGAAGAAGCCATCATTATGCATCCCTAACACATTTGACAAACAACATAGCAAGTAACAGTCTTCTCAACTAGGGAATGCCATGTGTTTCAGCTGAATTCAGGCTCTCGTCATGGCACTGAATTAAACGCAAATGCCCGCTGGCTCAAGTAGAGTCATGAAGTGTTGATGCCATGAGCACAGCTGACAACTTAAAGAATATGAAGCCAGAAATATAAAGACTGGACGTGAACATTTTAGTGTGGCTGATCAATAGTAGCTGTATGGACTATGCTTCAGTTCACAGCGGGCGAACACAAGAAGTAAAACAAAAACCGTAAACAGTAAGAAGAAAGAAATATAAATAATGAGAAAAGGAATATACATTGCATGCTGCATATGTAAACAATAAATAAACCACAAACAGCAAAAGGTAAGTTATAAATAATAATGAGAAAAGGAATATAGACTAAATGCTACATATGTAAACAATAAATAAACCACAAACAGCAAAAGGTAAGTTATAAATAATAATGAGAAAAGGAATATAGACTAAATGCTACATATGTAAACAATAAATAAACCACAAACAGCAAAAGGTAAGTTATAAATAATAATGAGAAAAGGAATATAGACTAAATGCTACATATGTAAACAATAGATAAACCACAAACAGCAAAAGGTAAGTTATAAATAATAATGAGAAAAGGAATATAGACTAAATGCTACATATGTAAACAATAACCACACAATACACATCATATCAATAAGGTTTCTCATATATTTTTCATGTAGATTGTGACCTGGGGACACACCAAAACTTCAAATGCTATACCTGTTTTATATATGCTATTTACTGCCAATGTAATTAATATATACACACAATATAACACATTTCACAGGTTTCTAGTCCACATGTATTAAGTTAGGGTATTTCAGATCTCCATCATGAATAAAAGAAGCTTTAAAACTGTCATCATTTGTAACATTGCCTTTCTTTATGTGTTTTCTTGTGGTGTTTCAAATAACCAGTTTATGTTGACTAAACTAATGTCAAACTAACAATTAGATGCAAGCTTTGAAGGATGCATATATGAAATAAACTCTAGTGCATCAGCTTTAAGAATTAAAACTCAGTCTTCTGAAGGATTTACAATGAACAATCTCACTATTGTTCATCATCCTTCATGTATATCATTTTATAAGCAATTATGGCTGTTCATTTCTATCGAGACATACCATCAGATTCTGCAAAAAGTTCTCAGAATAAAACTGGATTCACTATTGTGACATTGGGCTTCAGAAAATTTAAAAACAAACTTTCTCAACACATTTAAATATCACTTTTATTCTTATCATTTAGTCAGATCAGAAGCCAAGATAACAGCTGTCATTTCCCAAGATATATAACAGCTTGAAAAAGTTTGTGAGCTTACAGTAAGCAGAGTTTCATCAACAACCTTACAAGACACGCAGAGAAAAGCCATTACAAGTAAGCACTGAAGTAAAGGACCTATTGAGATGCCAGGAGGTGTAATGGGTTTATTGTGCCTGCCCCACAATGTATAGACTAATCAGCACTCGATGAGTGATGTGGTCAATATCAAGTTGGCTGCCTTTACTTCCCCAGACATTTCCTGCTGCCTGTTTTAGGATGGCTGACTTTGGAGCCCAGGTCAATTATAAATATGTGTATTCAAATACTTGATCCCTGTGCCCGCAGGCAAGTATGCTAGTCACTTCACTGCCATGGCTACCAACCACCACTACAAACACCTTATTTTATTGTAAGAGAACAGCTGTAATAGAAAGTTGATCAAATACAAATTTGCCAAGTAACAACAGCCTTCCCAGTCACACTTCAAGAGAACAGTGCTTTGCAAACCCCAACAGGTGAAACTTAAATATTCAAAGAATATTATCCTGCAACAAACCAATAACACTGCAAGTTATGTTGTCTGTCATTACCACTTCAAAGAAGAAAGTCCTTTACTATTATCACCACCCTAGTAAGTGAAAAAAAAGACATTTTTAGTCTGTCCATGGTCACAGAGCCACTCAGTTTTATCATAATCAACATCAAACAAAAGAAGAAGAAGAAGCATAATCAACAAACTGTATATACTGTGGAAATGTCAACAGCTTTACTATTATTCATAATGGTGTATTACATTAATGTCTGTTACAAAGAATAGCAATTTCTAGTTTATTACACAAGAGCACACAACTCGGGATATTTCATCACTAGTTAAACAAAGTTAGCTAAACAAGTCAACCCAGTAGATTGTGAAATATGATAAACTAAACTATGATTTTACACCAGAAAATAACACAAACACAAAGCAAACACATGTTACACTTATTCATGAAAACCGGGGACAGCTCAGTCGGCATCACTATTTCCCTGTCAGACTGTGGCTGTAACAGTTGCCAAAGTACATGTGATAGACTAGTGTGGCAATATGATTATTTTGTATGGGCTTCTAATTAGTTGTGACAGTCATCATTATAAGTAAATGTACAGCCTGATATTATGGGCACCGCTACACAATTGTATATACGTATTTTCTAGTATATACACAATAGAGAACTGGTTTACACTGGTTGTCAGGGCAGGGAAGACCCGCCAGGAGTCTCTGTGGCAAAGTGGTCAAGCCATCTGCCCTGGGCTTCAAGGTTGTGGGTTCGATTCCGGCCCGCATCCTTTGGTTCACAAGAGCATTTTTTTTTCAGAGACTTCTGAGGGTCATCGCTTAAGCTACAAAGTTCGTGCTTTGTGCGACGCTTTCCGCTCTGTGGAAAGATATTGAACCATATGGGATAAAAACCCGGTGCAATGAAGTCGACTTTTCAGACCGGCCAAGCAAACATAGTTGGTCACCATCACCTTCATTGAGTTATCTACCAGAGATATTTTGGCACATGCTTTGTGCCTGTCCATCATTAGAGACATTGAGTTATCTAAAAGAGATATTTTGGCACATGCGTTGTGCCTGTCCATCATTAGAGACATTGAGTTATCTACCAGAGATATTTTGGCACATGTTTTGTGCCTGTCCATCATTAGAGACATTGAGTTATCTACCAGAGATATTTTGGCACATGCGTTGTGCCTGTCCATCATTAGAGACTAACAAGTGGTGAGTCAAGAGGAACACAACAACCATAAACATCACATCTGTGAAAGTCAAGTCAAGGAGAAACTCTCACACCATGAGCTGTACTGGGTATATGGTGCTAGCTCCATATTTTTAGACCAATTGACATTCGATGGATGATTTGGTTGATTTGTTATGGCACACAGTTATATTATTGCAGTATGTTAGAGGTTAAGTTTGAATTAAACAGAAATCAAAATGAATATATTTCTAAAGTTTAAACACACAAGCCACAAACAATATGTTGTCCAATTTATTGCCTGGCATATTTCACTGTATCTTGTCAGGTGCATACTCCAGAGTTACATATCATATGGAGTGAATACATGAATTATATTAGGGCTGAAATACTTAAAACAGTCACAGATAGTGTTTGAATGTGGAGAATCAGTTTTCCCCATGGTAATTGCAAATTTAAAATTAAGTCTTTCTCTTTGCACAAAATTGACTGAAGCCGTCTAATTACTAATGCCTTGATATATGCGAGCAATCATTTATTGTTCATCAAATACAATATACAAGATGTTTCCTCTTTTTTTTTACCATTATGATGATTATATAAATAGACACACGTAGTATTATTTGGTGCTCACAGAGGAAGAAGGAAATAGAGTTTAGAAGAAGAAAGAAATAGAGTTTAGAAGGTGCACTAGACAACATAAAATTTGAAAGCTATAATAGTTACCGACCCGGTCGGTAACTATTTTAGCTTTCAAATTTTATGTTGTCTAGTGCGTCTTCTAAACTCTATTTCCTTCTTCTTCTTCTGTGAGCGCCAAATAATACTATGTGTGTCTATTTATGTAATCGTCTTAGTGGCCTCAATGGTTCTCCCCATTTATTACCATTATGATGGCTTTAAACAAGTGACTCAAAATTGGCAAGCTAAGCATTTAATGACCTGTCGACTGCACAGGACTGTGCAGACTGAAGACTGATTACATCTGTTTTCCACCCATACTGGTCTATGTTTGGTTACATGATTTGCTCATTGCTACCTGTGGGAGTAGGTTTGGGGGACTGGTAATAATGTTTGATGAAGTCAGCTGAATATACATTAGATTGAAGCTTATGGGTAGGCGTTTTCATTATGTTCATGGTCCGGATTTAGAAGATTTTTATCTCTGTGTGTTTCAGCTGACATTTTGATGCAGCAAAGTCTGCCTGTGACGTCAGCTAGGGTTTTGGCCAGTGGGTTTTCCTTTGTGTCTGTTTCTTCCTGCTTTTCCGTTTGTCAGTGTTGGCTCCCAGCTCATCTGTTTTGAGTGGATGTTTCTCTGTGCCTGAACAATGAACAGTGCTGCCATCCAAAAGACTGCCACCTCTTCAGGTAGTTTGGTCCATTCAAATATCTCTTTGTAATCTTCGATATCCAAGATCTACAACAGGTAGCAGCGAACCGCCAGGCATGGAGAGACAGGACTTCTGCCTTATGAGCCGCCTTAGGCTCAAGAGGAAAGACTAACTTCGATAGCTGGTCTCTCTGGCCGAGGGGTTACATGACTTTTTCCGTAATCCCATTTATTAACGCACGGTAACACAGTGATTGAGAATTGGAAGCGGTTCTCCCCACGGGATAAGTGAGCCGGCTGCTCAGAAAGCAATGGCAAACTACTGAGCGTAATCTTATCAAGAAATCAACAATCTGCTGAAAGATGCTGATATTGACAGCAATGTCCTGTAAAGGATATGCAAATTTTATAAAAAAATCTTTGATAAATTTATCTCTAGGCTTTTGTCATCTTTCAGGATAAAAACTGGTTTACACTTGAATGTATTGGTCATTGTGAATGGGTTCCTGGTTTCAGCTTAAGGTTTCTCTGTGGAATTTTGGCACTGGCTTCAGCGTGAGGTTTCTCAGGTTTCTTTGGGTTGGCTGTTGGCTTGTTTTGGATTAGCTCCCTGTTGATTTTTAGCTGGTAAGTTGTGGAGCTTTTTCTGTCCGGGGCAAAGAAAAAGAACCTGCAGTTTGCGGCGACTGCGCTAGCCATGCGGCCTTAATTCCTCAGGCTCAAGACCCACTGCCCTACACCACAAGGTACTATAGGCAGTAAATGACAGTTTGTTTCTCTTTCTGTGTGAATCGCTTGTAGTATGTCTTCATGTTCTTTCTTTATCTAAGCCATGCATTTCACCTCTTGTTGGATGCTGCGCTGGATTTCTTTCATTTCTTCCAGAAGTCTTGTGTTGCTGCAGGTGTCTTGTTCTTGGTTATTTCATTGGTCGGCTTCTGTGTCAGGAGTTTATTGATTTGTTTCATTAGATCAGCTATCTGGTCTTGAAGCTGGCTTTTGTCATCTTGTGAAATTCCTGTGGCTGTCTCACACCACCATCCTGCTTCCTTCAATGGTGTGTTTGTTGTTATGGCTAGTCTTATGATGTCTCTGTGTCTTTGGAGGCACGAGCAGCCCAGGTATTTTGTTCTGTGTTTGCCAAGGCAGTTTACACACTTTCTATTATCGTTAGACTTCTAAAAGTTCTTGTCCTGTTTGACCAGCAGACATTCGTTGAAAGTATGGTCTTCGGTGCAGTATTGGCAGATGTTTGTCTTGATGCAACATGTTGTTTTACTGTGATAGGCCATCTGGCACAGAGAGCTGTGTAATTCTAACAATAAAGCATTCAGGCTGTTGTTGTTTCTTGTCTTTCATCACTATGGTCATCTGCCATATGTCAGTTCTTTTACTATGGTGTCTTTCTCCTCAGTCTGCTTTTGGGAAGTCTTTGATCTTGTTTGTGGCGGGTTGTCGTCACCTTTCCCAGTGGTCACTTCATTTGTGGCTTCTGGAAGGTTTCCTTCTTTCGGCAGTGATGGTGGCACATTGATACAGCTAGTAGACAGATTCTTTTCCCCACCCCTAAATTCTTGGTGTCTGTAGCGGCTTCTTCACTTCTATTCTTGAACATTAGGCGTCTTCTAGTTTTAGGCTTGGAGCGTGTCATGATTCTCTCATCCCTCGTATCTGATGTCTTAAACAGTTGGCTCACTTGTTCTCCATAGGGCTCCGCATGCAAACACAGATGATGATCACTGTTTCTTCCATGGGAATGTCGGTGAAAATAGGGGCAATATCTATCGACGCCACATGCTTTAGTGTAAGGTCAATAGTATCCAGTAGTTTGACTAGTTCAAATAACTATTTTAATATTAAGGGTTTGAAGGATTGTCACATGGTTTAGCAATTTCTGCAAGCTATTTCACCATCCTGTGTTGGACAGAGTTGAGTATAGATTAAATTAATCTCAGTGGTACCCCAGGCTTACACAATTTAGGAAGGCCACACAGTTGGGGGTTTATGAACCCTGTGGAATGAGTAACTGTGCAATCACCTCACTGATGAATTTACTATCTAAAAGTGACTGAATATCTTTCCTCACCTTTGCATCCAATTCCTCACGGTTGCTGACTTTAGGATCTAAGTAAAATTTGGCTGGAGTCAATAAAATGTCTTCTATTTTGTTGTAAGCATCAAATACGTGATTATTGAGATGTTGTGAATAGCTTGGATTGTCAGAGTAATTTAATAAGGATTGCCTGGAAGAGGCTAATGCAAGTAGAACATTTTATACAACTATCAGAAAGAGACAATAGCATTCTTTAGTACTGTGATGAGAAGAGAAGCGTGGGGAAGCATTGTGATGACTAGAAAGATCAATGGATGAAGACACATGGGCAGACCAAGAGATGATGCTGGTTGGACTTATGGTGACATTGAGAGATTGGAGTCAATCCTTACTAGGGACCAAGATCTGAGGAGATACATAAAAATCTATGGTAGTTGGCAGGACATCTTATGTTTCTTCAGATTGCCAGCTACAGTAAAAAAAACATCACAATCATCACACTAGTAAGGTTTCTCTCCTGTATGTGTTCTCTTGTGTATCTTCAGATTGCCAGCTGCAGTAAAAAAAACATCACAATCATCACACTAGTAAGGTTTCTCTCCTGTATGTGTTCTCTTGTGAGCCTTCAGGTGGTAAGCTACAGTAAAAGAAGTATCACAATCATCACATCTGTTAGGTTTCTCTCCTGTATGTGTTCTCTTGTGGTATTTCAAACTGCTATCTTGAATAAAAGAAACACCACAGACATCACACATGTAAGGTCTCTCTCCTGTATGCTTTCTCTTATGTTTCTTCAAACTGCCAGCTCCAGTAACAGAAGCATCACAAATATCACACTTGTAAGGCTTCTCTCTGTATGTGTTCTCTCATGTGCCTTCAGACTGCTTGAGTAAAAGAAGCACTACAAACATTATACTTGTAAGGTTTCTCTCCTGTATGTGTTTTCTAGTGGTATCTCAAACTATTAGCATGAGTAAAAGAAGCATCACAATCATCACACTTGTATGGTTTTTCTCCTGTATGTGTTCTCTTATGTTCCTTCAGACCACCAGCTTGAGTAAAAGAAGCACCACAAACATCACACTTGTAAGGTTTCTCTCCTGTATGTGTTCTCTTGTGAATCTTCAAGTGGCCAGCTTGAGTAAAAGAAACACCACAATCATCACACTTGTATGGTTTTTCTCCTGTATGTGTTCTCATGTGAGTCTTCAAACTGTCAGCTTGAGTAAAAGAAGCACCACAATCATCACACTTGTAAGGTTTCTCTCCTGTATGTGTTCTCATGTGAGTCTTCAGTCTGTCTGCTCGAGTAAAAGAAGCACCACAAACATCACACTTGTAAGGTTTCTCTCCTATATGTGTTCTCATGTGAGTCTTCAGACTGCAAGCTTGAGTAAAAGAAGCACCACAAACATCACACTTGTAAGGTTTCTCTCCTGTATGTGTTCTCATGTGAGTCTTCAGACGGTCAGCTTGAATAAAAGAAGCACCACAAACATCACACTTGTAAGGTTTCTCTCATGTGTGTGTTTTCTTGTGGTATCTCAAACTATTAGCATAAGTAAAAGATGCACCACAAACACCACACTTGTAAGGTTTCTCTCCTGTATGTGTTCTCTTGTGTATCTTCAGATTGCCAGCTACAGTAAAAAAAACATCACAATCATCACACTAGTAAGGTTTCTCTCCTGTATGTGTTCTCTTGTGAGCCTTCAGGTGATCAGCTACAGTAAAAGAAGTATCACAATCATCACATCTGTTAGGTTTCTCTCCTGTATGTGTTCTCTTGTAGTATTTCAAACTGCTATCTTGAGTAAAAGAAACACCACAGACATCACACATGTAAGGTCTCTCTCCTGTATGCTTTCTCTTATGTTTCTTCAAACTGCCAGCTTCAGTAACAGAAGCATCACAAATATCACACTTGTAAGGCTTCTCTCCTGATGTGTTCTCTCATGTGCCTTCAGACTGCTTGAGTAAAAGAAGCACTACAAACATTATACTTGTAAGGTTTCTCTCCTGTATGTGTTTTCTTGTGGTATCTCAAACTATTAGCATGAGTAAAAGAAGCACCACAAACATCACACTTGTACAGTTTTTCTCCTGTATGTGTTCTCTTATGTTCCTTCAGACCACCAGCTTGAGTAAAAGAAGCACCACAAACATCACACTTGTATGGTTTTTCTCCTGTATGTGTTCTCTTGTGAATCTTCAAGTGGCCAGCTTGAGTAAAAGAAGCACCGCAATCATCACACTTGTATGGTTTTTCTCCTGTATGTGTTCTCATGTGAGTCTTCAAACTGTCAGCTTGAGTAAAAGAAGCACCACAAACATCACACTTGTAAGGTTTCTCTCATGTGTGTGTTTCATGCAAAGAGTTAGGAGGAAAATACAACCTGAAATAGGAGAAGAACAATGTGGGTTTGTAGTAGGCAAGGGTACAGTAAATGCTGTGTATATACTGAGAACCGTAATCGAACGTTCTATAGAAGTAAACAAAGATCTACACCTTTGCTTCATTGACTACACAAAGGCTTTTGATAAAGTGAGACATGTCAACATGATAAGGATGCTTGAAGAACTACAAATTGATGGGAAAGACCTTAGACTTGTAAAAAACATATATTGGAAACAACAAGCTGCCATAAGAGTTGATAATGAAGTAAGCCAATATCAGCCTATTAAGAGAGGTGTGAGACAGGGATGTGTAATGTCTCCAGATCTGTTTTCCCTGTACAGTGAAAATATTTTCAGAAATATTGAAAATATGGAAGGAATCAACATTGGGGGACGATGCATCAATAACATTAGATATGCAGATGATACAGTCTTGATTGCAGACAATGAACAGGACCTGCAACATTTAGTAGATGCGGTTGTTACACACAGTGAACAACAAGGGTTAGAATTAAATTGTAAAAAGACACAGATTATGGTCGTCACTAAGAAGAACGAAATACCACAGTGTAATATACAAGTAAATGGGAATATTCTTCAACAAGTGAATAGGTACAATTACCTCGGAACAGTAATAACATCTGATGGGAGATGCCTTGAAGAGATTAGAACAAGAATCGCCATGGCAAAAGTAGCCTTTAGCAAGATGAAAAACATACTGACCAATAAAAAGATGTCAATTGAAACGAGAAAAAGAGTGTTGAGATGCTACATAGAACCTGTACTTTTATATGGATGTGAAGCTTGGACAATGAGCAGCCAGGCTGAAAAACATCTGATGGCTGTAGAAATGTGGTTTCTGAGGAAAATGCAAAGAATACCATGGACAGCCAGAAAGACCAATGAACAAGTCCTTCAAGAAACAAATGAAGATCGTAAACTGATCAGAGACATTAGACGTAGACAGTCACAATTTTTTGGGCATGTTATGAGAAGAAATGATTTGGAGAACTTGGTGACAACTGGTAAGATCGAGGGGAACAGACCAAGTGGAAGACCTAGAAAGAAGTATCTGGATGGCTTGGCCTTGTGGCATGGTCGAGACAAAAACACGGAACTGATCCACGACTCTGTTGATCGAGTGAGATGGCAGAACATGACCGCCCACGCTTACCGGCATGGCACATGATGGATGGATGGAGTAAAAGAAGCACCACAATCATCACACTTGTAAGGTTTCTCTCCTGTATGTGTTCTCATGTGAGTCTTCAGTCTGTCTGCTCGAGTAAAAGAAGCACCACAAACATCACACTTGTAAGGTTTCTCTCCTGTATGTGTTCTCATGTGAGTCTTCAGATGGTCAGCTTTAATAAAAGAAGCACCACAAACATCACACATGTAAGGTTTTTCTCCTGTATGTGTTCTCATGTGAGTCTTCAGAATGTCTGCTCGAGTAAAAGAAGCACCACAAACATCACACTTGTAAGGTTTCTCTCCTGTATGTGTTCTCATGTGAGTCTTCAGACAGTCAGCTTTAATAAAAGAAGCACCACAAACATCACACATGTAAGGTTTCTCTCCTGTATGTGTTTTCTTGTGGTATCTCAAGCTATAATCATGAGTAAAAGAAGCACCACAAACATCACACTTGTACGGTTTTTCTCCTGTATGTGTTCTCATGTGAGTCTTCAGAATGTCTGCTCGAGTAAAAGAAGCACCACAAACATCACACTTGTACGGTTTTTCTCCTGTATGTGTTCTCATGTGAGTCTTCAGAATGTCTGCTCGAGTAAAAGAAGCACCACAAACATCACACTTGTAAGGTTTCTCTCCTGTATGTGTTCTCATGTGAGTCTTCAGACAGTCAGCTTGAATAAAAGAAGCACCACAAACATCACACTTGTAAGGTTTCTCTCCTGTGTGTGTTTTCTTGTGGTATCTCAAATTATTAGCATGAGTAAAAGAAGCACCACAAACACCACACTTGTAAGTTTTCTCTCCTGTATGTGTTCTCTTGTGTATCTTCAGGCTGCTAGCTTCAGTAAAAGAAGCACTACAAACATTACACTTGTAAGGTTTTTCTCCTGTATGTGTTCTCATGTGAGTCTTCAGACCACCAGCTTGAGTAAAAGAAGCACCACAAACATCACACTTGTAAGGTTTCTCTCCTGTGTGTGTTCTCTTGTGAGTCTTCAAGTGGCCAGCTTGAGTAAAAGAAGCACCACAAACATCACACTTGTATGGTTTTTCTCCTGTATGTGTTCTCATGTGAGTCTTCAGATTGTCAGCTTGAGTAAAAGAAGCACCACAAACATCACACTTGTAAGGTTTTTCTCCTATATGTGTTCTCATGTGAGTCTTCAGACTGTCAGCTTGAGTAAAAGAAGCACTACAAACACCACACTTGTAAGGTTTCTCTCCTGTATGTGTTCTCTTGTGTTTCTTCAGACTGCAAGCTTGAGTAAAAGAAGCACCACAAACATCACACTTGTAAGGTTTCTCTCCTGTATGTGTTCTCATGTGAGTCTTCAGACGGTCAGCTTGAATAAAAGAAGCACCACAAACATCACACTTGTAAGGTTTCTCTCCTGTATGTGTTCTCTTGTGAATCTTCAAGTGGCCAGCTTGAGTAAAAGAAACACCACAATCATCACACATGTATGGTTTTTCTCCTGTATGTGTTCTCATGTGAGTCTTCAAACTGTCAGCTTGAGTAAAAGAAGCACCACAATCATCACACTTGTAAGGTTTCTCTCCTGTATGTGTTCTCATGTGAGTCTTCAGTCTGTCTGCTCGAGTAAAAGAAGCACCACAAACATCACACTTGTAAGGTTTCTCTCCTATATGTGTTCTCATGTGAGTCTTCAGACTGCAAGCTTGAGTAAAAGAAGCACCACAAACATCACACTTGTAAGGTTTCTCTCCTGTATGTGTTCTCATGTGAGTCTTCAGACGGTCAGCTTGAATAAAAGAAGCACCACAAACATCACACTTGTAAGGTTTCTCTCATGTGTGTGTTTTCTTGTGGTATCTCAAACTATTAGCATAAGTAAAAGATGCACCACAAACACCACACTTGTAAGGTTTCTCTCCTGTATGTGTTCTCTTGTGTATCTTCAGATTGCCAGCTACAGTAAAAAAAACATCACAATCATCACACTAGTAAGGTTTCTCTCCTGTATGTGTTCTCTTGTGAGCCTTCAGGTGATCAGCTACAGTAAAAGAAGTATCACAATCATCACATCTGTTAGGTTTCTCTCCTGTATGTGTTCTCTTGTGGTATTTCAAACTGCTATCTTGAGTAAAAGAAACACCACAGACATCACACATGTAAGGTCTCTCTCCTGTATGCTTTCTCTTATGTTTCTTCAAACTGCCAGCTTTAGTAACAGAAGCATCACAAATATCACACTTGTAAGGCTTCTCTCCTGATGTGTTCTCTCATGTGCCTTCAGACTGCTTGAGTAAAAGAAGCACTACAAACATTATACTTGTAAGGTTTCTCTCCTGTATGTGTTTTCTTGTGGTATCTCAAACTATTAGCATGAGTAAAAGAAGCACCACAAACATCACACTTGTACAGTTTTTCTCCTGTATGTGTTCTCTTATGTTCCTTCAGACCACCAGCTTGAGTAAAAGAAGCACCACAAACATCACACTTGTATGGTTTTTCTCCTGTATGTGTTCTCTTGTGAATCTTCAAGTGGCCAGCTTGAGTAAAAGAAGCACCGCAATCATCACACTTGTATGGTTTTTCTCCTGTATGTGTTCTCATGTGAGTCTTCAAACTGTCAGCTTGAGTAAAAGAAGCACCACAAACATCACACTTGTAAGGTTTCTCTCATGTGTGTGTTTCATGCAAAGAGTTAGGAGGAAAATACAACCTGAAATAGGAGAAGAACAATGTGGGTTTGTAGTAGGCAAGGGTACAGTAAATGCTGTGTATATACTGAGAACCGTAATCGAACGTTCTATAGAAGTAAACAAAGATCTACACCTTTGCTTCATTGACTACACAAAGGCTTTTGATAAAGTGAGACATGTCAACATGATAAGGATGCTTGAAGAACTACAAATTGATGGGAAAGACCTTAGACTTGTAAAAAACATATATTGGAAACAACAAGCTGCCATAAGAGTTGATAATGAAGTAAGCCAATATCAGCCTATTAAGAGAGGTGTGAGACAGGGATGTGTAATGTCTCCAGATCTGTTTTCCCTGTACAGTGAAAATATTTTCAGAAATATTGAAAATATGGAAGGAATCAACATTGGGGGACGATGCATCAATAACATTAGATATGCAGATGATACAGTCTTGATTGCAGACAATGAACAGGACCTGCAACATTTAGTAGATGCGGTTGTTACACACAGTGAACAACAAGGGTTAGAATTAAATTGTAAAAAGACACAGATTATGGTCGTCACTAAGAAGAACGAAATACCACAGTGTAATATACAAGTAAATGGGAATATTCTTCAACAAGTGAATAGGTACAATTACCTCGGAACAGTAATAACATCTGATGGGAGATGCCTTGAAGAGATTAGAACAAGAATCGCCATGGCAAAAGTAGCCTTTAGCAAGATGAAAAACATACTGACCAATAAAAAGATGTCAATTGAAACGAGAAAAAGAGTGTTGAGATGCTACATAGAACCTGTACTTTTATATGGATGTGAAGCTTGGACAATGAGCAGCCAGGCTGAAAAACATCTGATGGCTGTAGAAATGTGGTTTCTGAGGAAAATGCAAAGAATACCATGGACAGCCAGAAAGACCAATGAACAAGTCCTTCAAGAAACAAATGAAGATCGTAAACTGATCAGAGACATTAGACGTAGACAGTCACAATTTTTTGGGCATGTTATGAGAAGAAATGATTTGGAGAACTTGGTGACAACTGGTAAGATCGAGGGGAACAGACCAAGTGGAAGACCTAGAAAGAAGTATCTGGATGGCTTGGCCTTGTGGCATGGTCGAGACAAAAACACGGAACTGATCCACGACTCTGTTGATCGAGTGAGATGGCAGAACATGACCGCCCACGCTTACCGGCATGGCACATGATGGATGGATGGAGTAAAAGAAGCACCACAATCATCACACTTGTAAGGTTTCTCTCCTGTATGTGTTCTCATGTGAGTCTTCAGTCTGTCTGCTCGAGTAAAAGAAGCACCACAAACATCACACTTGTAAGGTTTCTCTCCTGTATGTGTTCTCATGTGAGTCTTCAGATGGTCAGCTTTAATAAAAGAAGCACCACAAACATCACACATGTAAGGTTTTTCTCCTGTATGTGTTCTCATGTGAGTCTTCAGAATGTCTGCTCGAGTAAAAGAAGCACCACAAACATCACACTTGTAAGGTTTCTCTCCTGTATGTGTTCTCATGTGAGTCTTCAGACAGTCAGCTTTAATAAAAGAAGCACCACAAACATCACACATGTAAGGTTTCTCTCCTGTATGTGTTTTCTTGTGGTATCTCAAGCTATAATCATGAGTAAAAGAAGCACCACAAACATCACACTTGTACGGTTTTTCTCCTGTATGTGTTCTCATGTGAGTCTTCAGAATGTCTGCTCGAGTAAAAGAAGCACCACAAACATCACACTTGTACGGTTTTTCTCCTGTATGTGTTCTCATGTGAGTCTTCAGAATGTCTGCTCGAGTAAAAGAAGCACCACAAACATCACACTTGTAAGGTTTCTCTCCTGTATGTGTTCTCATGTGAGTCTTCAGACAGTCAGCTTGAATAAAAGAAGCACCACAAACATCACACTTGTAAGGTTTCTCTCCTGTGTGTGTTTTCTTGTGGTATCTCAAATTATTAGCATGAGTAAAAGAAGCACCACAAACACCACACTTGTAAGTTTTCTCTCCTGTATGTGTTCTCTTGTGTATCTTCAGGCTGCTAGCTTCAGTAAAAGAAGCACTACAAACATTACACTTGTAAGGTTTTTCTCCTGTATGTGTTCTCATGTGAGTCTTCAGACCACCAGCTTGAGTAAAAGAAGCACCACAAACATCACACTTGTAAGGTTTCTCTCCTGTGTGTGTTCTCTTGTGAGTCTTCAAGTGGCCAGCTTGAGTAAAAGAAGCACCACAAACATCACACTTGTATGGTTTTTCTCCTGTATGTGTTCTCATGTGAGTCTTCAGATTGTCAGCTTGAGTAAAAGAAGCACCACAAACATCACACTTGTAAGGTTTTTCTCCTATATGTGTTCTCATGTGAGTCTTCAGACTGTCAGCTTGAGTAAAAGAAGCACTACAAACACCACACTTGTAAGGTTTCTCTCCTGTATGTGTTCTCTTGTGTTTCTTCAGACTGCAAGCTTGAGTAAAAGAAGCACCACAAACATCACACTTGTAAGGTTTCTCTCCTGTATGTGTTCTCATGTGAGTCTTCAGACGGTCAGCTTGAATAAAAGAAGCACCACAAACATCACACTTGTAAGGTTTCTCTCCTGTATGTGTTCTCTTGTGAATCTTCAAGTGGCCAGCTTGAGTAAAAGAAACACCACAATCATCACACATGTATGGTTTTTCTCCTGTATGTGTTCTCATGTGAGTCTTCAAACTGTCAGCTTGAGTAAAAGAAGCACCACAATCATCACACTTGTAAGGTTTCTCTCCTGTATGTGTTCTCATGTGAGTCTTCAGTCTGTCTGCTCGAGTAAAAGAAGCACCACAAACATCACACTTGTAAGGTTTCTCTCCTATATGTGTTCTCATGTGAGTCTTCAGACTGCAAGCTTGAGTAAAAGAAGCACCACAAACATCACACTTGTAAGGTTTCTCTCCTGTATGTGTTCTCATGTGAGTCTTCAGACGGTCAGCTTGAATAAAAGAAGCACCACAAACATCACACTTGTAAGGTTTCTCTCATGTGTGTGTTTTCTTGTGGTATCTCAAACTATTAGCATAAGTAAAAGATGCACCACAAACACCACACTTGTAAGGTTTCTCTCCTGTATGTGTTCTCTTGTGTATCTTCAGATTGCCAGCTACAGTAAAAAAAACATCACAATCATCACACTAGTAAGGTTTCTCTCCTGTATGTGTTCTCTTGTGAGCCTTCAGGTGATCAGCTACAGTAAAAGAAGTATCACAATCATCACATCTGTTAGGTTTCTCTCCTGTATGTGTTCTCTTGTGGTATTTCAAACTGCTATCTTGAGTAAAAGAAACACCACAGACATCACACATGTAAGGTCTCTCTCCTGTATGCTTTCTCTTATGTTTCTTCAAACTGCCAGCTTCAGTAACAGAAGCATCACAAATATCACACTTGTAAGGCTTCTCTCCTGTATGTGTTCTCTCATGTGCCTTCAGACTGCTTGAGTAAAAGAAGCACTACAAACATTATACTTGTAAGGTTTCTCTCCTGTATGTGTTTTCTTGTGGTATCTCAAACTATTAGCATGAGTAAAAGAAGCACCACAAACATCACACTTGTACAGTTTTTCTCCTGTATGTGTTCTCTTATGTTCCTTCAGACCACCAGCTTGAGTAAAAGAAGCACCACAAACATCACACTTGTATGGTTTTTCTCCTGTATGTGTTCTCATGTGAGTCTTCAAACTGTCAGCTTGAGTAAAAGAAGCACCACAATCATCACACTTGTAAGGTTTCTCTCCTGTATGTGTTCTCATGTGAGTCTTCAGTCTGTCTGCTCGAGTAAAAGAAGCACCACAAACATCACACTTGTAAGGTTTCTCTCCTGTATGTGTTCTCATGTGAGTCTTCAGATGGTCAGCTTTAATAAAAGAAGCACCACAAACATCACACATGTAAGGTTTTTCTCCTGTATGTGTTCTCATGTGAGTCTTCAGAATGTCTGCTCGAGTAAAAGAAGCACCACAAACATCACACTTGTAAGGTTTCTCTCCTGTATGTGTTCTCATGTGAGTCTTCAGACAGTCAGCTTTAATAAAAGAAGCACCACAAACATCACACATGTAAGGTTTCTCTCCTGTATGTGTTTTCTTGTGGTATCTCAAGCTATAATCATGAGTAAAAGAAGCACCACAAACATCACACTTGTAAGGTTTTTCTCCTGTATGTGTTCTCATGTGAGTCTTCAGAATGTCTGCTCGAGTAAAAGAAGCACCACAAACATCACACTTGTAAGGTTTCTCTCCTGTATGTGTTCTCATGTGAGTCTTCAGACAGTCAGCTTGAATAAAAGAAGCACCACAAACATCACACTTGTAAGGTTTCTCTCCTGTGTGTGTTTTCTTGTGGTATCTCAAATTATTAGCATGAGTAAAAGAAGCACCACAAACACCACACTTGTAAGTTTTCTCTCCTGTATGTGTTCTCTTGTGTATCTTCAGGCTGCTGGCTTCAGTAAAAGAAGCACTACAAACATTACACTTGTAAGGTTTTTCTCCTGTATGTGTTCTCATGTGAGTCTTCAGACCACCAGCTTGAGTAAAAGAAGCACCACAAACATCACACTTGTAAGGTTTCTCTCCTGTGTGTGTTCTCTTGTGAGTCTTCAAGTGGCCAGCTTGAGTAAAAGAAGCACCACAAACATCACACTTGTATGGTTTTTCTCCTGTATGTGTTCTCATGTGAGTCTTCAGATTGTCAGCTTGAGTAAAAGAAGCACCACAAACATCACACTTGTAAGGTTTTTCTCCTATATGTGTTCTCATGTGAGTCTTCAGACTGTCAGCTTGAGTAAAAGAAGCACTACAAACACCACACTTGTAAGGTTTCTCTCCTGTATGTGTTCTCTTGTGTTTCTTCAGACTGCAAGCTTGAGTAAAAGAAGCACCACAAACATCACACTTGTAAGGTTTCTCTCCTGTATGTGTTCTCATGTGAGTCTTCAGAATGTCTGCTCGAGTAAAAGAAGCACCACAACCATCACACTTGTAAGGTTTCTCTCCTGTATGTGTTCTCTTGTGAATCTTCAAGTGGCCAGCTTGAGTAAAAGAAACACCACAATCATCACACATGTATGGTTTTTCTCCTGTATGTGTTCTCATGTGAGTCTTCAAACTGTCAGCTTGAGTAAAAGAAGCACCACAATCATCACACTTGTAAGGTTTTTCTCCTGTATGTGTTCTCATGTGAGTCTTCAGTCTGTCTGCTCGAGTAAAAGAAGCACCACAAACATCACACTTGTAAGGTTTCTCTCCTATATGTGTTCTCATGTGAGTCTTCAGACTGCAAGCTTGAGTAAAAGAAGCACCACAAACATCACACTTGTAAGGTTTCTCTCCTGTATGTGTTCTCATGTGAGTCTTCAGACGGTCAGCTTGAATAAAAGAAGCACCACAAACATCACACTTGTAAGGTTTCTCTCATGTGTGTGTTTTCTTGTGGTATCTCAAACTATTAGCATAAGTAAAAGATGCACCACAAACACCACACTTGTAAGGTTTCTCTCCTGTATGTGTTCTCTTGTGTATCTTCAGATTGCCAGCTACAGTAAAAAAAACATCACAATCATCACACTAGTAAGGTTTCTCTCCTGTATGTGTTCTCTTGTGAGCCTTCAGGTGATCAGCTACAGTAAAAGAAGTATCACAATCATCACATCTGTTAGGTTTCTCTCCTGTATGTGTTCTCTTGTGGTATTTCAAACTGCTATCTTGAGTAAAAGAAACACCACAGACATCACACATGTAAGGTCTCTCTCCTGTATGCTTTCTCTTATGTTTCTTCAAACTGCCAGCTTCAGTAACAGAAGCATCACAAATATCACACTTGTAAGGCTTCTCTCCTGTATGTGTTCTCTCATGTGCCTTCAGACTGCTTGAGTAAAAGAAGCACTACAAACATTATACTTGAAAGGTTTCTCTCCTGTATGTGTTTTCTTGTGGTATCTCAAACTATTAGCATGAGTAAAAGAAGCACCACAAACATCACACTTGTACAGTTTTTCTCCTGTATGTGTTCTCTTATGTTCCTTCAGACCACCAGCTTGAGTAAAAGAAGCACCACAAACATCACACTTGTATGGTTTTTCTCCTGTATGTGTTCTCTTGTGAATCTTCAAGTGGCCAGCTTGAGTAAAAGAAGCACCGCAATCATCACACTTGTATGGTTTTTCTCCTGTATGTGTTCTCATGTGAGTCTTCAGAATGTCTGCTCGAGTAAAAGAAGCACCACAAACATCACACTTGTAAGGTTTCTCTCCTGTATGTGTTCTCATGTGAGTCTTCAGACAGTCAGCTTGAATAAAAGAAGCACCACAAACATCACACTTGTAAGGTTTCTCTCCTGTGTGTGTTTTCTTGTGGTATCTCAAATTATTAGCATGAGTAAAAGAAGCACCACAAACACCACACTTGTAAGTTTTCTCTCCTGTATGTGTTCTCTTGTGTATCTTCAGGCTGCTGGCTTCAGTAAAAGAAGCACTACAAACATTACACTTGTAAGGTTTTTCTCCTGTATGTGTTCTCATGTGAGTCTTCAGACCACCAGCTTGAGTAAAAGAAGCACCACAAACATCACACTTGTAAGGTTTCTCTCCTGTGTGTGTTCTCTTGTGAGTCTTCAAGTGGCCAGCTTGAGTAAAAGAAGCACCACAAACATCACACTTGTATGGTTTTTCTCCTGTATGTGTTCTCATGTGAGTCTTCAGATTGTCAGCTTGAGTAAAAGAAGCACCACAAACATCACACTTGTAAGGTTTTTCTCCTATATGTGTTCTCATGTGAGTCTTCAGACTGTCAGCTTGAGTAAAAGAAGCACTACAAACACCACACTTGTAAGGTTTCTCTCCTGTATGTGTTCTCTTGTGTTTCTTCAGACTGCAAGCTTGAGTAAAAGAAGCACCACAAACATCACACTTGTAAGGTTTCTCTCCTGTATGTGTTCTCATGTGAGTCTTCAGAATGTCTGCTCGAGTAAAAGAAGCACCACAACCATCACACTTGTAAGGTTTCTCTCCTGTATGTGTTCTCTTGTGAATCTTCAAGTGGCCAGCTTGAGTAAAAGAAACACCACAATCATCACACATGTATGGTTTTTCTCCTGTATGTGTTCTCATGTGAGTCTTCAAACTGTCAGCTTGAGTAAAAGAAGCACCACAATCATCACACTTGTAAGGTTTCTCTCCTGTATGTGTTCTCATGTGAGTCTTCAGTCTGTCTGCTCGAGTAAAAGAAGCACCACAAACATCACACTTGTAAGGTTTCTCTCCTATATGTGTTCTCATGTGAGTCTTCAGACTGCAAGCTTGAGTAAAAGAAGCACCACAAACATCACACTTGTAAGGTTTCTCTCCTGTATGTGTTCTCATGTGAGTCTTCAGACGGTCAGCTTGAATAAAAGAAGCACCACAAACATCACACTTGTAAGGTTTCTCTCATGTGTGTGTTTTCTTGTGGTATCTCAAACTATTAGCATAAGTAAAAGATGCACCACAAACACCACACTTGTAAGGTTTCTCTCCTGTATGTGTTCTCTTGTGTATCTTCAGATTGCCAGCTACAGTAAAAAAAACATCACAATCATCACACTAGTAAGGTTTCTCTCCTGTATGTGTTCTCTTGTGAGCCTTCAGGTGATCAGCTACAGTAAAAGAAGTATCACAATCATCACATCTGTTAGGTTTCTCTCCTGTATGTGTTCTCTTGTGGTATTTCAAACTGCTATCTTGAGTAAAAGAAACACCACAGACATCACACATGTAAGGTCTCTCTCCTGTATGCTTTCTCTTATGTTTCTTCAAACTGCCAGCTTCAGTAACAGAAGCATCACAAATATCACACTTGTAAGGCTTCTCTCCTGTATGTGTTCTCTCATGTGCCTTCAGACTGCTTGAGTAAAAGAAGCACTACAAACATTATACTTGAAAGGTTTCTCTCCTGTATGTGTTTTCTTGTGGTATCTCAAACTATTAGCATGAGTAAAAGAAGCACCACAAACATCACACTTGTACAGTTTTTCTCCTGTATGTGTTCTCTTATGTTCCTTCAGACCACCAGCTTGAGTAAAAGAAGCACCACAAACATCACACTTGTATGGTTTTTCTCCTGTATGTGTTCTCTTGTGATTCTTCAAGTGGCCAGCTTGAGTAAAAGAAGCACCGCAATCATCACACTTGTATGGTTTTTCTCCTGTATGTGTTCTCATGTGAGTCTTCAAACTGTCAGCTTGAGTAAAAGAAGCACCACAATCATCACACTTGTAAGGTTTCTCTCCTGTATGTGTTCTCATGTGAGTCTTCAGTCTGTCTGCTCGAGTAAAAGAAGCACCACAAACATCACACTTGTAAGGTTTCTCTCCTGTATGTGTTCTCATGTGAGTCTTCAGATGGTCAGCTTTAATAAAAGAAGCACCACAAACATCACACATGTAAGGTTTTTCTCCTGTATGTGTTCTCATGTGAGTCTTCAGAATGTCTGCTCGAGTAAAAGAAGCACCACAAACATCACACTTGTAAGGTTTCTCTCCTGTATGTGTTCTCATGTGAGTCTTCAGACAGTCAGCTTTAATAAAAGAAGCACCACAAACATCACACATGTAAGGTTTCTCTCCTGTATGTGTTTTCTTGTGGTATCTCAAGCTATAATCATGAGTAAAAGAAGCACCACAAACATCACACTTGTACGGTTTTTCTCCTGTATGTGTTCTCATGTGAGTCTTCAGAATGTCTGCTCGAGTAAAAGAAGCACCACAAACATCACACTTGTAAGGTTTCTCTCCTGTATGTGTTCTCATGTGAGTCTTCAGACAGTCAGCTTGAATAAAAGAAGCACCACAAACATCACACTTGTAAGGTTTCTCTCCTGTGTGTGTTTTCTTGTGGTATCTCAAATTATTAGCATGAGTAAAAGAAGCACCACAAACACCACACTTGTAAGTTTTCTCTCCTGTATGTGTTCTCTTGTGTATCTTCAGGCTGCTAGCTTCAGTAAAAGAAGCACTACAAACATTACACTTGTAAGGTTTTTCTCCTGTATGTGTTCTCATGTGAGTCTTCAGACCACCAGCTTGAGTAAAAGAAGCACCACAAACATCACACTTGTAAGGTTTCTCTCCTGTGTGTGTTCTCTTGTGAGTCTTCAAGTGGCCAGCTTGAGTAAAAGAAGCACCACAAACATCACACTTGTATGGTTTTTCTCCTGTATGTGTTCTCATGTGAGTCTTCAGATTGTCAGCTTGAGTAAAAGAAGCACCACAAACATCACACTTGTAAGGTTTTTCTCCTATATGTGTTCTCATGTGAGTCTTCAGACTGTCAGCTTGAGTAAAAGAAGCACTACAAACACCACACTTGTAAGGTTTCTCTCCTGTATGTGTTCTCTTGTGTTTCTTCAGACTGCAAGCTTGAGTAAAAGAAGCACCACAAACATCACAGTTGTAAGGTTTCTCTCCTGTATGTGTTCTCATGTGAGTCTTCAGACGGTCAGCTTGAATAAAAGAAGCACCACAAACATCACACTTGTAAGGTTTCTCTCCTGTGTGTGTTTTCTTGTGGCATCTCAAACTATTAGCACGAGTAAAAGATGCACCACAAACACCACACTTGTAAGGTTTCTCTCCTGTATCTGTTCTCTTGTGTATCTTCAGACTGCAAGCTTGAGTAAAAGAAGCACCACAAACATCACACTTGTAAGGTTTCTCTCCTGTGTGTGTTTTCTTGTGGTATCTCAAACTATTAGCATGAGTAAAAGAAGCACCACAAATATCACACTTGTAAGGTTTCTCTCCTGTATGTGTTCTCTTGTGTATCTTCAGACTGCAAGCTTGAATAAAAGAAGCACCACAAACATCACACTTGTAAGGTTTCTCTCCTGTATGTGTTCTCATGTGAGTCTTCAGTTTGTCAGCTTGAGTAAAAGAAGCACCGCAAACATCACACTTGTAAGGTTTCTCTCCTGTATGTGTTCTCATGTGAGTCTTCAGTTTGTCAGCTTGAGTAAAAGAAGCACCGCAAACATCACACTTGTAAGGTTTCTCTCCTGTATGTGTTCTCTTGTGAGTCTTCAAGTTGCCAGCTTCAGTAAAAGAAGCACCACAAACATCACACTTGTAAGGTTTCTCTCCTGTATGTGTTCTCATGTGAGTCTTCAGTCTGTCTGCTTGAGTAAAAGAAGCACTACAAACACCACACTTGTAAGGTTTCTCTCCTGTATGTATTCTCTTGTGATTCATGTTCTTTTGGCACTCTAGATGGTCATCTTCAAACAAAAGACCATCCGATTCATTACATTTATTTGGCATACCTTCAGTATGTGTTCTCTTATATCTGTCTACACAAACATTTGGACAAGAAACATCAGACAAGTCTCCTGTGTGAGTTCTTTGAGAGCTATAACTGACATAATCAAAAATGTCATCAAGAGACTTTGCAAAACTCTGTGCATGTTTTTCTTGTGTTTCTTTATTTTGCTGCTGACAATTCTCAATAGCCAGAGATAGTTTATTGTTTGCATCGATCATAGAAGACATATTTTCTGACATCTGATAACAACTGTCATGTTTTACTGATGCCTTACAAATGTTCTCAGCCATTTTTGATTCTGAGTTGCTGTCCCTTGTCATTTCTTGAACGATGCCACTCCCAGCTATGTCTAACATTTTACTGAAGCTGTCACTCCTGTCCTCACACAGAACATCTGATAGTTCTTGTTTCACAATCTTCGTGTCTATGCTGTCATGTGTCCACTTTTGTGAATGCTCTTGTATGGAGTGGTAAGGACTCCATGGAGACCACGAGTATATTTCTGAAACACACCAAAGTAAATCATCAATATCCTCATGAATATACCAGGTATTGATTATGAACAGATGTGCAATCAAGCAGACACACATTGCAGCTACAGATAATCAATTTCAAGTGAACAAAAGAAAAAGAATGATGCACATGCATGATCTACACTGATGTATGATCTAAATTCATCATGATATAAGCTGATGAATGATCTAAATTCATCATGATATAAGCTGATGTATGATCTAAATTCATCATAATATAAGCTGATGTATGATCTAAATTCATCATGATATAAGCTGATGTATGATCTAAATTCATCATGATATAAGCTGATGTATGATCTAAATTCATCATGATATAAGCTGATGTATGATCTAAATTCATCATGATATAAGCTGATGTATGATCTAAATTCATCATGATATAAGCTGATGTATGATCAAGGCTGCCGGCTTCGTGGCTTAGAGGTTATGACTTTTCTCCGTAATCTCGTATACTCTCGTCGGTAACGTGATGACGATGAGAATCAGCAGTGGTTTGAATCACATCGGTAACTTACGGGGTATGTGAGCCGGCCGCTCAGAAAGCAATGGCAAACTACTGAGCGTAATCTTGCCAAGAAATCAACATACAGCTGAAAGATGCTGGTGTTGACAGCGAAGTCCTGTAAAGGATATGCAAAAAAAGAAAATTGATCAAGGCTGATATATTATCTAAGTTCAAGTGCTACAATTTAAATGTCAATATTATGTTTAGAATAATAGGAGATCTTCACACGTGCACAGACCTCCTGGCTGCTATGTGTCTTAAATTTACTATTTTCAATTATAAATTATTGTACCTAGATTTTCTTGTTTATTGTAGTGTTTGCTTATTTCGTGCCTTCCATGTCATTCCCCAGCTAGTTGTAGCGCCACCTACGCTCTGACATTACTATGGTTTCCATGGCAACACACACACCTTTCCCGCCCCTAGATGCGTCCGGCTGTCAACACAGGTCCGATGCTCCAGAAATATTTACTTCCTTTTGCCAGTCATCCATTTTATAGGTATGTAACAAGGATTTATATGTTTGACAGTGATAGGTAAGTAAACTATAAGTGTGAATAGAGGCAATAAAGTAGAAAACATGGCACACAAATGCCATAGAAGCCTTGTGTTATTACAAAAATATTATCCCCAGCTCAGAACAATTACCCGGCCAAGGTTTTAATCGAGCTGGCCTCTATACCTGTGTTTTTCAACCTTTCTGCTGGAGCAAATCCTTAGGCAAATATTAACGTTGCTCAATGTGCAATGATCCAAGTGTCTGTCCTACTTCATGTAATAAACCAGGTGGGCAGAATTGTCGCATTTAGGCAATTTCGGTCTCTTTCGGCAGAACCCCTTGCTGCCACTCACGGAACCCTGGTTGAAAAGCTCTGCTCTAAGCTGTTTATTTAGGCCGGCTCTATATATTTTGCAAACCTTATTATGAGATATATTCTATTACCAAATGTACCTATAAACTTTATATGTACCTAGCTGAGCTTTAGAGTCACCAGTGACCCCTAGTCCTCTACTTTTCTCATGTTTCAATAGGATTTTAATTATGTTTCTTCTTCTTCTTCTTCTTCTTCTTCTTCTTCTTCTGCGTTCATCCGGAGTTTTTTTTCCGGACGTGATTGTGTTGTGCCTGTTTACAGCAGAGCTGCATTCTTGCACTGTTAGGCCGATACATCCGACTTCTGCGGGCATTTGTTGATTGGGTTAACCTTCCCGGTAATTATGTTTCTAATGCAATGTCTTTTTCATTTTCAGATCCTGTGTGCTTCACCCTTCATTATAGCTACCAAGAACAGAAAAGTGGACGCAGAGTGTCACGTTTTCAATGAAGAATTGGGAGTAAAGTACTTCTTTGAGGAAACAAAGGACCAGAAAACCAGTTGCATAATATGCAGTGAAAGTGTTACCATTTTAAAAGAGTACAATCTTCGGCATCACTATGAAACAAAGCATCTATCAACATATTCAAAGTTTTCTGGAAAGTTAAGCACTGAGAAATATGAGTCAATGAAACATGATTTAGAAACAAAGAAATCTCTTCATGATAAAGTTTGCTGAAAATGAATCTGTCACTGGTACAAGTTACAAAATAGTGCATAAGATGGCAGAACGAGGAAAACTGCTTTCTGATGGCAACTTCATCAAAGAGTGTGTGATGGAAGCAGCAAATGACTTGTGTCCTGAGAAAGCCAATTTGTTTGGAACTACTTTTGGCAAGTTCAGTTGTGTGAAAAACAGAAGAACTTAGAGAGAACATAGTGCTACAGATATGCAAGAAACCAAGGAACCTGTTGTGGTATTCTCTGGTGCTGGACGAGTCTACTGATCTTTCAAGTACATCATAACTTCTTGCGCTCATTCATGGTGTCAATTTAGACTTTCAGATAACGGAAGAGTTGGCATCAATTTGCAGCATGCATGGAACAACAACTGGAAAAAACATTTTTATAACATTTTTGCAAGACTATAACCTTCAGTGGAATCAGCTTTGAGGTGTTACAGTTGATGGAGGAAAAAACATGGCTGGAGTGAGGAAGGGTCTGGTGGGGCAGATCAAGACTCAGTTGGAAGATTTGAAAATTCTGGGCGCTCTGTTCATACACTACATCATACATCAGCAAGCACTCTGTGTGAAAGACTTAGATATTTCTTGTGTACTCAAACCAGTCGTTTCTGGTGTGAACTTCATTCAGGTACATGCACTCAATCACTGTCAGTACCAGGCTTTTCTTGAAGAAATTGATTCTGAATTCTGTGACTTGCTTTATCATACATCAGTGAGATGGCTCAACTGTTGTAAAGTCCTGCTTCACAAGCTCCGAAACAAAATAGATGTTTTCCTCACTGAAAAACATAGAGCTGTTGGTTGTCTTTCTTTTTTTGTGCATTGCACACCACTCACCCACCTTAGTTTTTCATCTTTTCTCCAAGAGCTTTCAGCCTGGCTTGCAAGTATTGTTAAGTTAGTTGCATATCCTTTACAGGACGTTTGCAGTCAACACCAGCATTTTTGGCTGTTGTTGATGTCTAGGCAAGCTTACGTTCGGTAGTTTGCTATTGCTTTCTAAATGACCGGCACCCATACCATAGTGTAAAAACAGCGCAATGTGGCCTGCTGCCAAAATCGCGCGCAGCTGTGTTTTGAACTCAGGTATATGGGATTACAAATCACATCAGTAAGACCTTCGCCTTGGAGGCCGGCACAAGTACTGTACAGAATGAGTATGCGGCCCGCGCTCGTCATTTTGTCAGTTAGTTACCCAGCCTGCCGTGAAAAAAGTTTGGTGATCCCTGATCTAAGCTGTATGATCTAAATTCAAGTACGATAAGGCTGATGTATGATCTAAGCTGTGTGATATAAGCTGTATGATCTAAGCTGCTGTATGATCTAAGGTGATTGATCTAAGCTGATTCTGATCTATGTTCATTTATTTTTTTTTTGCTCACCCATTTTGAACTCAAGCATAGTCCATACACACTATGTATAGTAGCGATGGACTGAATTTTGTGTGGATTAGTTTTCCCATTTTAACAGTGACCCTGGCCATCAGGCAAACTCACTCCAACTTCAGAGGTACTTGTAATTCCTTTATACTAGCGCAATTACCCAACGTTATGAGTTAACAAACCAATTCAACAAACACAACTCCTAACAACATCCTAGTAGCGGTGCAGTTTGTGGGTGTGCTACTTGAACCAAAGAACCAAATCCGAATCTGACCATAGCTCAAGCCCAACTGATTGAAGGTGATTCTGTCCTTTCCACAAAGCGTTCCAAGCGCTTTTCATGCTCTTGTGACCTTGCTCGTGGCGGGTCACTTTGCACCATCTCCTTGTGCAGACCACACTTTTTCCAAACCACGCCATGAGCTATGATTTGACTCATGGTATTACACTGGCCGGGCCGAGTGTTATGGTGATATACTGTCATAGTTGTTATGGTTTCTTGGCAAGTTTTGCAGAAGGTAGTTTGCCATTGCTTTCCTTCTGGGCAGTGACTGTACTAGTCGGTAGTCTCTACTGATGAGATCATTTGCCTATCGCCGCAGAGTGCAAGACCATAACCAACAACAATCTGTCGTCTGCTCTCACACTCCATCCACCACCTGCTTCCATGGCTTCACTATAACCCTGATCGGGGGGCTACATGGGTACTCCACCTTGCCCAAGGGTGTCCCATAGACTAAAGGAGGAAAGGAGGCATCTTACATCTCCTCTGATAGGGGATACCCCTACCCCACTAACCTGTTTTCCTGAGAGGTTTTCTGGAAGGTTGTTATGGTAGCGAGGTTCTGCAAAGGACATGCTACTGAATGAATGAATGAATTGTGATATACTCCAATTTATTTTTAATGAATATTCTATAATTTAATATTACAAATAAACTCTAGTCAAATTAACAGTTATCTGTAATCTGCCAGTAACGCTTGATAATACTTATTATAATTCTGAAAAGACAAGAATTTGTGTAATATCTTATTTTAAGTGTTAACCGTATATATATATATATATATATATATATATATATATATATATATATATATATATATATATATATATATATATATATATATATATATATATATATCGCTATTCAGGGATATGAAAATCTAAGTGTCCGGTCACCATGGCATCTGAAAATGTTTACCTGATGCCTGAATTTTTTTTACATTCTTGATCTTGTAGCAGATCTTCTTTGATGTAGCATCAGTGTTATAACAGATGCTGTTGCATTGAAGATAGTGTTTCTAAATTCCCTCAGCTGCACAAATGAACATTTCAGCAATTGTGGCTAGAACTTCTACCACTGCTGCACTATGAAGAAACAATCATGGCTAGAACTTCTACCGCTGCTGCACTATGAAGAAACAATCATGGCTAGAACTTCTACCACTGCTGCACTATGAAGAAACAATCATGGCTAGAACTTCTACCACTGCTGCACTATGAAGAAACAATCGTGGCTAGAACTTCTACCACTGCTGCACTATGAAGAAATAATCGTGACTAGAACTTCTACCACTAATACACTATGGAGAAACAATCGTGGCTAGAACTTCTACCACTGCTGCACTATGAAGAAACAATCGTGGCTAGAACTTCTACCACTGCTGCACTATGAAGAAACAATCGTGGCTAGAACTTCTACCACTGCTGCACTATGAAGAAACAATCGTGGCTAGAACTTCTACCACTGCTGCACTGTGAAGAAACAATTGTGGCTAGAACTTCTACCACTGCTGCACTGTGAAGAAACAATTGTGGCTAGAACTTCTACCACTGCTGCGCTATGAAGAAACAATCATGGCTAGAACTTCTACCACTGCTGCACTATGAAGAAACAATCGTGGCTAGAACTTCTACCACTGCTGCGCTGTGAAGAAACAATTGTGAAGTGAGCAGTAAGTTTTCCACCAACACTGCAGACCAAAATTTGAAAGTTGTGTTTGGATGTTTGGGACCATTTAAATTGGAAACTTACAAAGCACCACAAATCCTATATGCACTTCAAGTGTCAGAAGGCTGACAATACAAAGAAGAATCTTGAATTTGCTCCTTTAGCAAAGTGAGAGGGAGAAAAAAAAAACATGGATGCTAATATGCTGCAACATATGAATATACATTTCATGGCATTGTACTGTATTGCCAACAATTATTGCCTACACTGATTTTGAAGGTTTGGTTGCATTGTTAACCAAGTTTACTGTTATTGATTGAGAGAAGTTTACACACACACACACACAAATGCACTGTAGAGAATTTATTTCATATATTGCCTCATATCTTCATGAAGATTTGATACTGAAATAAAGGAAAACCATATGTCAGTATCTTACTTGATGATGAGGGGCTGAAACTATATATTCATTTGATCAGAGAAGGGAAAGTGAAGGAGACATTTCTTTCTATTGTGCCATTGGAAGATGCAACAAGTGCTGGCTACTTTAAAGCTCTAAAGACGTGTGAATAACCAAAGTGTTCTCACAGAGATATCTTTCACTGGGCCTCCAATAAAACACATTTGATGGCCCATGTCAAAATATGTAGCTTTATCTGAAATTGATTTATATTTTTCCTAGCCTGTGTTTAAAAAAAAAAAATGCTAGCTTCTTGGAAAAGGCCTGGCTCCTGAATCATGTTTAAATTCTCCATCCATCGCCATTTCTATTTTGTCATAAAATGTTTGTATTTCGACTTCACTACTGCTTGTTTTGGTTGCCTACACTTGTATAATATTTATCTCTTGTTTTGCTTTGAATTTGACAATAATAACGATCTGATTTAATCAAAGAAACATTAACTGATTTTGCTGTTTCCTCATCAAACATTAGTCCTACTCCTTTTCTGTTTGTATTAACTACTGAACAAATGTCTGTGTGTTTGTCTGTTATTACTTTACCAGATCTCCTCCACCTCATCTCACTCATGCCAAAGATATTAATTTCACATTTTCCATTTCTTCTTTTTTACATTATGTAACTTTTCTATCTCAGCTATGACCTGACATTCCACATTCTTATTTTAAACTTGCCTTGGGAAGATAATGTGGTGGTTTTCTCTTGCTTTTCATATTCACACAGGAGTCTTTCACCTCAGCCCTTGACAGCAATTTCCTATCATCAGGACAAGAGAGTGCCCTACTCTGCTCAACTGCAGAGTTGTGCACTGATCCCTGTAGATACTCGGTCACACCTATGATCTTATTTTTCCCAGTGTCTGAGTAGATTTACATTGTGCTATTGTATTGATTTTGATGGTATAATGCTTTGACAATTCAGAAAGCAAAGGCAAACTTTAAATATAGAATTATCTAGTAAATCACAAACAGCCAATAAATGTTAGGGTTGATTGCAACATCCTGTAAAGAATATTTCACTAACTGTTACGTTATATTGCACTTAATCTTACCTTGACCTTCAGGTTGTTCTATCTTGACACGTGATGGTAGTTTACTCTCCATCTTATGTCTACAGTCAGTCTGAAAGGATTTGTAAAATACATTTGTATGCAAACATAAACTATATAAATGAATTTGATATTTTGTTTTTCAAGATGACTAATGATACAAAATGTCTTATGATTACTTCAAGCCATGATTTCTGATATGTTATTCCTCAAGTCCCATTTAAGAATTTGAGTTTGGGAACCTATTACAGTGTAATGATATCAGTTTCTCAGGATAAAAATAACATAACAATGCATGGCAGCTTTTTATGGAAAATCCTTATTACTTGTGTCACACATCATACACACATTAAAGTTGATGTAATACCTCCTTTGTAGTATCATTTTTCCTCCTTCCCTACATCCAATAATAAGTCTTTAATTGGAGAGAAAAACAAGAATATCTTGTCATCAATGTTCCCTCTCAACTGTTGTAAGCATGCCTACATTTGACAATTAAGCACATGTGGTCCCAATATTGTCCGATTGTGCACTGAATCATGAGGATCTGGATTTTGTTAATGACATTGCCTTCTTGTCCTAAACATTGAAATGAGATGCAAGATTTAGCTAAGTGCATTAGATTGGAAGTCACAACAATTAAGTCTAATAATTTGTAGGGAAAGACAAAGTTAATGAGAATAAATCAAGCAAATGATAACCTGATCTCCCTTGGTGAAACTTCACTTCAAGAGGCAGAATTATAGTATAATTTATACACCTATTTGGGTAGCAATGTTGATATAGATGAGTCAGCATATAAAGATATTAAAATAAGAATGAAAGAGGCAAGAGGACATTTCATAGCAATTGGACATTTGTGGAAGCCAAAGAAATTAAACAACAGAGTCAGGTAAAACATTAAAACAGTTCTACTGTATGGATCAGAAACGTGGAGAATGACATACAATGATTGGAATAAACTACAAACATTCATTATGACAGAGAACTAAACAAAAACAAGTGTATCAAGAAGGAATAGCAGATGCTGTACTGCTCTGACATACTCTGACAACACCTGAGAATTGTTTTTGTTTTGTTGTTGTTGCTTTAATTATTTTGTTTTGCTGTTTTTGCGCTCACTCGCTTTGCATGTGGATTAGCTTTCCCTATTATCAGTGCCCCTCACCATCAAGTGAACCTACTCCAACTTCAGAGGTACTTGTAACTTACATCCCTGTCAGCGTGTTGTATGTCTAGGTATCTGAGCTCGGGCTCACACAGGCAACAATAACTCAGTTAGCTATAATATCTAACATTTATTGTATTTCAATATACAGTGCGTTGGCGCAGTGGGTTTAACAAGCCCGCACTGGATTGCATATCACAGAGGTTTAACATCATCACATAGTTTAATATCATCAAAAATTCTAAGCATACTATCTAGCATAAGTCTATAAACCCCACATGGGTCTAAACTATAGAGTCTAAACTATTGAGTCCCTCTAAGGCAGGCCCTGTTGCCTCTTCGATGTCCCGTCTCTCTCTGCCGATCCACACGTGTCGCAATCCGACACGGGTGGTAACTCTGTTCGAGTTCCTCGTGGACCCCGCAATAGGCGGGCCACATCAGTGTCCACGGGACAGTGGACTCACTGACCAGTCCTTCGAGAAGGTTCTGGAATACTCTGGCCTTCGAGGGTCTTACTTCTTTCCCTTTGGGCGGGAGTTGTAACCCTTGGTTAATCTCTATTAACTAATGTTAGTTTACCAGATAATATGACTAATGTGAGGCTGTGACAATCCCCAGTCAAAGACGATAGATCAACATTTTAGTCTAACTGTCCGGTGTATGGGTTGAACCCTTTACCTCGACATTAGCACACCAAATGTTTAAGAAGGTGCGTTCCTATCCATTCTGCCATGCTGACCTCCCCTGAGAATTGTATCACATGAAAAGCCTTTGTCCAGAATTGACAGGGCAAATGAAATAAAGAAAGACCTAAAAACACAAGGAGAAGAGAGTTAGAGACATAATAATATCAGGAGGACATGGGGAGCTGCATGAGATAGCTAAAGATAGAACGGCTTGGACTGAATTGATTGATGGCCCATATCAAATTAAGGATAAAGTGAAAAAGAAAATAATTTGATAAAATCCAGTGTGGTAAGTCCTGAAATATCATAAAATATATCAGGCCAAAGACTTTTATCCTGGCACAAAAAACTTCCTGTCCAGGTCTGTGTCCATGGTAATAGAAGGCAAATAATAAACAATTGGTGGCCATTTTAAATTGTTAATTAGGTCACGCCACATCCTATCCAAAATTAACAAATACGTCAAGTTAGGCCTCGCCGCCCCGGACACAATGATATATGGCACAAGTTTGTCCGTTTAAAAATAAACAAACCACGGTAATAGAAGGCAGAATTTCTCAGCTTCCAATTTTAGGGCCGCGAGAAAATCTTACTTATCTCTTATTTTATCATTGCACTTCCTGGTATTAAATTACGTCACCAAAAAAATGCATAACTCCGCTTAGAATTAACGAACCCTCTTCGTTGAGATACCGTTGGATTCGTCTTGTCAAGCTCTATCTAACTGGTATGATTTCATAAGTAAAAACCCAACTTTTAAATATTGACCACAATTGCTACTACTGCCCCACCAACTAACTCGCTTATTCGTGTCCTGTTGTTTGACAAACAATGTTTGTCCATCAAGAATGATGATGACCATTCCATTGGGGTTGAAAGTATGTTAGTATGGAGCCGTGAGTTCTAAGATTATTACAAGCATATAGTAATAGTATATGCAGTTTCACAAAGTATCTACTGCTCGTAGTCCATATTTAATTTCAACAAAATGTCAAACAACTATTTACCTCTGAGACTCAACATCAAAACAACAAGAAATGCTTAAGAACGGCGTCATCCGCTGGTCAACACCAACAAGCCGCCATGTTCCCAACAATACCGGAAGTTGCATCTATTGGCACCTTGCCGTCTTGACAGACGATAGTTTGTGCTTTAAAAAGGCATAATAACTTTTACCTATGGCGGTAGCGAGTGTGACTGATAAGGCCAATTTGCGCTGTAAATGTCCGTTCACAGTGGGTGTATGTGAGCACGTGATAATTTCCACCATCAAGCACCATCTTACGTCTCACACGTTCGGTGTGTGACTTATCTGTAATAATTTTCTCCTTTGTCTTTATTCCATTTCTGATGTTTGCCCTCCATGCAACACGTTCAGCGGCGACTTGCTCCCAATGTGCATTATCAATACCTGTATACGATATACGGATAAAAACTCCGCCGCGGAACAAACACGGCAGGAGGCTTCTGATCGTCCTCTCTTCCCCGGATGTTTCCAACCATTGTACTCTGGACAGTCTCTGGGGGAGATCACGTCCCGGGTCATGGCTCCGGGCGTCTTTCCCCGGCCATGCCAGACGTTTGGTCGATTTCGTTGTCCTTGTTTGTGCTTGTCCCTTCGCTGTTAACATGTCCATCTCAAGCCTCCTCTCCCTCAGTGAAAAGAGTCGGTGCAATCTGTGCTTGCCCCTTAGCACCTGTGGTCGTGGGGAGCCTGCTTCATCCCCAGCCACGGCCTCTATCGCCTCCATAAGTCTCCGTTGCCATGTTTCTTCTTCGTGCCCCGTTCACAGCCAGCGCTGCACTCTACTAGGAAGCAGGTTCTTCTTTTGTTTCTGGACCCACCTCTTGGTCCCTGCCAAAAAATTCTTTCAACGGCATGAAATCAGTATTAACACCTAGAGAGATTAATAACGCATTTAAAATGAGAATTGTCAAATGCTACGACCAGCGGTCTCGGCTGGCAAAGATTAGTTTCATCTTCGTGCCAGGGCATGCGGGAGTACAAGGAAATGAGCGGGCTGACAAGCTCGCAGGTGAGGCTACTGTTGAGGGCGGACGCGCCATGGACCAGGCTGACATTCTGAATGCTCTACGAGAAGTGAGACTTTTGCAAGAACCAAGTGATGACTGTGAATCTACAACAATGGCCAGACTGCGAGAGCAGCAAATTAAAAGAGGGGTGGCCAAACAAGAACACTACGCAGGAAGCCAAAGAAGATTGATAAACCAACACAGAACTGGCGTCGTTAGCCGCTACACGATGCGGGATTTGCTGAGGAGGGGATCCGAGCACTTATGGACTGAATGGTCCGATGTGCAACGAGGATGATCTGTCGACTAACTAACTAACTAACTAACTAACGCTACTGTATGGCGCGGAATCCTGGACATTGAACAAGCAACTAGAAAGTCGCATAGAAGCCCTGGAGATGTGGATATACAGACGAATAGGTCGTATGTAATGGAAACACAACCAATCAAATGCAGAGATCCTAGAAAAACTTGGCATGAAGAGAGAGTTGAGGAGACAAGATGAATATTTTGGCTACGTTAAAAGACATGATACTCTTATAAAAACCATACTGGAAGGCAAGGTTGAGGGCAAGCGAGCAAGAGGTAGACAACAATACAAGTGGGAGGATAACATCAAGAGATGGACGAACATCAGCCTGACAGAATGTACATTCAAGGCGAGAGACAGACAGTGTTGGAGAACCATTGCAGCCAACCTTCATTGTGGAGTCGGCACCTGATTGGTTGATTGACTTGGTCCCTGCAGCTGAGTGCGACTTACGGACGATTACCGCTCTAGTATGGAGGTTTATTAACAAGAATAAGGGGAAATACAGTAAAACTTAAAAAAGCAATGAATGAATCACCAAAAAACGAGAAGTAGATTGTGAGCTTTACTAGAAAACGATTACAAGAAACAAAATGGACATTGCAGCTAAGCCTTCATCATCACAGAACAAACACACACAAACAGACACACAACTACACACACAAAATACTACATGAAAATATTAAGGTTACTTAGCTGAATACATCTTGAGCGGCTGTAAGTGGATTGAGTTAACAGGATGTGTGGTTTAGGTGGTCAAAGGTCTAACGGTCAGTAACGCCAGAAGCTCATGGATTGGCAAAGCCGCCAGGTGGGGGTCTCCCGCCAGAGGGATAGGGTGACACCCACCTGAGCGAAAGGGTTCACTCTCCCCTCAAGGCCTCAATGTCCAACACAGTTTTCAGTTTTATTTAACTTCCATAACCCCCTCCCCACATCCCCGCAGTTGTATAATCCACTATACCAGTTAGGTGCATGCCCTTCACAGGAAGTCGCAGTCAATCCTAGTATTATTATTGCTGTTTATGATTTCTTGGCACGTTTGTGTTCAGTGGTCTGCCATCGCTTTCTGAGCGATAGGCACTCATATTATTTTATGATAGCCAACATGCGGTGGTCTAGATCCAAATTGCACTCGCCTGTGTTTAGAACATGGGATGCGGAATTGACGACGCCACGGAGCCGGTTTTAGAGCTCTACTAATCCTAATTTCACATTTCGCTCACGTGGGCGTCCCCGTATCCCCCTAGCGGTATTTTCCCCACCAGGCGGCTTAGCCAATCCTTGAGCTTCTGGCGTTACTGACCGTTAGACCTTTGACCACCTAAACCACACATCCTGTTAACTCAACCCACTTACAGCCGTTCAAGATGTATTCAGCTAAGTAACCTTAAAATTTCCATGTAGTTTTTGTGTGTCTGTTTGTGTGTGTTTTTTTCTGTGCTGACGAAGGCTTTAGCCGCAACGTCCATTTTCTTTCTTGTAATCGTGTTCTAGTAAAGCTCACAATCAACTTCTCGTGTGTGTGTGTGTGTGTGTGTGTGTGTGTGTGTGTGATTCATTCATTTGTATGAAGGTTTGACTTCGGCCAACATTTGCATGATTTGACTGCTCTTAGATTCACCACCCTCGCTCGGAGGGAAGGCTATAGAGTTTACACGAGACGTCGCAAGTTCGTGGTCTTAGTTGAGAGATTGCTAGACGTTCTGCAGTTGCATGTCCCAATTCAGGTTCCAACAATTTCAAAGCCAGGACGACGCCTTTTCGGCGGCCTCACACAGTTGTTTTTGTGCCCGAGTTCTCAATTGTCCTTTAATGCCCATTTTCTGTAGCACGTCATAAACAGAGTGGGAGACTAGGCCTTTTGCGCCTACCTGTACGGCGAATAGCCTGACAGTGTATCCTTTCAGCTTGTCATAGTACTTCTCAATCTTGTACGTATGCTGTTCCTCAATATTTGACTCGTAAGGGACGGTCAGCTCAATCAGCGTTAGCTGCTTGGCTGATGAGAAGAGAAGTGTAGTAATGTGGTTATCCGCTCGCTTTGTGGATCAGGAAGTGGAGGTGGAGGACTATATAAATAAACGATTTATCGATTTTCCTCCACAATTTGCAATCTATTTTTAGCTCTTATCGATCCTGATCCATCAAGGGGTGATAACTCCTCATTATCCAATATTTTTTTAAGTAGGCGTGGTCTTTTCACTCACCAGAGTGGGCGTGGTAGTTAAATGACCCCTCGAGGTTAGGGGAAGTGTGACATGTTGGGAGAAGACAGAGGACCCAAAATAGTTGTGGTCTCTGTAAATATATCTTGTATAATAGATAGACAAGATAAAGGGTATGATTTGGCAAAGTTTTTGTCTAGAGGTCACTCAAATGAGATAGATAATTATTCCCGCTTAGCCCTTTTGGAGAACCAGTTTTCCTGGCTCAGAACCCCCACTGTGAGATTCCTAAGTATCTACACAGAAATTTATAAAAGAAGGAAAAGGTCCCCTCAAAGGCCTTAAGAAGATCTGGACTATTCGCCCCTGTACAACCGAGGATTAACTTCTCTCACCATAATGTTGTCAGTGTGCTTTCAGTCCGTCACATTAGATCTTCCCTTATTCTGTTTGTATCAAAGTGACCTATATCAGTTGTCCAATTAGACCTTAGGACTTTAGGATTCAACAGTAGTGGCTATAAACTCAACAATACTGTACTTAACGTCTGTTGAACAAGACTTCTACATGACCGGTTCTTGACAAAAGTGGGATATACATTCACATGGAAATGTTTACACAAACAATTGAACAAGACATATATCATGAGAGATACTGGACAACATCTTTACAGAACCTTCACATTTCATTGACATCATCAACAGTTGAACAAAACATGCACCAGGAATTGTACTTGACAACAGCTGGACAGGACATTACACAAGAATGTACTTCACACCAGCAGACCAAGACATTACATGGACATGTACTTCAACACTGTTCTACACACACAATCTTTTATTGAGCTGACTTTAGGGGTCGAGAGAAGACCAATGTTCCATCTCAATCATTACATCTCAAAGAAAAACCATCATATGCAATGTGAGTATGAAAATGGAAAAATGAGTACATCTTCCCCCCCCCCCCCCCCCCCTAAGAAAAAAAAACCTCAACAGACACCCAATCTCAAAACTCTCCAACTCTCCTCCATCACATCTCTAACCTCTTTCTACCCAATGGTTTCATTGTACTTTCATCACTTCACTGTCCCTGGGAAAAATTATAGAATCCTTGTTATGGGCAAACCCAAGGGAAGAACTACTGTTCTGGATCATTAGCATCCTGTTAGCATCAGCAATTGATGTTGGGAAAGCTCCAGGTAGCAGACTCCCTGTAATAAGTCCTATGCAAGATCATTCCCATTACCTGAACTTCTTAAAAAAAAAAAAAAGAATACGACAAAAAACAAAACAAAACGTTAAACAGAAAGAAAATCACATCAACATGTTAAAACCGTTTAAGTTAAAACAACCTGGTACATTGCTGGGGGTAAAACAATATAGTATACACACAGCAGCAGTATCTTCTATGTTTAAGTTAAAACAACCTGGTACATTGCTGGGGGTAAAACAATATAGTATACACACAGCAGCAGTATCTTCTATGTTTAAGTTAAAACAACCTGGTACATTGCTGGGGGTAAAACAATATAGTATACACACAGCAGCAGTATCTTCTATGTTTAAGTTAAAACAACCTGGTACATTGCTGGGGGTAAAACAATATAGTATACACACAGCAGCAGTATCTTCTATGTTTAAGTTAAAACAACCTGGTACATTGCTGGGGGTAAAACAATATAGTATACACACAGCAGCAGTATCTTCTATGTTTAAGTTAAAACAACCTGGTACATTGCTGGGGGTAAAACAATATAGTATACACACAGCAGCAGTATCTTCTATGTTTAAGTTAAAACAACCTGGTACATTGCTGGGGGTAAAACAATATAGTATACACACAGCAGCAGTATCTTCTATGTTTAAGTTAAAACAACCTGGTACATTGCTGGGGGTAAAACAATATAGTATACACACAGCAGCAGTATCTTCTATGTTTAAGTTAAAACAACCTGGTACATTGCTGGGGGTAAAACAATATAGTATACACACAGCAGCAGTATCTTCTATGTTTAAGTTAAAACAACCTGGTACATTGCTGGGGGTAAAACAATATAGTATACACACAGCAGCAGTATCTTCTATGTTTAAGTTAAAACAACCTGGTACATTGCTGGGGGTAAAACAATATAGTATACACACAGCAGCAGTATCTTCTATGTTTAAGTTAAAACAACCTGGTACATTGCTGGGGGTAAAACAATATAGTATACACACAGCAGCAGTATCTTCTATGTTTAAGTTAAAACAACCTGGTACATTGCTGGGGGTAAAACAATATAGTATACACACAGCAGCAGTATCTTCTATGTTTAAGTTAAAACAACCTGGTACATTGCTGGGGGTAAAACAATATAGTATACACACAGCAGCAGTATCTTCTATGTTTAAGTTAAAACAACCTGGTACATTGCTGGGGGTAAAACAATATAGTATACACACAGCAGCAGTATCTTCTATGTTTAAGTTAAAACAACCTGGTACATTGCTGGGGGTAAAACAATATAGTATACACACAGCAGCAGTATCTTCTATGTTTAAGTTAAAACAACCTGGTACATTGCTGGGGGTAAAACAATATAGTATACACACAGCAGCAGTATGTTCTATGATTAATGAACAAGCAGAGGACGCAATCCCACAATTGATATTAACACCAATTGTCAACAATACCGTTAGTTGGAAGTCAATTCAGTTAAATACATCGTTGTCACAATCAGAACAACAATTGTTCAATCATCTGTTGGAACGAACGAACGAACTTTATTTTAAAAGGGTAACAAATTGGGCACGCAGGCCCGTCTTACATTCGGCCCTTTCAATCACTCATCAAATGTCATTTACATAGGGGGAAAAAACACTGTCAAGAAATTGAAAGAATTGTGTGATATTTTATCTGATTCGCCAGGAAAAAATTCATGTATAAAACACCATATACAATTAACTTCCAAGATATCAGTAAAAGTCAAACCATACCCTATTCCACTACATTACCAGGACAGGGTTATAAAAGAAATTATAGATCTGGAACAGGCAGGGATTATTAGAAGGTCGACATTGAATTACTGTTCACCTTTGGTTATTGTGCAGAGAAAGAACAATAGTTTGAGAATTTGCGTTGATTACAGAAAGATTAATGCAGTGTTTCCCAACCTTTTTTGTGCTATGCCCCACCTAAGCCTTTCTAAAATTCTTATGCCCCCCCCCCCCCAACATATGCATCATTTTTAATATTCAAAAATTGAAATGTTCACTAAAGAAACTTGCATTTTTTTTTTAGAAAAGCTCACGGTTCCCAGAGGGGCCAGAGCCGCCCTTCCTCCCCCCCCCCCCGTCCCTGCATGTCAGTTGTGGTGGATGAATGTTTTTTTTTTTCAGACAAGCTGGTTCCCCTTTTTTTGTGGACCCTTAGTCTCACTGTGAGCTATTGCTCACAGTGGTCAACCAGGTCCACATCTAAGGTGAATATATGTGATGGGTATTTGTTTGATAATCCCGGCCCCCGACCAGACCAGAAGCATTACTGGGGGGGGGGGGAATACAGCAAATGCACCTGATCCTAGCCAAAGGACCGATAGGTTTTAGGAAGAAATCACTAGGAAATGAGCAAACACAGTAAGTAAATTTTCAAAACATATAATGGAGAACTGAAATTCAAGTACAAAATAATTTTAATGAAAGATTTTTCTATATTATTTTAATTATTAGTAATTATTTAAATTTAGTGAGATCCTTGCGCTTGATGCTTGCTGCAAAGAGATTTTATGTCATGTTCCAATTTAGTTAACTTCAGTCTCAAGTCTCCCCGTTTTGTCATATCCAGCCGATTTCTTCCAATTTCGAATTGCCCCCTTAACAATCGAAGTGCCCTTGTGGGGCGTGGGCCCCACGTTGGGAAACACTGGATTGATGTGTTAACTTTTCTAGATGCAGAACCAATGCCGAATGTAAATGATTGGCCACTTCAACGATTTTCTCAAACTTGGGTCTTACTAAAGGTTATTGGCAGATACCAATGTCAAAGTCATCAATACCCATCACCGCATTTGCCACACCTCTAGGGTTATACAAATGTTTATATATGCCGTTCAGACTCCGGAATTCACCTGGAACCTTTATTAGAATTATGTGAATGCTACTACGTGACATTACAAACACCGCCATATACATGAACGATATTTGTATACACACTAGAGACATCAACCAACTAATCAACACTTTAAGACAAATATTCCATTGGATCAGATCATTTGGTCTCACAATTAAGCCCAGTAAAATGGAAATAGCATTTTGGGAAATTCAATTCCCTGGACATAGAATTTTCAAAGGTTTTATAGAAACATATCCGAAACTGGTTGCAAAAATTTTAGAGATTAAGCCACAACAAACAAAGTAAGAAATTAGAAGTATTTTGGGTCTAATAAACTATTATCAAACGTTTATCCATAACTTCGTGGAAATTACATCACAATTATCAGAGCTGTTGAAAAAAGACCACCACAATCAAGTTCAGTGGTCAGATATACATGATAAAATATTACAGCAAATAAAATCCACATTCAGCTGACCACCTATATTGAAAATACCAGATATTACTAAGGATTTCGTTATTCAGACTGATACGTGTTCACATACGATTTCTTCTATTCTTCTCCAAGGTTCATATTCAAGTATAAAATTAACTGACACTCAAAAGAGATATGCTGTTACATAATTAGAGGCTCTCTCTTTGGTCGAAGTGGTTATAACATTTTCCAAATACTTATTGGGGAGGAAATTTCTCGCCATCTCTGACAATAAACCATTAAAAGTTTCAAGGAAGAGTATAAAAAAAACTCCAGAATTCATAGATGAGCACCGCTACTACAGGTTTTTGATTTATCTGTTTCTCATATTTCTGGGAAAGACAATAATTTGGTGGACATATTAAGCAGATTATAATTACGGAAAACAACACATCGCTATATTTTATTATTCATATGTTCAAATTTATGAATAAACAAAACAATTATAGATTTTATTGCTCAAAATTTCACAACCATGAAAAATCAAACCATCTCTGGATTTCATGGTTGAAACTTTCAAATTCACGAGAGATGTCAGGACATCTTTATATATCATTGTTAAAACTTTTTAAAAAGGGTGTACCTATTTGAGTATTGCAGTATTTGGACTACGATTCAACATGTGAGAAACCTCACACACGACACATTGCTATTAAAATTGTGGACAGTTTGGTTACTTTAACTTTCATTGTTTGAGGTCTGAAGAACCTATAATGTTGTATCAAGTATCTATGTTTCTTATGGACGTATATTTAAATCTGAAGCGATTAAAGTTATGCAAAAGACTTTTGATGTCAGTTCTGAATTGTGTACTACTTCAAACAGTACTAGCTTGTTGTGATAACGGACGTACATCTCACAGAGTATGAACGTTTATCCTCACGGGGCATTCAAGCGATTGTTATTTAATAAGAATGGTTATTATATTATATTTGTGCATGGTATACGATTAAATAATTGTTCTCTGGCACATATGATTAGAGATTGGGTACGAATGGAGATACTAGATTTTTTTTCTTTCAAACGATTGTATATAGTTAAGAAGAGAATGAGAAACACAAGACTTTATTCTAAACAAAATTGTCCATAAAATTGTTTGAAGAAAACACATAAACAAATTATATATTTCTACTAAACACAAGTACATATATTTTAACTTTAATGTAACAGAATTAGGGTGGTACACATACTTATGTAGAGTATTTCATGATATATATATAATTACGTGAATGAAAGATATGTACAAATGCGTTATAGCTCAGCAAGACACTATGCATCTGGTACATGGAAACACAATACAAATGATCCTACAAATAATACAAATAAATTCAGACTCAGAGAATATAAACACAAAATAGCTAAGACAGATAATAAATGAATATATATATAGTTGGATCAAATACATTACAATGAAATCAAAACACACACAAGAAAATCAGTACACAAAAAGGCATACATAATAAAATACACATACATAATATGGGTAAATAATAATTGATACATAGATGGGACATATATAGAAATTAATAAATTATGAATAAGTAATCTATAAATTCATGGCATAGAAATATAATTAAGTAACATAATTAAGAACAAAATCGGAAACAGTACAGTCAGATATTGTTGATGATAGAAAGAGACACATACAGTAAATGTCTACATTTTACGTAGCAGACATCAATGGGATATTCATAAAAACATTGGAGATTTAATGATGTACAGCATTAGACACAGGATGGACTAGAGTCGGCTTGACTTGTAAAGGGGTCTTTGCTCGCGTGACCCGAAATTTTCATATATAAGTTCTCAGGGTTAAAGAGACCTATACTTGATACATGACGCTCGGTGGCCGAGTGGATGTCAAGATAATATATTTTATTTTCTTCATGTGTTGACGGCTTATGCGTTCGATGCTATCTTCATTGGATATGATGTTCCTGAAGAGGAAAGGCTTGTTAATGTACCGACTATAAGTAATTTACATCAGAATCATCATTTCTGAACATGTCTGAAAGATGACAGAGATATATGTCAGGGATAAATGGTTTTCAAACATTTTCTTTGTGAGGGGGTATTCTGCCATGTAGCAGAAATGAGGAAATCAGCTTGCACACATATAAATTAATAACAGATATAAAAGGGGGAGATTTTAGGCACCAAAAGTAGCAACAAAATGCACCATGAGAGTATAATAGGAACACGTCACGGAACCTCGTTGTTTGACAACAGAAACAATGCGATGGCACTTTAGCACGGGACACAGACACGAACGCCACTATTCTTCAACATGACAGAAGTTAAGAACTTTAGAACAGAACACGGACAAGGATGTTATCCTTGCACAATTCAGAACAAATAAGGATTGTACATTAGAAGTTAGAGGCCAACCGCAAGGGGCATCCACCTGAAGATAATGCCACACATTATAGACACTTGCATTCACATAAAACTGTTACCAGTTGGCTCATCTCTGGTAAAAGTCAGTAAGAGATGACGTGGTAAAGAACTGCGGCTGCACATCAGGAGTATAGGCATCGGTGAAACAGTGTAGATGTTCCTCAAGTTAGCATCTGATGCTCGGGGTTGAATTGGATGTCAGGTTAGAGTGTCGGTTTGAATGAGTGAACGGCTGGCCATTTGACATATGTTATAGTGGTGATGATGATGCAGTACTGCCAATAAAGTTATAATAATCTGTCAACTGTCTTGTTATATGTTTAGTGGAGTCGTCTTAGAGAGAAATCTGCAGTCATGGGTGTGAGGGGACCCCACTGGTCAAGTTGAGGTGACTTTCTCTTGGGACAATCATAGTCAGCCGCCTATATGAGAATGAAGCAACAGCACTGCTTTGAAGCATCACATCAGCAACGAAGGATGCAGATCACCTAGGACGCATTATTTCCTCCTCCTCCTCGCCAATTCATCGGCTGATCATATATGTGCAGCGGTATCCATGCATTTCAACTGAGCCTAGGGTGTTCTGGATCAATTCTGTTGATGATATTCCTCCATGCCATCATCTCAGTCCATCCAGCATCATCATTCTTGGCCTGCCTCTCCTTTCAGGTCATCACCATGTTTCCCAATGCTTTCTTCCCATTATATGACAAAAAATGTTTCTTATAGCTGTATACAATATTCCAGTTTCAATAGTCTCTTTCAGGTAATCATCATTAATTACTCTGGCTGTTCAACATATTGACAACATTCATCTCAGGACCCTCCCCTTAATTGCCTGAAGTTCATCCTAATGTGTTTATGTTCCATAATTTACTGCCATACAGCAAGTAGGGTCTATATAACATTTTAGTACTCTGTTTCTCACAGTCAATGACAGTGACTTATTGCATAAGAAACTTTTCAGTTTCTGAAATACAGCTTGAGTCACGAACTGACAACACAGCACTTGGGACATTCCCATAAGTCCTCCATCCTCATCTGCAACAGCCAGCGTAGAGTCCCAATACTAGTGGTACCAGTAGCAGTCTGATTATATGTCCGTCTGGCCTTTCCTCTGAGGTTTGAGTGTTGGGCAGATCCTGTGGTCACTCCCTGCAGCACCATTCACTCCAAGCCATGATGATCTATCTGTTTTTCTGCACTACACACATGATTCCACAGGGCTCTGGCCACATCTTTCTGATCATGCGACAATACCCCACCAAGTGGTGCACACCCCGCCAAGTGGTGCACACCCTGCCAAGTGGTGCACACCCCACCAAGTGGTGCACACCCCACCAAGTGGTGCACACCCTGCCATGTGGTGCACACCCTGCCAAGTGGTGCACACCCCACCAAGTGGTGCACACCCCACCAAGTGGTGCACACCCTGCCAAGTGGTGCACATCCCACCAAGTGGTGCACACCCAGCCAATCTGTCCCCATCATGTCCTGGAGACAAAATCCACCAAGTGGTGCACACCCAGCCAATCTGTCCCCATCATGTCCTGGAGACAAAATCCACCAAGTGTCACAAACCCAGCCCATCTGTCCCTCCCCCAGCCCATCTGTCCCCATCATGTCCTGGAGACAAAATCCACCAAGTGTCACAAACCCAGCCCATCTGTCCCTCCCCCAGCCGATCTTTCCCCATCATGTCCTGGAGACAATACCCCACCAAGTGGTGCACACCCCGCCAATCTGTCCCCATCATGTCCTGGAGACAAAATCCACCAAGTGGTGCACACCCCGCCAATCTGTCCCCATCATGTCCTGGAGACAAAATCCACCAAGTGGTGCACACCCCGCCAATCTGTCCCCATCATGTCCTGGAGACAAAATCCACCAAGTGGTGCACACCCAGCCAATCTGTCCCCATCATGTCCTGGAGACAAAATCCACCAAGTGGTGCACACCCAGCCAATCTGTCCCCATCATGTCCTGGAGACAAAATCCACCAAGTGGTGCACACCCCGCCAATCTGTCCCCATCATGTCCTGGAGACAAAATCCACCAAGTGGTGCACACCCCGCCAATCTGTCCCCATCATGTCCTGGAGACAAAATCCACCAAGTGGTGCACACCCCGCCAATCTGTCCCCATCATGTCCTGGAGACAAAATCCACCAAGTGGTGCACACCCAGCCAATCTGTCCCCATCATGTCCTGGAGACAAAATCCACCAAGTGGTGCACACCCCGCCAATCTGTCCCCATCATGTCCTGGAGACAAAATCCACCAAGTGGTGCACACCCCGCCAATCTGTCCCCATCATGTCCTGGAGACAAAATCCACCAAGTGGTGCACACCCCGCCAATCTGTCCCCATCATGTCCTGGAGACAAAATCCACCAAGTGGTGCACACCCCGCCAATCTGTCCCCATCATGTCCTGGAGTCAAAATCCACCAAGTGGTGCACACCCAGCCAATCTGTCCCCATCATGTCCTGGAGACAAAATCCACCAAGTGGTGCACACCCCGCCAATCTGTCCCCATCATGTCCTGGAGACAAAATCCACCAAGTGGTGCACACCCCGCCAATCTGTCCCCATCATGTCCTGGAGTCAAAATCCACCAAGTGGTGCACACCCAGCCAATCTGTCCCCATCATGTCCTGGAGACAAAATCCACCAAGTGGTGCACACCCCGCCAATCTGTCCCCATCATGTCCTGGAGACAAAATCCACCAAGTGGTGCACACCCCGCCAATCTGTCCCCATCATGTCCTGGAGACAAAATCCACCAAGTGGTGCACACCCAGCCAATCTGTCCCCATCATGTCCTGGAGAAAAAATTCACCAAGTGGTGCACACCCCGCCAATCTGTCCCCATCATGTCCTGGAGACAAAATCCACCAAGTGGTGCACACCCCGCCAATCTGTCCCCATCATGTCCTGGAGACAAAATCCACCAAGTGGTGCACACCCCGCCAATCTGTCCCCATCATGTCCTGGAGACAAAATCCACCAAGTGGTGCACACCCAGCCAATCTGTCCCCATCATGTCCTGGAGACAAAATCCACCAAGTGGTGCACACCCCGCCAATCTGTCCCCATCATGTCCTGGAGTCAAAATCCACCAAGTGGTGCACACCCAGCCAATCTGTCCCCATCATGTCCTGGAGACAAAATCCACCAAGTGGTGCACACCCCGCCAATCTGTCCCCATCATGTCCTGGAGACAAAATCCACCAAGTGGTGCACACCCCGCCAATCTGTCCCCATCATGTCCTGGAGTCAAAATCCACCAAGTGGTGCACACCCAGCCAATCTGTCCCCATCATGTCCTGGAGACAAAATCCACCAAGTGGTGCACACCCCGCCAATCTGTCCCCATCATGTCCTGGAGACAAAATCCACCAAGTGGTGCACACCCCGCCAATCTGTCCCCATCATGTCCTGGAGACAAAATCCACCAAGTGGTGCACACCCAGCCAATCTGTCCCCATCATGTCCTGGAGACAAAATCCACCAAGTGGTGCACACCCCGCCAATCTGTCCCCATCATGTCCTGGAGACAAAATCCACCAAGTGGTGCACACCCCGCCAATCTGTCCCCATCATGTCCTGGAGACAAAATCCACCAAGTGGTGCACACCCAGCCAATCTGTCCCCATCATGTCCTGGAGACAAAATCCACCAAGTGGTGCACACCCCGCCAATCTGTCCCCATCATGTCCTGGAGACAAAATCCACCAAGTGGTGCACACCCCGCCAATCTGTCCCCATCATGTCCTGGAGACAAAATCCACCAAGTGGTGCACACCCAGCCAATCTGTCCCCATCATGTCCTGGAGACAAAATCCACCAAGTGGTGCACACCCAGCCAATCTGTCCCCATCATGTCCTGGAGACAAAATCCACCAAGTGGTGCACACCCAGCCAATCTGTCCCCATCATGTCCTGGAGACAAAATCCACCAAGTGGTGCACACCCCGCCAATCTGTCCCCATCATGTCCTGGAGACAAAATCCACCAAGTGGTGCACACCCCGCCAATCTGTCCCCATCATGTCCTGGAGACAAAATCCACCAAGTGGTGCACACCCAGCCAATCTGTCCCCATCATGTCCTGGAGACAAAATCCACCAAGTGGTGCACACCCAGCCAATCTGTCCCCATCATGTCCTGGAGACAAAATTCACCAAGTGGTGCACACCCCGCCAATCTGTCCCCATCATGTCCTGGAGACAAAATCCACCAAGTGGTGCACACCCAGCCAATCTGTCCCCATCATGTCCTGGAGACAAAATCCACCAAGTGGTGCACACCCAGCCAATCTGTCCCCATCATGTCCTGGAGACAAAATCCACCAAGTGGTGCACACCCAGCCAATCTGTCCCCATCATGTCCTGGAGACAAAATCCAACAAATGCTCTCTATCTTTGATCGTTGAATGGAAGACTGCCACTCTTTCCAAAGTATGTCTGTCGTACCATTCTCGTCACACTTTGTAATAATGCATCTTTTGCTTGGCTTATTTTGCTCTTAATCTCTGTCATGCATCCTAAATTGGATGTAATGTTTGAACCACAATCACCACACCTAATTATGCTTCCAACAGACATACAGTGAAATATGTACCCAATGATAACTGATAATACCTGTAAGGTTTTTCTTCTGTATGTTCTCTCTTGTGGCACGGCAGACTGGTTGTTTAAATAACAGATACACAAAATTAACTACACTAATAACTGTTTTATCATGTGTGTTTTAAAATTTGGAACTTCAGATAGCTAACTGTAGTAAATGGTGCAGTATGATAATAACAATAGTTAGTTAGTTAGTCGATAGATCACCCTCATTACACATCGAACCATTTAGTCCATAAGTGCTCGGATCCCCTCCTCAGCAAATCCCGCAGCATGTAGCGGCTATTGACACCAGTTCTGTGTTGGTTTATCAATCTTCTTTGGCTTCCTGCATAGTGATCGTGTTTGGCCACGCCTCTTTTAATTTGCTGTCCTCGCAGTCTGACCATGGTTGTAGATTCACAGTCATCACTTGCTTCTCGCAAAAGTCTTACTTCTCGTAGAGCATTCAGAATGTCAGCCTGGTCCACAGTAGCCTTACCTGCGAGCTTATCCTCCCACTCATTTCCTTGTACTCCAGCATGCCCTGGCACGAAGATGAAACTAATCTTTGCCAGCCGAGACCGCTCCAGAGACAACCACTCTCTTCGGATCCACCCCATCTCTATCCTCTCGAGCATGCTCACTGAGTTGCTAAGGAAACATATCCTAGTGAATGTCTGTGTCTCGAGCCATGTTATTGCTTTACTTACTGCCATGACTTCCATGGTCAGGCTACTTGTGGTCTCAACAAAAGCACCAGAGTCCTCCATCACATTTCTCCCTCCGGTCTGGGCCGTAAAGGCCCATGAGCTTCTCACGTGTCGGACGACCCATCTGTGTAGATGGCAGCATCACTGTCTAACGAATTCTCGAAAATCAACGCTTGTACTTCCACCTCCACAGCAGCCGGATTTTCTTTTCTGCATTTTCTATCTAGCTGGATGCAAACTGAAAAGGATGTGCAGACATCTGTTGGCACTTGTACCCACTCCTCGTGAGGCTCTAAGTCCTCAAGTGAACACACCTGCTGAAGAATGTCTTCGGCTTGACCCATCCACGACCTTCCTCTTTTTAACCTGCCGCCCTTTACCTTCATAATTTCACTATGCAGTGGATGTTGTGTGTTTCTATGACCACGAGCAGCATGACGATGGAGGTGATGGCAGTAACACAGGCTTTCATATGGCTAGAATCGCAGCATTATACCAACGTGTGTGTACTAAGTGACTCAATGAGCATGATTCGAAAGGTCGAGGCTGGATCTGTACGTAGTCAGTGGACTGATTCGCTGCGGAAGTATGTTGTCTGTAAAGTCACCTTCATCTTCATCCCGGGATATGCGGGAGTCAAGAGAAATGAAAGAGTTGATAAACTGGCTGCTTCTGCACCCCCTGCAGATGGCCAGCCCATAGATCATGCTGATGTTATTAACGTCCTTAAAGATATGTCGAGAACAGAGGACTTTGACGTCAGTGAATCCACGTCGCTGTCCAGGATGAAAGACTTGGGAGTAAGAATTGGCACGGCCAGACACGAGAGGTACATCAGGAAAATGAGGTTCCTCGTCAACCAACACAGATCTGGCACTATTAGCTACCGAACGCTGATGCATATGCTGGGGGAAGGATGTTATTAACGTCCTTAAAGATATGTCGAGAACAGAAGACTTTGACGTCAGTGAATCCACGTCGCTGTCCAGGATGAAAGACTTGGGAGTAAGAATTGGCACGGTCAGACACGAGAGGTACATCAGGAAAATGAGGTTCCTCGTCAACCAACACAGATCTGGCACTATTAGCTACCGAACGCTGATGCATATGCTGGGGGAAGGATGTGAGCACCTATGGACCTGTCCGGAGTGCAATGAAGCTACCCCGACTGATAACTGTTGTGTGTTTGCATTGAGGTAGGCACGTGCTCTGCAAATTTGTATTCTGTCTTCAATGGTTGGAAAATCAAGAAAGGTAGCACATGCTGTATCTCTTGTACATCCAAGAATAATGTGCATAGCTTAATTCTGTATCCTTTCCATCATTTCTATCTGCTTACGGCTGAGAGTCAGGATTGCCATCGCATACTCAAAAACAGACATGACCAGCCCCTCGTATAGAAGACATAGATGGCGCTGCCCACAGTTTCCTGCCGCCATCACCCGCATCGCAGCCAAACCCCACTTGGCCTTTGTTATCACCTGATCTTGTGTGCTCATTATAAGCAAGGCTTCGATCAAACCTTATCCCCAAGTAGTTTATTGCCTGCGTTCTTTCCAGTCTCTGAACACAGCATTACAGTTGGTGTTGGAGTGTTGACAATATGATTATTCAAAGAGAACTATGTCACTATTGCCTTTGTTGGGTTGACCCAGCTTCAACACACCAAGTACTTATGCGATTGAGTTCGGTTTGTAGTTCCACAACAACCTGATCTCTATCCTTACCCTGACGATACATTAAAACATCAGCAGCATATGACAATGTCCTCCCCGGTCCAGTGATCTGCTTGCTGGTGATTCTCACAGTGTAGGCGTTGAACAGCACTGGAGATAATGGTGATCCCTGTGGTAGGCCAGGATATATTATGTTGGTTCCGAAGTCCAACTGCCACATCTAAAAACTACTTTCCGTGGGAAGAGGGCTGCAGCGATCCAACTAAGGAGGAATGGACTTACTTTGAGTTCAAGAAGCTGACAACATCAACATCAAGTGCCATGCCTGCTGGCGTAGGCGTTCATGGCTCTCCACAGATCTTGGTCTTTGGTGTTCTGGATCAACTATTAGTTTGAGTAAAAGAAGCACCACAAACATTACACTTGTAAAGTTTCTCTTCTGTATGTGTTCTCTTATGTTTCTTCAGATTGCCAGCTACAGTAAAAGAAGCATCACAATAGTAAGGTTTCTCTCCTGTATGTGTTCTCTTGTGAGCCTTCAGGTGGTTAGCTACAGTAAAAGAAGTATCATAATCATCACATCTGTTAGGTTTCTCTCCTGTATGTGATCTCTTGTGATATTTCAAACTGCCATCTTGAGTAAAAGAAACAGCACAGACATCACACATGTAAGGTCTCTCTCCTGTTTGCTTTCTCTTATGTTTCTTCAAACTGCCAGCTTCAGTAACAGAAGCACCACAAATATCACACTTGTAAGGCTTCTCTTCTGTATGTGTTCTCTCATGTGCCTTCAGACTGCTTGAGTAAAAGAAGCACTACAAACATTATACTTGTAAGGTTTCTCTCCTGTATGTGTGTTCTTGTGGTATCTCAAACTATTAGCATGAGTAAAAGAAGCACCACAAACATCACACTTGTACGGTTTTTCTCCTGTATGTGTTCTCATGTGAGTCTTCATACCACCAGCTTGAGTAAAAGAAGCACCACAAAAACCACACTTGTAAGGTTTCTCTCCTGTATGTGTTTTCTTGTGGTATCTCAAACTATTAGCATGAGTAAAAGAAGCACCACAAACATCACACTTGTACAGTTTTTCTCCTGTATGTGTTCTCTTATGTTCCTTCAGACCACCAGCTTGAGTACAAGAAGCACCACAAACATCACACTTGTAAGGTTTCTCTCCTGTATGTGTTATCATGTGAGTCTTCAGTTTGTCTGCTCGAGTAAAAGAAGCACCACAAACACCACACTTGTAAGGTTTCTCTCCTGTATGTGTTCTCATGTGAGTCTTCAGACCACCAGCATGAGTAAAAGAAACACCACAAACATCACACTTGTAAGGTTTTTGTCCTGTATGTGTTCTCTTGTGAGTCTTCAAGTGGCCAGCTTGAGTAAAAGAAGCACCACAATCATCACACTTGTATGGTTTTTCTCCTGTATGTGTTCTCTTATGTTCCTTCAGACTACCAGCTTGAGTAAAAGAAGCACCACAATCATCACACTTGTATGGTTTTTCTCCTGTATGTGTTCTCTTATGTTTCTTCAGACCACCAGCTTGACTAAAAGAAGCACCACAATCATCACACTTGTATGGTTTTTCTCCTGCATGTGTTTTCTTGTGTTTCTTCAAATCATCAGCTTGACGAAAAGAAGCACCACAAACATCACACTTGTAAGGTTTTTCTCCTGTATGTGTTATCTCATGTCTCTTCAGGTTTTCGGCTCGAGTAAAAGATGCACCAGAAACATCACACTTGTAAGGTTTCTCTCCTGTATGTGTTCTCATGTGAGTCTTCAGACTGTCTGCTCGAGTAAAAGAAGCACCACAAACATCACAATTGTAAGGTTTCTCTCTTGTATGTGTTCTCTTGTGTTTCTTCAGACTGTCAGCTTGAGTAAATGAAGCACCACAATCATCACACTTGTATGGTTTTTCTCCTGTATGTGTTCTCATGTGAATCTTCAAACTGTCAGCTTGAGTAAAAGAAGCACTACAAACATCACACTTGTAAGGTTTCTCTCCTGTATGTATTCTCTTGTGATTCATGTTCTTTTGGCACTCTAGATGGTCATCTTCAAACAAAAGGCCATCCGATTCATTACATTTATTTGGCATACCTTCAGTATGTGTTCTCTTATATCTGTCTACACAAACATTTAGACAAGAAACATCAGACATGTCTCCTGTGTGAGTTCTTTGAGAGCTATAACTGACATAATCAAAAATGTCATCAAGAGACTTTGCAAAACTCTGTGCATGTTTTTCTTGTATTTCCTTATTTTGCTGCTGACAATTCTCAATAGCCAGAGATAGTTTATTGTTTGCATCGATCATAGAAGACATATTTTCTAACATCTGACAACAACTGTCATGTTTTACTGATGCCTTACAAATGTTCTCAGCCATTCTTGATTCTGAGTTGCTGTCCCTTGTCATTTCTTGAACGATACCACTCCCAGCTATGTCTAACATTTTACTGAAGCTGTCACTCCTGACCTCACACAGAACATCTGATAGTTCTTGTTTCACAACCTTCGTGTCTATGCTGTCATATGTCCACTTTTGTGAATGCTCTTGTATGGAGTGGTAAGGACTCCATGGAGACCAACAGTATATTTCTGAAACACACCAAAGTAAATTATTAATAACCTCATGAATATACCAGGTATTGATTATGAACAGATGTGCAATCAAGCAGATACACATTGCAGCTACAGATAATCAATTTCAAGTGAAGAAAAGAAAAAGAATGATTAATGTGCACATGTATGATTTACGCTGATGTATGATCTAAATTGATCATGATATAAGCTGATGTATGATCTAAATTCATCATGATATAAGCTGATGTATGATCAAGGCTGCCGGCTTCGTGGCTTAGAGGTTATGACTTTTCTCTGTAATCTCGTATACTCTCGTCGGTAACGTGATGACAGTGAGAATCAGCAGTGGTTCGAATCGCATCGGTAACTTAGGGGTATGTGAGCCGGCCGCTCAGAAAGCAATGGCAAACTACTGAGCGTAATCTTGCCAAGAGATCGACATACAGCTGAAAGATGCTGGTGTTGATAGCGAAGTCCTGTAAAGGATATGCAATAAAAACAATATGATCAAGGCTGATATATTATCTAAGTGCAAGTGCTACAATTTAAATGTAAATATTATGTTTAGAATAATAGATCTTCACACGTGCAGAGACCTCCTGGCTGCTATGTGTCTTAAATTTACTATTTTCAATTATAAATTACTGTATCTAGATTTTCTTGTTTATTGTAGTGTTTGATTATTTCACGCCATCCCAAGTAATTCCCTAGCTAGTTGTAGCGCCACCTATGCTCTGACATTACCATGGTTTCCATGGCAACACACACACACACACCTTTCCCGCCCCTAGATGCGTCCGGCTGTCAACACAGGCCCGATGCTCCAGAAATATTTACTTCTTTTTGCCAGTCATCCATTTTATAGGTATGTAACAAGGATTTATTTGTTTGACAGTGATAGGTAAGTAAACTACAAGTGTGAATAGAGGCAATGAAGTAGCAAACATGGCACACAAATGCCATAGAAGCCTTGTGTTATTACAAAAATATTATCCCCAGCTCAGAACAATTACCCGGGCAAGGTTTTAATCGAGTTGGCCTCTAGACCTGTGTTTTTCAACCTTTCTGCTGGAGCAGATCCTTATGCAAATGTTAATGTTGCTCAATGTGCAATGATCCAAGTGTCTGTCCTACTTCATGTAATAAACCAGGTGGGCAGAAATGTTGCATTTAGGCAATTTCGGTCTCTTTCGGCAGAACCCTTGCTGCCACTCACGGAACCCCGGTTGAAAACTTCTGCTCTAAGCTGTTTATTTAGGCCGGCTCTATATATTTTGCAAACCTTATTATGAGATATATTCTATTACCAAATGTACCTATAAACTTTATATGTACCTTTGCTGAGCTTTAGAGTCACCAGTGACCCCTAGTCCTCTACTTTTCTCGTGTTTCAATAGGATTTAAATTATGTTTCTTCTTCTTCTTCTGCGTTCATCCGGAGTTTTTTCCCGGACGTGATTGCGTTGTGCCTGTTTACAGCAGAGCTGCATTCTTGCACTGTTAGGCCGATACATCCGACTTTTGCGGGCATTTGTTGATCGGGTTAACCTTCCCGGTAATTATGTTTCTAATCATCATCATCAAGTGCCGTGCCGGCTGGCGTAGGCGTTCATGGCTCTCCACAGATCTCGGTCTGTGGTTTTCTGGATCAACTCTGCTGCTGATATTCCTCCATGCCACCGTCTCAATCTATCCAGCATCACTTCTCTTGGTCTACCTCTGCCTCTCTTCCCCTCGATCTTTCCAGCCGTCACAATGTTCTCGATTGCCTCTCTTCTCATCACATGACCGAGGAAAGCTGTTTGTCTCTGTCTTATTGTTGTATATAATGTTCTAGTTTCGTTAGCCTGTTTCAGGCAGTCGTCGTTAGTTACTCTGGTAGTCCAAGGAATTCGCAACATTCGTCTCAGGAACCACATCTCTGTTGCTTCTAATTTCTTCTTAATTTGTTCATTTACATTCCAAGATTCACTGCCATACAGCAAAACTGGTTCTACATAGCATTTCATCACTCTCTTTCTTACATTCAGTGACAGTGACTTATTGCATAAGATACTCTTCATTTTCTGAAATGCGGCTTTTGCCTGCCCTATTCTGCTCCTAATCTCTGTTGTACATCTTCCATCTGATGTTATAAATGCCCCTAGGTATCTAAAATTATCAACTTGGTTAAGGATTTTCCCTTCTATTTCTATGTCACATTTTGGTGTCACCATTTTCTTTGATATTACCATTGTTACTGTTTTCTTGATATTCAAGGAGATCCTTTCCTTGCACTCTCTGTTACTACAACGTCTAATAATTGTTGTAGGTCTGTTGAATTATCTGCCACCAATACTGTGTCATCTGCATAGCGTATATTATTTATATTATAACCTCCAACTAGTATTCCTGGCATCTCTTTGATCCCTCTCATTATTACTTCGCTATAAAGGGAGAAAAGATCTGGTGACAAGACACACCCTTGTCGTACTCCTAGCTTTATCTGTTCGTAACTACCCTCTTTATTTCCCATTTTAATTGCTGCTACTTGGTTCCAGTAAATATTCTTTATTATTCTTAAATCTTTTCCATCAGTGTTGATATCTTCCAACATTTTAATCAGTTCATCATGTTTTACTTTATCAAATGCCTTAGTATAATCTATGAAGCACAAATATATGTCTCTCTGTTTCTCTATTGACCTTTCTATTAGTGTCCGTAATGTATAAATTGCATTGTTTGTGCCCTTTCCTTCCACAAATCCATACTGTTCTTCACTAATTTCCATTTTTATTTTCTTTTTGGTTCTTCTCATTATGATTCTGAGTAGAAGTTTAGTGAGATGGTTTATAAGGTTAATTGTACGAAAATCTTCACAATCAATTGCTCCTGGTCTTTTTGGTATAGCTATAAATATATAAATATATAAATATGCGAACTGCGTTGTGGTAAATGCTCCCAAGGTGGTCAGAGGAAACGTTTTAAAGACACTCTGAAAATTTCACTGAATGCTTTTGGAATTCATCACGACACCTGGGAGGCTGCAGCCAGAGACCGAAATTTGTGGCGTGCATCATTGCACAAAGGTGCAGTCATATGTGAGGCAACCAGGACTGCAAGAGCTGTGAAGAAAAGGCAGGACAGAAAAATCACTGCAGAAAATCCTCCTCCAGAGACGTCAAGCATTCTTTGCCCACATTGTCAAAGAACATTTCGAGCCAAAATAGGCCTTATCAGCCATCTTAGAACCCACGGCTCGACACCTTCAACCCCACTGGATGAAATGAATGGTCATCATCATTCTTGATGGACAAACAACAAACAAGACAAATACAGATGTCAGCATATCACTGGGTAAATATCCACTGCTGTAAATATCATTCAACATTTTGGTTAATATATCTACTCCAAATTCTCCCAATACTTCTAATTCTTCTATTGTGATTTCATCTGGCCCAGCTGTTTTTCCTTTCTTCATACGTTTCATAGCGTCAGCGACTTCTTCTTTCAGAATAGGTGGACCTTCTAAGTTACTATCTTCTGTTAATTCTTCCCTTTCTCCTTCATATAATTCTCTTATATACTCATTCCACCTCTTCATTATAGCATCTTCCTCTAATATTATCTTTTCTGTTTTTGATTTCAAACACCCTGTATTTATTCTTATTTTTCTTCCTGTAAGCTCACTGATTTGTCTGTGCATTTTTTTAAAATGGAATTTAATTCAATTTTTTTGCATTGCTCGTTTAACCAACTTTCTTTAGCCTTCCCACATTTATCTTTTATTTCTTTATTTATCTTAGCGTATTCTTGTTTGTCATTTTTACTCTGTTTTCTTTTGTCCATCAGTTTTAAGATATCTTCATTCATCCATTTTTTCTTAGCTATTTTGCCTCTCTCCGGTAATACTTCTTTGCTAGTTTGATGAATGGAGTCCCTTAACATTTCCCATTGTTCATCTATACTCTGTATTTTAGTTATTGCATTGTACCTATTTTTCACAGTCACTCTGTATTGTTCTTGCATTTCTTTATCTATTTTCAGAACCTTTTTATTAAGTCGCATGTTCTTAACCATTTTTTTCCCTCTCTTTAATCTTACTTTTATTTGTCCACATAGTGGTACATGATCACTATTACAGTCAGCACCAGGCATTGTCTTTACATTCATTAAAGCATTTCTAAATCTGTTATTAATTAGTATGTAGTCAATTTGGTTGCGTATTTTCTTATCAGGGCTTATCCATGTGTACAGTCGTCTTTTATGGTGCTTAAACCATGTGTTTCCAATTATCATATCATTGATATTTGCCCATTCTATTAGCTTTTCCCCTCTTTCATTTCTTGTACCTAAACCATAATTCCCCACTACATCCTCCATTTTTCCCTTTCCTACTTTTGCATTAAAATCACCAAGTATTATCTTTATTTCTTGTGATCCAATTTGAGCCATCGCCATTTCTATTTTGTCGTAAAAGTGTTGTATTTCTTCATCACTACTGCTTGCTGTTGGTGCATATACTTGTATAATATTTATGTCTATTGGTTTGCATTTCATTTTTACCATAATGAGACAGTATGGAAAACGCTTTTCGCAAAAATCGCTCAAACTTACCGGGAGAATATAAAATGGAATATTTTTGAAACCAAAAGGTCACGGGCCAGGATTGTTTTTAAAATAGTCATAGGTTGAGCGGGAGTGCATGACCGAATAGTATCAAGGCCATCCTCTATTGTTGACTAGCAGTCTCTCAGGGAGAGGAGTGCCAAATGTATTGTACCTTTGGGTTCAAGCTGTCAGAGGGACAATGGTGAACTTTAGAGGCAGCATAATTTATGAGTACAGGCGGCATTGGAAGTGACCTTAGCTGTCAGAAGAGAACGCCACTCTCCAAATTTATGGTGGCGGGAAAAGGATGAACTCAGGACCATGAACTTCAGAGACAATGTAGATTTGGGTTAATGATATGATGGTAGTATGCAAATTAAGCAGGGTACGGGAGGTACTGATTGGAGGACAAGGGACAGCGACGTCACGTGATTCAAGAAAGGCGCCAACTCGAGAAGTAATATATACTTTAGGATCCGGTCAGTTGAGACAGTGTGGAACGAGCAAGGGTGCGGTAGCAGCAGATCCGAGGGCTGGGCGGTCGCCCAGCCCAGGAGGAAGTGTGAGTTTGGAACTCCAGCAATGGTTATGTCTATATATCAGGCTGTTTAGTGTCCAGGAAGATGGAGAGGCAGTATTAAAGACGGAAAAGATGCACATATCACGGTTTTGTCTGGACTGCTGAAGTAAAGTAGGATGGTCAAGGATCTGTGAACCATTTATTCCAGATAGATAAATCTGATGGAGTGGAACGCAAATTCTGAGGATCACGAAATGGCGTGCAAGCCATTTGAGAAGGACTGTTGGCTAAAGAAGAGCACTCAGTAGTTGCAGATGATGGCTAACGTCAGATAGGACAACCACTAGCCAGACTGCGATCGGAATCACACGGGAGACACTGCGGTTGGAACCACACAGGAGACTAATGTCAAATACAACTGGAAACCGGTGGTGGGATCCACGGCAAGCGAGGTTGAAGAGAGCAATCGTATTTCAAATATGGGACCCAGATGATCAACGGGACGGCAGAAGTTGAATACATTGTCTGGGTAAACTGGAGTCGCCTGGATAAACCAGGCATAGCTGAATAAACAGTTACCCGCTGAACAAGTTGGATGGGAGCGAATTAAATCCCTGGGTATATGGGTTGATAGATCAATCTGTGGATCAATGGGTATTCGGGCTGAACACATGTACCACTAATAAGCCCATGGAGAGATAGTTATGAAACAAAGGCCGGTGTAATTCCTAGCTTTAGTCCTTTTCTTCATGCGGTTAGGAGGTGATTGTAGGTAGTATTTCTCTAACATCTGGTTGTATAGTTTATTACATTATCTACCTCCCCTTGTGGCGTCATGCAGTATTGTGTTGTTTTTTGGAGTCGATTATACATAGATGTGTCTTCAATGCATGTACTGGTTACTTTATGTGATTATGCTGTAGATTGTCACTCTGTTACCGTTCAGAAGAAAATAAATATCTTTGAGTTGCCTTTTATTTCGACTTGTCAGTCTGAGATTGTGTAGATTATAGTAGTTTAGAGACTTTGTGAGGTGGGTTGTACATCTCTTCTATAACCTGATGACATACACCACGAGACATTGATGGTGCAATAGTAATTAACTATTGTTCTCACGCGGAGACACGAACCTAAATCTTTCCTATCCCTTACTCTCATCCTATTTTCTCCTTCTCTCTCTCTTCATATTTCTTTACTATCAAAGGTAGTGTGTAGTAGGCAGAGTTCGACTGAGGAACGAACTTTTAGGCTTCACACTTATCTTATATCATTTCCCTCAATTCCCTCTTTTTTCTCTCCTCTCTCTCCTCCCTACTCTCTCTTCTTCCTCTTCTTTTCTAGCTATCACACATGGCGTCGTCTGGCAAGGTTTGTTTCCAGAATAATCTGGGGTTCCTATTGTAGTCCAGGAGTTCTCAGAATATTCCATGTGAACTTTGTCTCGGTGGTGTCAGGTTCTACTACATAGTGAGATCGTATAAGTAGAATTGTGGCTTACAGTCTGTAGTTCGTTGTTGCTGGTTCGATAGTTGTCTCAGTAAGTGCTCCTTTACTAGGCTACTTATCTCATAGCTGGTTGGTAAATTGTCTAACTGTCTGTCGGCGAGGTTTCTACTAAGTCTGTTCAGTTAGAAACTCTTGTGTAAAGTACACCGGCCAAACCACCTTGCTACAAGAATACAGGAAAACCCAACATACAACAACAAAATACCCAGGTATAGCCAACTCAGAAGGAGAGTCAGCGCAGCGGAATCTGTCCAAAATGAGCTCAGACAACAGCTGAGCAGTGCAAGTCAACGTAAAGGTGGCCTTATCTTTTCATCATTACAGGGTATCAGAATAACATACCCCACCGTTATAAAGGTCACCATCTTCGTCCAGGAAGTCAGAGTCATGATTGATGACAGTGTATGTCAAGCGAAACCCAGGGCCATGCAAAGTATAAGAACAATTCCCACACCTGACATGCAGAGCAAACCAAACCTGTGGCTGTGCGGGAACGGATGTCAGTTAGTTTGTCGGGAAGGCAGCTGTTTGCCTGGCTGAACTCAATACGTCTGGTGGCAGTGGCAACATCTGAAGCCATCAGGACAATATGTCTCTCCCCCCCCCTTTTTTTTCCTTCTACAGAAGAGAACAGCGCGAGACGGGCTGTGCCGAACGTTATCAATGGCACACGTAGTGCACAAGAAATGCACGCATGAACAATTAGATCATCAAGAGAGGATATTCCCCTGTGTTTTATACAGTGAGTTAATTATGGCTGTTGTGAAGAGACAAATGACAGTGTAACTCGTGGTAGTTAGAAAATCCCTTTATTTTAGAAGCGGGAACAGAGGTGGAATTCAGTGTACCAGCGTGTTCAAGTTGCATGCTACCAGATTTAGATATGTTAACAGTGTTGGGCAGTGAATGACGAGCGACGCCCTATATTTCTGCCCGTGCATATAGAATAGACACAAAAAGACAATCGTAGAAATTCAGTGAAGGGAAACGGAATCCAGAGAGCACCCGCAAGCAGAAACATATTCTTTTCATATTTATCTCAGCATTACAATGAACAATAGTTAAATAATTAGTTAAACATTAGTGCTGAGGTGTTGGTTCCTTATTGATGACATTTTTGGTGGAGAGCCATATGTGTAGTCGCGTTTAGCCATTTCTTTGTTTGTTTTACAGGTTGAATTTAGTTAGAAACATGTTATTTTGCTGTTTAAATGAATGTGACTGCTTGATAGGATCAACTGTTGTGGCGCAGTTAGCTCCCTTGTTATTTCCATAGCGGAAGATGTCAAGTCGGGTATGCGAATGTTTTTATTTTTATGTGGGCCTCACTCTATTGTGTTCAAGGGCAGACACAACTGCAGTATTAGGTGTCATAGTGACTACACATAGTTCAATGTCGTGTCAGGAGGCCAAGGAGACCATTTATAATCTGAGATTGCCCGAGTAGATGTTAATATGGGTACATGTTTGTTTTTAATGTGAAGGGACGTGGCGAAGAATAAATGTTAGAGCATGGTGTCCTAGAATTGGGCACACATTTTTTTTTCAGAGTTATTTCAGCGCCAAGACAATTGAGCACGATGTCCAACGACTGGGTGCACATTTTTTTTAATGTCAAAAGCTGTTTCATGATATATGTTTGGTTTGTTTCTATGGCCACTAAATGTTGTTTACTTACAGCAGGGGCTGGTCTGTTTTTGTGTACATCGGCGGTTATTGTGAAGGTTGCAGCTTCAGGCTGATGTGTCCTTGCGAATAGGGGAGAATTGGTTGTGTTATTATGTGTGGTGACCAGGCATTTGCCTGTCGTGTCACAGGAATTGTTACAATGCTTTTTTTTCAGATTCAAGGATGACTACATACGTCCTAGTGGGTAGCACCGATGTGAATTTGATTTTTGGTTTTGTTGTTGTTACAGGGGGATGGCATATTAAGTGAATGCCTATATTGATATTGTTTTCATTTTGGTGTCTTTATGTGCACCCTTTGATGTATGATTTTGTTGTCTGGGGAAATCCCCGGCATGCCAAGTATTGAACTGTTTTTATGGATAATAGTACTTGATTACAATATTGTTAGGATGCACGTCAGAAGTTTTAACTGCCTTATGCACTGGGAGAGCAGGGGATGCAACCAGTAATTTTTTTAATTATTATTATTTGGGGTGGAAGTTCCCAAAAAGAGTTTTCCTCTTAGGCATCCCCAATATTGTTTATGAGGGATGTCAGATGCAGAGCCAGGGCTTCGATCTCAAGGAGGAATGACGCTATATTGATGGTGGGACCCATCAACATTTGGTAGTTGGGTATGAGACAGTATGGAAAACGCTTTTCGCAAAAATCGCTCAAACTTACCGGGAGAATATAAAATGGAATATTTTTGAAACCAAAAGGTCAAGGGCCAGGATTGTTTTTAAAATAGTCATAGGTTGAGCGGGAGTGCATGACCGAATAGTGGCAAAGCCATCCTCTATTGTTGACTAGCAGTCTCTCAGGGAGAGGAGTGCCAAATGTATTGTACCTTTGGGTTCAAGCTGTCAGAGGGACAATGGTGAACTTTAGAGGCAGCATAATTTATGAGTACAGGCGGCATTGGAAGTGACCTTAGCTGTCAGAAGAGAACGCCACTCTCCAAATTTATGGTGGCGGGAAAAGGATGAACTCAGGACCATGAACTTCAGAGACAATGTAGATTTGGGTTAATGATATGATGGTAGTATGCAAATTAAGCAGGGTACGCGAGGTACTGATTGGAGGACAAGGGACAGCGACGTCACGTGATTCAAGAAAGGCGCCAACTCGAGAAGTAATATATACTTTAGGATCCGGTCAGTTGAGACAGTGTGGAACGAGCAAGGGTGCGGTAGCAGCAGATCCGAGGGCTGGGCGGTCGCCCAGCCCAGGAGGAAGTGTGAGTTTGGAACTCCAGCAATGGTTATGTCTATATATCAGGCTGTTTAGTGTCCAGGAAGATGGAGAGGCAGTATTAAAGACGGAAAAGATGCACATATCACGGTTTTGTCTGGACTGCTGAAGTAAAGTAGGATGGTCAAGGATCTGTGAACCATTTATTCCAGATAGATAAATCTGATGGAGTGGAACGCAAATTCCGAGGATCACGAAATGGCGTGCAAGCCATTTGAGAAGGACTGTTGGCTAAAGAAGAGCACTCAGTAGTTGCAGATGATGGATAACGTCAGATAGGACAACCACTAGCCAGACTGCGATCGAAATCACACGAGAGACACTGCGGTTGGAACCACACAGGAGACTAATGTCAAATACAACTGGAAACCGGTGGTGGGATCCACGGCAAGCGAGGTTGAAGAGAGCAATCGTATTTCAAATATGGGACCCAGATGATCAACGGGACGGCAGAAGTTGAATACATTGTCTGGGTAAACTGGAGTCGCCTGGATAAACCAGGCATAGCTGAATAAACAGTTACCCGCTGAACAAGTTGGATGGGAGCGAATTAAATCCCTGGGTATATGGGTTGATAGATCAATCTGTGGATCAATGGGTATTCGGGCTGAACACATGTACCACTAATAAGCCCATGGAGAGATAGTTATGAAACAAAGGCCGGTGTAATTCCTAGCTTTAGTCCTTTTCTTCATGCGGTTAGGAGGTGATTGTAGGTAGTATTTCTCTAACATCTGGTTGTATAGTTTATTACATTATCTACCTCCCCTTGTGGCATCATACAGTATTGTGTTGTTTTTTGGAGTCGATTATACATAGATGTGTCTTCAATGCATGTACTGGTTACTTTATGTGATTATGCTGTAGATTGTCACTCTGTTACCGTTCAGAAGAAAATAAATATCTTTGAGTTGCCTTTTATTTCGACTTGTCAGTCTGAGATTGTGTAGATTATAGTAGTTTAGAGACTTTGTGAGGTGGGTTGTACATCTCTTCTATAACCTGATGACATACACCACGAGACATTGATGGTGCAATAGTAATTAACTATTGTTCTCACGCGGAGACACGAACCTAAATCTTTCCTATCCCTTACTCTCATCCTATTTTCTCCTTCTCTCTCTCTTCATATTTCTTTACTATCAAAGGTAGTGTGTAGTAGGCAGAGTTCGACTGAGGAACGAACTTTTAGGCTTCACACTTATCTTATATCATTTCCCTCAATTCCCTCTTCTTTTTCTCCTCTCTCTCCTCCCTACTCTCTCTTCTTCCTCTTCTTTTCTAGCTATCACAATAATAACTCCATCTGAAATACACCAGTATCCATTAATTGACTTGGCTGTTTTTTCGTCTAATATTATTCCTATACCTTTTTCATGTGTATCCCCTCCAGAATAAATTATTGTGTGATTGTCAGCTATAATTTTGCCCGATCCCTTCCATCTCATCTCACTAACGCCTAGTATATTCATTTTCATGCTATCCATCTCTCTTAGAACATTGGTCAACTTTCCTAGCTCATTTAATGTCCTAACATTCCATGTTCCTACTCTAAATTTATTTATTTTAGTTAAGATTTTGCCATCAGTAGCTGGATGACGGTCTGGTGTCACCTGTGGCTCATGACTGTCCCTACCGTACGAGGATGCCCTAAGACAGCCATTAACGTCCTTCACTAACTTTGATATATGTTTTGCCATGAAGTCTTGGGAAGATAATGTGGTGGTTTCCCCTTGCCTTCCACATTCACATGGTGGTCTTTTTACCTCTGCCTTTGACAGCAATTTTCGACTGTAAGGACAAGTGAGTGCCCTGCTCTGCTCAGCTGCAGAGTTGTCCACTTATTCCGGTGGATACTCGGTCCCCAGAGCTGTGTTAGCCACACCGTAGTGTGTTTCCATCCTCTACCGCAGGGAGGTGCAGTTGGGATTTTCCCTTCATAATGTTTCTAATGCAATGTCTTTTTAATTTTCAGATCCTGTGTGCTTCACCCTTCATTATAGCTACCAAGAACAGAAAAGTGGACGCAGAGTGTCACGTTTTCAATGAAGAATGGGGAGTAAAGTACTTCTTTGAGGAAACAAAAGACCAGAAAACCAGTTGCATAATATGCAGTGAAAGTGTTACCATTTTAAAATAGTACAATCTTCGGCATCACTATGATACAAAGCATCTATCAACATATTCAAAGTTTTCTGGAAAGTTAAGCTCTGAGAAATATGAGTCAATGAAACATGATTTAGAAACACAAAGAAATCTCTTCATGAGAAAGTTTGCTGAAAATGAATCTGTCACTGGTACAAGTTACAAAATAGTGCATAAGATGGCAGAACGAGGAAAACTGCTTACTGATGCCAACTTCATCAAAGAGTGTGTGATGGAAGCAGCAAATGACTTGTGTCCTGAGAAAGCCAATTTGTTTGGAACTACTTTCGGCAAGTTCAGTTGTGTGAAAAACAGAAGAACTTAGAGAGATCATAGTGCTATAGATACGCAAGAAACCTAGGAACCTGTTGTGGTATTCTCTGGTGCTGGACAATTCTACTGATCTTTCGAGTACGTCACAACTTCTCGCGCTCATTCATGGTGTCAATTTAGACTTTCAGATAACGGAAGAGTTGGCATCAATTTGCAGCATGCATGGAACAACAACTGGAAAAAACATTTTCATAACATTTTTGCAAGACTATAACCTTCAGTGGAATCAGCTTTGAGGTGTTACAGTTGATGGAGGAAAACACATGGCTGGAGTGAGGAAGGGTCTGGTGGGGCAGATCAAGACTCAGTTGGAAGATTTGAAAATTCTGGGCGCTCTGTTCATACACTACATCATACATCAGCAAGCACTCTGTGTGAAAGACTTAGATATTTCTTATGTACTGAAACCAGTCATTTCTGGTGTGAACTTCATTCAGGTACATGCACTCAATCACTGTCAGTTCCAGGCTTTTCTTGAAGAAATCGATTCTGAATTCTGTGACTTGCTTTATATCAGTGAGATGGCTCAGCTGTGGTAAAGTCCTGCTTTTCGTTTACAAGCTCTGAAACAAAATAGATGTTTTCCTCACTGAAAAAGATAGAGCTGATCCACAGCTGTCAGATAATACCTGGCTGTAAAAGTTGTCATTTTTGATCTACATCACATCCCACATGAATGAACTGAATTTGAAACTTCAGGGAAAGTATAACCTTGTCTGTGATCTCTACAGAATCATCAAAGGATTTTGGAGAAAACTGTCATTGTTTGAAGCACAACTGGATGGAGAAAACGTCCCTCATTTTCACTGTTTCAAAGAGTTTTGCGCCACAATCGCTGAAGATGTCAACCTTGATTGTCCGAAAAAAATTATTTGTGAGAGTGACATTCTGTTAAAGAATCTGTTTAATTGTAACATTGATGATGTACCTGTTGAACTACAGTTGGAGCTCACAGATTTGTAAGCAAATGTCTTGTTGAAAGAGAAGCCAGAGAATGACAGCTTGTTGAATTTTACTGCTGCTTACCTGGTGTTGAGTTTCTGAAACTGAAGAAATTTGCCGCTGGTATGGCATCAGTGTACGGAAAATTTTCAAATATGAAGTATGTGAAGTCAACACATCAAAAAAGATTGACTGATGAACATTTCATAGCGATTCTCTTGATTCGATGCAGTAATTCCAAACCAAACATTGATGATATCTTGAAAGTCACAAAGTTTCACAAATCTCATTAACCTATTTTGCTGATTAGTTTGTGAGAATTGGATATATACACACTAGATCTGATGTAACAATCTTTTTGCTACCGTCGCCTTCTTTGATAACTTTTTTTAAAAAGTAAATAAATATGTTTGTTGTCTTTGTTTTTTTTGTGCATTGCACACCACTCACCCACCTTAGTTATTCGTCTTTTTTCCAAGAGCATTCAGTCTTTCCGGCATGGCACATGATTGATTGATTGATTCAGTCTGGCTTGCAAGTATTGTTAAAGTTAGTTGCATATCCTTTACAAGATGTTTGCAGTCAACACCAGCATTTTTGGCTGTTGTTGATGTCTAGGAAAGTTTACGTTCGGTAGTTTGCCATTGCTTTCTAAATGACCGGCACTCATATCATAGTGTAAAAAACCAGCGCAATGTGGACTGTTGCCAAAATTGTGCGCAGCTGTGTTTCGAACTCAGGTATACGGGATTACATCCCTTCGCCTTGGAGGATGGCACAAGTACTGTACAGAATGAGTATGCGGCCCGCGCTCATCATTTTGTCAGTTATCCAGCCTGCCATGAAATAAGTTTGGTGATCCCTGATCAAGACTGATGTATGTTCTGATGTATGATCTATGTGCATAATGATGTAAGCTGATGTATGATCATTGTGCATAATGATGTAAGCTGATGTATGATCTATGTGCATAATGATCTAAGCTGACATACGATCTAGGTTGATGTATGATCTAAGCTGCTGTATGATCTAAGCTGCTGTATGACCTAAGCTGCTGTATGATCTAAGCTGCTGTATGATCTAAGCTGCTGTATGATCTAAGCTGCTGTATGATCTAAGCTGCTGTATGATCTAAGCTGCTGTATGATGTAAGCTGATGTATGATCAAAGCTGATTGATCTAAGATGCTTGTCACCGCCTCACTTGCACATTTAGTAAAGGGCTGCAATTCCAGCCCAAGGGAAACCATTGAGTCGAGCAGGACCCGAGTAATCTAGAACCTTCTCAAAAGAAATGGTCACCAAGTCCATGATTCCGTGGACACTGATGTGGCCCGCCTAATGCGGGGTCCACGAGGAACTCGGACAGAGTTACCGCCCGTGTCGAGTTAGGACACGCGGAGACCGGCAGAGGACAGATGGACTTGAGAGAGGCAACAGGGCCTGCCTTTGAGGGACTCTATAGATATCAATAGATATATAGACATAGGCTAGATAGTTTGCTAGACTGTTAAATGATACTTATGTGTTTGATGTTTACTATTTGGGAGATGTAATAGAGCGCGGGTCTGTTTACCCACTGCGCCAACGCATACTGTATATGTAAATACAATAAATATTCGATCTCATAACGAACAGATTTATTGTTGCCTGTATGAACCCAAGTTTAGTTATCTAGATACGAGCAAGACTATGACAGGCTTTTTGGGGGCCCGTCCGGGATTGGCATAGAATGTTTTCTTAAAAACCTGTTAAATGCCATGTAAAAGTAATTATTTAAGCATATCACATTGATTTTTGATAACACATTGATTTGTTTAAATCAAAGAAATTGTTAACGTTGTAAATTTACATAAAACTAGTAGCTATCTAGCGATAAAATAGAAGTAATCTGAGTCCCTCGGCAATGTCTCACCATTGCCTCCACAGCGCCTCTTTATTTTGATTCTGTAAACAATTTTTTTTTTGACATGTTACTATTTTGACATTTTTTTTTTTGTGACAGTCACTAATGTGTTCTCGCTCCACGAGCAGATTGTTCCGCAACAAGTGCCGCGTCCAACCGATGAAACCTTTCCCACAGTAACGAGAGTGCAAGATAACATCGAGGAGCTTCAAAATTCAGAGCTAAGTTTCACCTCATACTCATTGTACTTCTAAGCTGTACTTCTCATGTTTCATCAATATATTATGTTGTTTCATATTGATTTGGTTGCATATTCATGGACTTTTCACCAACATAACCTTGCATTTTGATTTACACATTAATAAGTAAGGGAGTTAACAAAATTTTCGAGTACACAAGATTTTTTCTAAGGGATTTAACTTTAGAAACATTACATACAAATAAAACACAAAATGTCTTCCATAGATAAATGCATTGAGCAAGGAATAAAGTTAGGTTATAAAGAAGAAAAACTGTCAGAATGGGCACAGAAAACACACGCAGAAAACATTGCCCGTGAAGAAAGAGCGATAGAACGAGAGGAAAGGAAACTTCAAATGGAAGCCGAAGAAAAGAAATTGCAGATGCAAGCAGATGAAAAGAAATTGCAGATGCAAGCAGATGAAAAGAAATTGCAGATGCAAGCAGATGAAAAGAAATTGCAAATCGAAGCCGATGAAAAGAAATTACAAATGCAAATACAAGCAGATGAAAAGAAAATACAATTGCAGGCTCAAGAGAAACAGATGGAGCTTGAGGCCGCCGCCAAACAGGCCCAGTTGAATGCCGAGACACAGATTAAACTAAAACAGATGGAAATGGAGTCCAACACAGAAATATCAATAAATAAGTTAAAAAGCAAAGAAGAGGAACAAAAATATAATAAATATAAAGGTCTCGTGAAGGCTTTCTGTTCTGGAGATTCCATCTCCGCTTACTTAGAAAATTTTGAATGTCTCATGTCTCATCATAAAATCAGTAAATCAGATTGGGCATTTATTCTAATGAGAAATTTGGCTCTTGAACCACTAAAAGTAATAGAAACAATACCACAGGAAATGCGAAAAGACTATGAGTACCTAAAACAACGCATTCTCCAACATTTTTCTTTAGACACTGCAGGTTACCAACAACAATTTGCCAAATTATCTCCACAACCAAACCAAACCTTCATAGATTATGTCAGTACAGTCCAAGACATATGCACAAAATGGATTAACTCGGCTAAAACCAACAATAGCCATGATAAACTTAAGGAACTAATTATAATAGATAAAATAGTTAGCACCATCCCCACACCTTTTGCCAAGTTCTTAAAACAAATGGATTGTAAGAGCATTCAGGAAATCGAGGCGAAAGGAAATGCATTTTTTACAGCAAACAGGGATATTTTTCAACATAATATAAGTCACAATGATACAGCAGCTGCAGTAGTGAACACCAAATACTCCAAACAATCACAGAGCTGATTTAAACCACGATCCAATGTCGGTAAAGTAGTAAGGTGCCAATATTGCAATTTTCATCACGACAGTTACGGTATGTGTGACAAATCACCCACCTACCCTGAACACCTCAAAAAGATGGTAGAGAAGCAAACAGCTAAACGCATGGCTTACCACAGAGCAATTAAATGTTATTTCTGCAATAGCTGGGGTCACTATAATAAAGATTGTCAAGGCCGAAAGTTATTGAAACAGGCCAATGCGGCATTAATAGAAACGTCGACTGACGAAGAGCTTGAGTCACTAAATGAATGTGAAAATCAACACGACAATGAAAGCGAGCTTGGGAATGCTGTACACGTCATCAACACCATAACAGACAGTAAGTGCAACACCTGTACAAAGTTCCAACTGGACACAACACTACATTGTGGTCACATTATCCCAATTGCAAATGAAATAGCTAACGCTGCCTTATCATCTACAGGCAAGCTAGTTTTTTATACAGGGTTTGTTAACAACAAAAAGGGCACGTTAATTCGTAATTCCGGCGCAACTCTCTGTGGGGTGAGGAGAACATTAATAGACGCTAAAGACTACACAGGCAAACATGTGACGTGTCGCACATTTTCAGGTACAACAGAGAAATATCCCCTTGCTTTGGTCGAAATTCAAACACCATTCATATCGGGGCGAGTATTGTGTGCTATCCTTGAAAATCCCGTCGCGGATATTATACTTGGTAATTTACCCAACATACATCCTTGCTCTAAAAGAGAAATAAAAAGGTGGGAGCAAAAACACAATATCCACCACAGAAATAGCGACACAAAAGAGAAACACCATTCTTGCTTGTCTCAATCTGCCAAAAGACCAAGGGAGACAACCACTGAGGTAATTCAGGAAGAATTTACCGAGGTGTACAATGCAGGGGCGGTCGAATCAAGAAACGATACGACCGAATTAAAACCTCGAATTGAGGATGCGACCAAACTACCAAGTACCGAACCTGTAAATGTGCAACAAGACACACAACACACAAACGCAATAACACGACAGACAACCCACAAAACCAACACCGACCAACTACAGGAATCATTAGAAATAGTAGCGCCAAACTCAACTAACATCAATTTTGGTAATGAACAGAAAAATGACCCTACACTAGCACCATACTTTAAGTTAGTAGGCCTTAAGCCAAAATTAACAAAGAACGCATCGTGGACATTTAGGCTACAGGATAACATCTTAACTAGATTTTACACAACAAAACAGACCACGACACAGCAAATAGTGCTACCACAAGCACATCGAAACAAAGTTTTAAAAATAGCCCATGACTCCCCTTTTGGAGGTCATATGACATACGAAATGACCAAGGCTATTATCCTGACCCAGTTTTATTGGCCAAAGTTTGACCAGGATATTAAAACCTTTTGTGCAACTTGTGTTATATGTCAGAAACTGGTCAACAAGGGGAATAACCCTACTGTATTCTCTTTAAATAGAAACTTGCAATTATCCCATGGAAATATGTTGAAACCATATTATGTTAGACAGGACAATGAGACAAATGAACTGGCTCAACGAACTGGTGACGGAGACGAAACGACAATTTCTCAACGAAATGACACCTCGACAAACGAAACATCGTTAACGACACACTCTTACGACAACGAAAACGACGAAGACATATGGACATTACCGACAATCTGTGATATCGACATCGACGACAAATTTGACGACATATTGACAACGATTGATCTCAACGACGACGACAATGACATTGAAGACAATTTACAAACAGTGGCATCTGTGGTAAATCAGACAGACGTGGACAACACTGAAATCCCTGTACCAATCATGACTGACGACGGAAGTATAAATGACATACATATCTCTGACACTTTGACAGAACAACAGCGACAAGACATTTTGACTATCCTTGACGAGTATAAAGCTATCTTTTCTAACAAACTTGGACATAGAATTTCTGAAGGAAAATTGTTGACTGATGATAAAATTGTTTCTAAGATCCTTAAGCTAGAAGTACCTACCACAAAGAAGCAAGTTAGAAGTTTACTAGGTCTGATTAACTATTATTATAAATTTATTCCACATTGGGCAGAACTAACCTCAGTTTTTTCTGATATGTTAACTAAAAATCATCCATCAAAAATTTGTAAAAGTACCAGCTTAGATGATGCAATGTGTAAATTGAAACATATTTTTTCTAATCCACCAGTCTTACGATTACCCAACATAAATTTACCCTTTATTTTGACCACAGATGCGAGCGCTATCGCAATAGGAGGATGCTTGATGCAGGAAATGGATGGCATAAAACACCCAATTCTCTATGTAAGCCGCAAACTAAAGAAGGCTGAGACTCGGTATGCCACAGTTGAATTAGAGTGTTTAAGCCTAGTGTTTTGTATATTGAGATTATCGAAGTTCCTCTTAGGGAGTCACTTTGTGGTCCTCACTGACAGTTCGCCATTATTAGTCCTTAACCAGGGGTCGCCTAAAAACCATCGGCTACAAAGATGGTGTCTTCTACTTCAAGATTTCGACTTCGAAATCCGCCACATCAGAGGCACCGACAACATTGTGGCTGACCTTTTGTCACGGCAGGTGAATGCGCCAGTAGAATGACTTTGATCACATCGACCATTAGCCATACTATAAACTGTGATACTTTTAGTCGGTTGCATATTACAGTGGAACTCTACACCTGCTAGAGTACTCTCAGTGATTAGTTGAATTACGACACCCAAGAACATGATACGTTACTTTGAGAACTATACCATCAAGTGCCTAAGCGCTAGAACACTTCCAGCAAGAAACAGTAACTGTGTTTGTGTCAACCAATAAGATCAACCAACGAACTAACTCCGAATTCTGTAAGAACTCGTTATATAGGACATTAAGAACATGCCATACTTGCTGTTACTACGTAACGTTACAAACAGCCGAAACAGAACCCCATCGACTACGACACTCAAGAGACAGCCATACTAGCTTTACCATTCATGGCATAACACGCTAGCGACAGGAGGACGACGCGCACATCATCGTTGGATTTAATTAATTAATTAGTTTAGGATTAAATATGTATTATATTTCCATTATTGTTGTATATAAATTGTATTCACCTGTAATTTGTACATATTCGACATTAATATTACAGGCGGTACCATTCCTAAGCTAAAGAACCGTCCTATACAATTGTCTCTATTTAAATTATAACCCATTTGTGAGTCATCGTACAAGAAGTACGTATTTTCTTAAAGGGCAAATATCGCCTAGCCCATTTTTTCTAAGGGCAATAACACTTACCTCAACTTTAATTATATATTTTAACCAAAGACTATTTTTAATGAAAATTGAGTGAATGACTGTGTGAATGGATTAAATGAGAGAACGATACACTTGGCGGACAAATTGTACGCAAACCGTATTTATTTTAATTTGTCTGCGTCTTTCATGTAAATTGTATGACTTGTCTAATTTGTGGATACATGTGTAGTACTTAGTTTAATAGTGAGTTAATATACTTAGCTTAGCAGTTAGGATACATCTAAGCACCACTACTTGGAATGCCTGTTCATGTATTGCACACAGTGCAGTAGTTCATGATTGAGGTTATCCCAACTCGTGACGCTTGGAAATACGCCACACATTCAGCACACACAGTACACAAACCTTAAAACTCAACACTATCAAGTTAAAATACAGTCACTTTATTAGAAACATCAACTTATTAGTCAAAGCACACTAACAAGCCAACAGGGACACTTGTAGTATGAGGGGGATAAAAGAACAAGGTAACTACATATTTAGCATTATATAACATACGGGAGTAAAAGTGTATAGAAATACACACATAGATCAAGATTTGAAGGTGTACTTATTTAGCCAAGACTTCGGTCTTGTTAACCCTCTATTATATAGGGGTTATTTGTCTGGGTACCATTTTGGGTACTATGAGAAGGGCAAGTTGTAAATACAACTACTAAAATGCCACGTAACTTCGGTCTGATAAGCATATTTAAGCACACGGGAGACAGGGATCTCTGCACCAAATCAGACAAGTGTTGTATGGTAGAATACATGAGTTTTTAGTGCTAATAGGTAGGTTGCCAGGTTACTATCCACCAAACTACAACACCAACTGTATGTGAGTCGGTGACAGAATTAGAACGGATCTAATTCCCAACAACAAATCATGTCACGGGGTAGGGGGGATCCTGTCACCGCCTCACTTGCACATTTAGTAAAGGGCTGCAATTCCAGCCCAAGGGAAACCATTGAGTCGAGCAGGACCCGAGTAATCTAGAACCTTCTCAAAAGAAATGGTCACCAAGTCCATGATTCCGTGGACACTGATGTGGCCCGCCTAATGCGGGGTCCACGAGGAACTCGGACAGAGTTACCGCCCGTGTCGAGTTAGGACACGCGGAGACCGGCAGAGGACAGATGGACTTGAGAGAGGCAACAGGGCCTGCCTTTGAGGGACTCTATAGATATCAATAGATATATAGACATAGGCTAGATAGTTTGCTAGACTGTTAAATGATACTTATGTGTTTGATGTTTACTATTTGGGAGATGTAATAGAGCGCGGGTCTGTTTACCCACTGCGCCAACGCATACTGTATATGTAAATACAATAAATATTCGATCTCATAACGAACAGATTTATTGTTGCCTGTATGAACCCAAGTTTAGTTATCTAGATACGAGCAAGACTATGACAATGCTGTATGATCTAAGCTGCTGTATGATCTAAGCTGCTGTATGATCTAAGCTGCTGTATGATCTAAGCTGCTGTATGATCTAAGCTGATGTATGATCTAAGCTGATGTATGATCTAAGCTGCTGTATGATCTAAGCTGATGTATGATCTAAGCTGCTGTATGATCTAAGCTGCTGTATGATCTAAGCTGATGTATGATCTTAGCTGATGTATGATCTTAGCTGATGTATGATCTAAGCTGCTGTATGATGTTAGCTGCTGTATGATGTTAGCTGCTGTATGATCTAAGCTGCTGTATGATCTAAGCTGCTGTATGGTCTAAGCTGCTGTATGATCTAAGCTGCTGTATGATCTAAGCTGATGTATGATCTAAGCTGCTGTATGATCTAAGCTGCTGTATGATCTAAGCTGATGTATGATCTAAGCTGATGTATGATCTAAGCTGCTGTATGATCTAAGCTGATTGATCTAAGCTGATTGATCTAAGCTGCTGTATGATCTAAGTTGCTGCATGATCTAAGCTGATTGATCTAAGCTGCTGTATGATGTAAGCTGATGTATGATCTAAGCTGATTGATCTAAGATGCTGTATGATCTAAGCTGCTGTATGATCTAAGCTGCTGTATGATGTAAGCTGCTGAATGATCTAAGCTGCTGTATGATGTAAGCTGCTGTATGATGTAAGCTGCTGTATGATGTAAGCTGCTGTATGATGTAAGCTGCTGTATGATGTAAGCTGCTGTATGATGTAAGCTGCTGTATGATGTAAGCTGCTGTATGATGTAAGCTGATGTATGATCTAAGCTGCTGTATGATCTAAGCTGCTGTATGATCTAAGCTGCTGTATGATCTAAGCTGATGTATGATCTAAGCTGCTGTATGATCTAAGCTGATGTATGATCTAAGCTGATGTATGATCTAAGCTGATGTATGATCTAAGCTGATGTATGATCTAAGCTGCTGTATGATCTAAGCTGCTGTATGATCTAAGCTGATGTATGATCTTAGCTGATGTATGATCTAAGCTGCTGTATGATCTAAGCTGCTATATGATGTAAGCTGCTGAATGATCTAAGCTGCTGTATGATGTAAGCTGCTGTATGATGTAAGCTGCTGTATGATGTAAGCTGCTGTATGATGTAAGCTGCTGTATGATCTAAGCTGCTGTATGATCTAAGCTGCTGTATGATCTAAGCTGATGTATGATGCAAGCTGATGTATGATCTAAGCTGCTGTATGATCTAAGCTGCTGTATGATCTAAGCTGCTGTATGATCTAAGCTGCTGTATGATCTAAGCTGCTGTATGATCTAAGCTGATGTATGATCTAAGCTGCTGTATGATCTAAGCTGCTGTATGATCTAAGCTGATGTATGATCTAAGCTGATGTATGATCTAAGCTGCTGTATGATCTAAGCTGATGTATGATCTAAGCTGATGTATGATCTAAGCTGATGTATGATCTAGCTGATGTATGATCTAAGCTGCTGTATGATCTAAGCTGCTGTATGATCTAAGCTGATGTATGATCTTAGCTGATGTATGATCTTAGCTGCTGTATGATCTAAGCTGATGTATGATCTAAGCTGATGTATGATCTAAGCTGCTGTATGATCTAAGCTGATGTATGATCTTAGCTGCTGTATGATCTAAGCTGATGTATACTGCTGTTGTATGATCTAAGCTGATGTATGTTCTAGCTGATGTATGATCTTAGCTGCTGTATGATCTAAGCTGCTGTATGATCTAAGCTGCTGTATGATCTAAGCTGATGTATGATCTTAGCTGATGTATGATCTTAGCTGCTGTATGATCTAAGCTGATGTATGATCTAAGCTGATGTATGATCTAAGCTGCTGTATGATCTAAGCTGATGTATGATCTTAGCTGCTGTATGATCTAAGCTGATGTATACTGCTGTTGTATGATCTAAGCTGATGTATGATCTTAGCTGCTGTATGATCTAAACTGATGTATGATCTAAGCTGATGTATGATCTAAGCTGATGTATGATCTAAGATGCTGCATGATCTAAGCTGCTGTATGATCTAAGATGCTGTATGATCTAAGCTGCTGTATGATCTAAGCTGATGTATGATCTAAGCTGATGTATGATCTAAGCTGCTGTATGATCTAAGATGCTGTATGATCTAAGATGCTGTATGATCTAAGCTGATGTATGATCTAAGCTGCTGTATGATCTAAACTGCTGTATGATCTAAGCTGCTGTATGATCTAAGATGCTGTATGATCTAAGCTGCTGTATGATCTAAGCTGCTGTATGATCTAAGCTGATGTATGATCTAAGCTGCTGTATGATCTAAGCTGATTGATCTAAGCTGCTGTATGATCTAAGCTGCTGTATGATCTAAGCTGCTGTATGGTCTAAGCTGCTGTATGATCTAAGCTGCTGTATGATCTAAGCTGATTGATCTAAGCTGCTGTATGTTCTAAGCTGCTGTATGATCTAAGCTGCTGTATGATCTAAGCTGCTGTATGATCTAAGCTGCTGTATGATCTAAGCTGATTGATCTAAGCTGATTGATCTAAGCTGCTGTATGATCTAAGCTGATTGATCTAAGCTGCTGATTGATCTAAGCTGCTGTATGATCTAAGATGCTGTATGATGTAAGCTGATGTATGATGTAAGCTGATGTATGATCTAAGCTGATGTATGATCTAAGCTGATGTATGATCTAAGCTGATGTATGATCTAAGCTGATGTATGATCTAAGCTGATGTATGATCTAAGCTGATGTATGATCTAAGCTGGTGTATGATGTAAGCTGCTGTATGATCTAAGATGCTGTATGATCTAAGCCGCTGTATGATCTAAGCCGCTGTATGATCTAAGCCGCTGTATGATCTAAGCTGATGTATGATCTTAGCTGATGTATGATCTTAGCTGATGTATGATCTAAGCTGCTGTATGATCTAAGCTGCTGTATGATCCAAGCTGCTGTATGATCTAAGCTGATGTATGATCTAAGCTGATGTATGATCTAAGCTGCTGTATGATCTAAGCTGCTGTATGATCTTAGCCGCTGTATGATCTAAGCTGATGTATGATCTAAGCTGCTGTATGATCTAAGCTGATGTATGATCTTAGCTGCTGTATGATCTAAGCTGCTGTATGATCTAAGCTGCTGTATGATCTTAGCTGCTGTATGATCTAAGCTGCTGTATGATCTAAGCTGTTGTATGATCTAAGCTGATGTATGATATAAGCTGATGTATGATCTAAGCTGATGTATGATCTAAGCTGCTGTATGATCTAAGCTGCTGTATGATCTAAGCTGATGTATGATCTAAACTGATGTATGATCTAAACTGATGTATGATCTAAGATGCTGTATGATCTAAGCTGCTGTATGATCTAAGCTGCTGTATGATCTAAGCTGATGTATGATCTAAGCTGATGTATGATGTAAGCTGCTGTATGATGTAAGCTGCTGTATGATGTAAGCTGCTGTATGATCTAAGCTGCTGTATGATCTAAGCTGCTGTATGATCTAAGCTGCTGTATGATCTAAGCTGATGTATGATCTAAGCTGCTGTATGATCTAAGCTGATGTATGATCTAAGCTGATGTATGATCTAAGCTGATGTATGATCTAAGCTGATGTATGATCTAAGCTGATGTATGATCTAAGCTGCTGTATGATCTAAGCTGCTGTATGATCTAAGCTGATGTATGATCTTAGCTGATGTATGATCTAAGCTGCTGTATGATCTAAGCTGCTATATGATGTAAGCTGCTGAATGATCTAAGCTGCTGTATGATGTAAGCTGCTGTATGATGTAAGCTGCTGTATGATGTAAGCTGCTGTATGATGTAAGCTGCTGTATGATCTAAGCTGCTGTATGATCTAAGCTGCTGTATGATCTAAGCTGATGTATGATGCAAGCTGATGTATGATCTAAGCTGCTGTATGATCTAAGCTGCTGTATGATCTAAGCTGCTGTATGATCTAAGCTGCTGTATGATCTAAGCTGCTGTATGATCTAAGCTGATGTATGATCTAAGCTGCTGTATGATCTAAGCTGCTGTATGATCTAAGCTGATGTATGATCTAAGCTGATGTATGATCTAAGCTGCTGTATGATCTAAGCTGATGTATGATCTAAGCTGATGTATGATCTAAGCTGATGTATGATCTAGCTGATGTATGATCTAAGCTGCTGTATGATCTAAGCTGCTGTATGATCTAAGCTGATGTATGATCTTAGCTGATGTATGATCTTAGCTGCTGTATGATCTAAGCTGATGTATGATCTAAGCTGATGTATGATCTAAGCTGCTGTATGATCTAAGCTGATGTATGATCTTAGCTGCTGTATGATCTAAGCTGATGTATACTGCTGTTGTATGATCTAAGCTGATGTATGTTCTAGCTTATGTATGATCTTAGCTGCTGTATGATCTAAGCTGCTGTATGATCTAAGCTGATGTATGATCTAAGCTGATGTATGATCTTAGCTGATGTATGATCTAAGCTGCTGTATGATCTAAGCTGCTATATGATGTAAGCTGCTGAATGATCTAAGCTGCTGTATGATGTAAGCTGCTGTATGATGTAAGCTGCTGTATGATGTAAGCTGCTGTATGATGTAAGCTGCTGTATGATCTAAGCTGCTGTATGATCTAAGCTGCTGTATGATCTAAGCTGATGTATGATCTAAGCTGCTGTATGATCTAAGCTGCTGTATGATCTAAGCTGCTGTATGATCTAAGCTGCTGTATGATCTAAGCTGCTGTATGATCTAAGCTGATGTATGATCTAAGCTGCTGTATGATCTAAGCTGCTGTATGATCTAAGCTGATGTATGATCTAAGCTGATGTATGATCTAAGCTGCTGTATGATCTAAGCTGCTGTATGATCTAAGCTGATGTATGATCTAAGCTGCTGTATGATCTAAGCTGCTGTATGATCTTAGCTGATGTATGATCTAAGCTGCTGTATGATCTAAGCTGCTATATGATGTAAGCTGCTGAATGATCTAAGCTGCTGTATGATGTAAGCTGCTGTATGATGTAAGCTGCTGTATGATGTAAGCTGCTGTATGATGTAAGCTGCTGTATGATCTAAGCTGCTGTATGATCTAAGCTGCTGTATGATCTAAGCTGATGTATGATGCAAGCTGATGTATGATCTAAGCTGCTGTATGATCTAAGCTGCTGTATGATCTAAGCTGCTGTATGATCTAAGCTGCTGTATGATCTAAGCTGCTGTATGATCTAAGCTGATGTATGATCTAAGCTGCTGTATGATCTAAGCTGCTGTATGATCTAAGCTGATGTATGATCTAAGCTGATGTATGATCTAAGCTGCTGTATGATCTAAGCTGATGTATGATCTAAGCTGATGTATGATCTAAGCTGATGTATGATCTAGCTGATGTATGATATAAGCTGCTGTATGATCTAAGCTGCTGTATGATCTAAGCTGATGTATGATCTTAGCTGATGTATGATCTTAGCTGCTGTATGATCTAAGCTGATGTATGATCTAAGCTGATGTATGATCTAAGCTGCTGTATGATCTAAGCTGATGTATGATCTTAGCTGCTGTATGATCTAAGCTGATGTATACTGCTGTTGTATGATCTAAGCTGATGTATGTTCTAGCTGATGTATGATCTTAGCTGCTGTATGATCTAAGCTGCTGTATGATCTAAGCTGCTGTATGATCTAAGCTGATGTATGATCTTAGCTGATGTATGATCTTAGCTGCTGTATGATCTAAGCTGATGTATGATCTAAGCTGATGTATGATCTAAGCTGCTGTATGATCTAAGCTGATGTATGATCTTAGCTGCTGTATGATCTAAGCTGATGTATACTGCTGTTGTATGATCTAAGCTGATGTATGATCTTAGCTGCTGTATGATCTAAACTGATGTATGATCTAAGCTGATGTATGATCTAAGCTGATGTATGATCTAAGATGCTGTATGATCTAAGCTGCTGTATGATCTAAGATGCTGTATGATCTAAGCTGCTGTATAATCTAAACTGATGTATGATCTAAGCTGCTGTATGATCTAAGCTGATGTATGATCTAAGCTGATATATGATCTAAGCTGATGTATGATCTAAGCTGATGTATGATCTAAGCTGATGTATGATCTTAGCTGATGTATGATCTAAGCTGATGTATGATCTAAGCTGATGTATGATCTTAGCTGCTGTATGATCTAAGCTGATGTATGATCTAAGCTGCTGTATGATCTAAGATGCTGTATGATCTAAGCTGCTGTATGATCTAAGCTGATGTATGATCTAAGCTGATGTATGATCTAAGCTGCTGTATGATCTAAGATGCTGTATGATCTAAGATGCTGTATGATCTAAGCTGCTGTATGATCTAAGCTGATGTATGATCTAAGCTGCTGTATGATCTAAACTGCTGTATGATCTAAGCTGCTGTATGATCTAAGATGCTGTATGATCTAAGCTGCTGTATGATCTAAGCTGCTGTATGATCTAAGCTGATGTATGATCTAAGCTGCTGTATGATCTAAGCTGATTGATCTAAGCTGCTGTATGATCTAAGCTGCTGTATGATCTAAGCTGCTGTATGGTCTAAGCTGCTGTATGGTCTAAGCTGCTGTATGATCTAAGCTGATTGATCTAAGCTGCTGTATGTTCTAAGCTGCTGTATGATCTAAGCTGCTGTATGATCTAAGCTGCTGTATGATCTAAGCTGCTGTATGATCTAAGCTGATTGATCTAAGCTGATTGATCTAAGCTGCTGTATGATCTAAGCTGATTGATCTAAGCTGCTGATTGATCTAAGCTGCTGTATGATCTAAGCTGATGTATGATCTAAGATGCTGTATGATCTAAGCTGCTGTATGATCTAAGCTGCTGTATGATCTAAGCTGCTGTATGATGTAAGCTGATGTATGATCTAAGCTGATGTATGATCTAAGCTGATGTATGATCTAAGCTGATGTATGATCTAAGCTGATGTATGATCTAAGCTGATGTATGATCTAAGCTGATGTATGATCTAAGCTGGTGTATGATGTAAGCTGCTGTATGATCTAAGATGCTGTATGATCTAAGCCGCTGTATGATCTAAGCCGCTGTATGATCTAAGCCGCTGTATGATCTAAGCTGATGTATGATCTTAGCTGATGTATGATCTTAGCTGATGTATGATCTAAGCTGCTGTATGATCTAAGCTGCTGTATGATCCAAGCTGATGTATGATCTAAGCTGCTGTATGATCTAAGCTGATGTATGATCTAAGCTGCTGTATGATCTAAGCTGCTGTATGATCTTAGCCGCTGTATGATCTAAGCTGATGTATGATCTAAGCTGCTGTATGATCTAAGCTGCTGTATGATCTAAGCTGATGTATGATCTTAGCTGCTGTATGATCTAAGCTGCTGTATGATCTAAGCTGCTGTATGATCTTAGCTGCTGTATGATCTAAGCTGCTGTATGATCTAAGCTGTTGTATGATCTAAGCTGATGTATGATATAAGCTGATGTATGATCTAAGCTGATGTATGATCTAAGCTGCTGTATGATCTAAGCTGCTGTATGATCTAAGCTGCTGTATGATCTAAACTGATGTATGATCTAAACTGATGTATGATCTAAACTGATGTATGATCTAAGATGCTGTATGATCTAAGCTGCTGTATGATCTAAGCTGCTGTATGATCTAAGCTGATGTATGATCTAAGCTGATGTATGATCTAAGCTGCTGTATGATGTAAGCTGCTGTATGATCTAAGCTGCTGTATGATCTAAGCTGCTGTATGATCTAAGCTGCTGTATGATCTAAGCTGCTTGTCAGAGTCCAGAAAGGGTACAGTGATGCAGCGACATCGTTACGCCGCCAGGCGAGTAGTAGTTACCGGCCTGCAAGACTGCTGGCTGACGAGCGACCAGCGGTCAGGCCAGGACGACGCTAAACGCACGCACGCCTCGTGAAGCCACCTGAGGTGGGAGGCAAGTGGCGAACTAGCGGCAGACAGCTCTGGGACACGGACTTGGATGAACGCAAGATAGAGAGAAAGGCGTTGTGTGGTTTCTGTGCTGAAAGTCGAGTGTCTGAACATCTGTATGTTAGACTTGTGAGCTGTATGATAGATGTAAGTGTATCGAAGTATTACATATATATTGTTGTGATCATCGTTCTGTATTTAATGTGTGAATAAATCCATTGAATGGTGTGTCGTTGAGTCTTACGTCAAATCACGTTGTACTTGTACTGTCTCACATGTGTTAGGTTAGCGAGCCAAAGTTAAGACCCTGACATGTGTGAACGTGGTGGCATTCGTCCGGCTTTGAAATGAACGTGGTGGCATTCGTCCGGCTTTGAAATGAACGTGTTTATGTGATTAACGATTTAAAACTAGAGTTTGTGAACTTAGAATTTTTGTCAAACTTTATAGTAATGTAAATGGGATCGTGGAAGGCTCATTTTGATTTATTACTACATTATTTAAACATGTGTAAGACTATTTGTAAACGTACAGTGCATACATATTGTTTGATCTTGTAATCGTGTAAAACATTTGTGATTTGTGAAACTTGTCACTGTTTTGCTCTTGTCGCCATCTTGTAAACTTGATGTCTATGTCCTTACTGAATGTCATCGTGATGTAAGTGATGTGTCGTCAATGTTGTAGAGCGTTGAGATACATGTAGATTGTCTTTGTGCATTGAGTTTGTGGAAAGCAGAAAGTTTTGGAAAGAAAGTAACTTGTGTTGAAAAAAAAATTTGTTGACGGACAAACTTTCGACCTACAATCACACTCAACGCCATACAAACCTAATCAACACTTAGTGACAAGCAGGCACACACCAACAAATAGATGCTAATTTATTTTCCTCCAAAAACAAAGCAGGTTTTCCGTACCATCCGAAACCTTGCCGTAGAGGTCATTTGTGGTTTGAAGTAGCGAGTAGCGACCCTACAGTTCCTAGCCTGATTTCCAACCATTCTTCACCGCATCCAGGGCACTTGAGTATATTTTTCTTTTCATTTACTTTAAGGATGCAATTTTAGGCACGTATTGTCAATATAAATCAATTGTAAATTGTTCATTACTAACCACTTATAACATATTTTGTGTGGCTGGTATTTCATTGACATTTTTCATCATGTCTTCATTATTTGATTTCATCGATATGGGGATAAAATTACAGTTGACAGGTGATGAATTAACAAAATGGAGTGAGCAGAAATACGCTGAATACCTACTAGTACAGGAGAAAGCTAATGAACGCGATGAAAGAGCAGCAGAACGAGCTGCCAAGCAAGTAGAGGCAGAAACAGCTTTAAAACAAGCAGAAGTAGAACTGGCTGCAAAGACAAAGCAAGCCGAATTAGAACTCACTGCAAAGACAAAGCAAGCTGAGATAGATAGTTAGCTGAAGAAGGCAGAAATAGCAGCTCAGAGTAAGAGAGAAGAACTGGAGTTACAGTTGAAGATGAAACAACTTGACACTGAGACTGCGATTAACAAAGAGTCTAAGAAATCTGAGAGACTGGAGAAAGAAAACCAGTACAAGAAATATCAAGGTATTGTACGTAATTATACCTCGGGTGACTGCATCGCAGCCTTTACCCAAAATTTTGAAACTTTAATGGAACATTACCAAGTTCCACTGTCTGAATGGAATATTGTTTATATGAGGAGTTTATCAGGGGAACCTCTTAAAGTCATTGAAACCATCCCCAAAGACCTCAGAAAAGATTACCATTATCTGAAATCTAAGATTATGGCACATTTTATGTTAGATGAGGCAGGTTACAGAGAACAATTCAGTAAGTTGAGCCCGAAACCGACTCAAACGTTCTCTGATTACCTCTGCTTAGTCCAAGATATATTTACCAAATGGACTTCAGCAGCTAAAATTGACAAAAATTATCAGAGACTAGAAGATCTGATCATTAGAGATAAAATCATTTCATCCGTTCCATCAGCATTTTCAAAATTTTTGCAAGAGAATGAATGCACTAGTGTAGATGAGACTGAGAGACGTGGTTCGGCGTATTACACAGCCAACAAACATTGCTTTGCCACTGAAGCTACTGACATTAACTTTGTAGCAGCGGCTAACTATGACAAACCCTACAGTAGGCAGAAACCTCAAAGGCCTACCTCTGAGAAGTTTAATCACTGTATTTATTGTAAATTTTCACATCATCAGAATGAAATGTGCGATAAGCACCCAGGATACCATACTTACCTATTAAACATGGTAAACAGACAAGATAAGGAGCGTAAATCCTTCAGAAGTTTGCGTAAATGTTTCTTCTGTAAGGCGTACGGACACCATCGGAAAGATTGTAAAGGCAGGCAAATGACCAACAAAGCAAATGCCGCCTTGTTTGATAGTTCGTCATCAGATGAAGAACAGCCAGAGAAACATCCTGTGAACTCAGCACAGGCTTTTGATATGTTTAGCGCAAATAAATGCTCTGTTTGTAACACCTTTTATGAAGATGGTATTTTAACATGCGGTCACGCCATCCCTATTGCCAATGAAGAAGCTAATTTGGTAGTAGATTCAAAAGGCAAGATAATCGTCCATCACAGATATGTGAATGGCAAGTCAGCTACCGTCCTTCGTGACACGGGCAGTTCACTCATTAGTCTGAAGAGAACGTTCATAATGCCTACAGACTATACAGGCAGGCACGTAACATGCAGAACATTCTCAGGCAATATTGAGAAATACCCATTAGCATGGGCATATATTGAAACACCTTTCCTCACTGGGAAAGTAAAGTGCGCTGCATTAACGAACCCAGTGTGTGATGTAATTATTGGAAATTTACCAGAGGTGAATGATAAACCTCATGACATAACATCTATGTGTATTGATGATAACATAACATCACCATCAAATGTCATCATTTAGAATGTCACACCACCTATTGATTGTATGGTAGCTAATGTAGCACTAAGTTCTCATGACATCATTGATAACATTGTTCCATCACCATCTGATATCATTGAATGTGTGAACGCAGTAACTAGATCTACTGCTAGAGTGCAAGATGAAAGTAATCAAACTGAGGCTATACAAATGCTTAGCCCAGTATCACTACCTACTAACACTATGAAGGAAACGTTTGTAACAGCTCAAAAAGCTGATCCTTCATTATCAAAATACTTTAACCTGATCAGCCAAAAGCCAAAGGTAACCAAGAATGCAAAATGGCATTTTGCTGTGAAAAATGATATACTCACCAGGTATTATACCAGAGGTGACAATACAACAGAGCAAACTGTTTTGCCAACTAATTATCGCAAGCAAGCCTTACATCTTGCCCACGATATACCTCTTGCAGGGCATATGGCATACGTTAAGACCAGATCAAGGTTACTGACACAGTTTCATTGGCCAAAGTTTTGCAATGACATTAAAGAATATTGCAGAAGTTGTGACACCTGCCAGAAACTGGTAAAAAAAAGGTAAACACCCACACGCAAAGTTGCAAGTTACTGACTTAGCCAGTCGACCTTTTGAAAAACTATCTGTCGACATAGTGGGCCCTCTTAATCATACAACAACTAGAGGGAATAAATATATTCTAACTGTCATTGATCAATGTAGTCGCTGGCCAGAAGCTATTCCGCTAAAGAACATTACTGCCAATGATATAATGGAAGTGTTCTTCCATATTTTTTCTCGGATAGGTTTTCCAGATACTATCCAATCTGATAGGGGCACTCAGTTTATTGCCGCATCTACCCAAGCTTTCACCAAGATGTTGGGAGTGAAGCAATGTTTCAATTCCCCGTACCATCCTCACAGTAGTGGAGTAATAGAAAAATTTAACGGGGATCTAAAGCACATGCTTGCAAAAGTAACGCAAGAGCACCCCAATAACTGGGATGTATATCTACCAGCTATTCTTTTTGCTTATCGCGAGGTACCACATTCTAGTACCGGTTTCTCTCCTTTTGAACTTATCTATGGTGCCAAACCACGGGGCCCATTGACCATTTATCACCAAATGTTAACTGACTCTACTCCAGTACTTAAACCCATATCATCATACGTATATGTTACATCATTGCGTGAAAGAATCATCAAATCTTGTGTTATTGCAAAGAATGCACTAAAATTATCTGGTGCTACTTATAGACAGTATGCTGACAAAGGTAACAGGACAATAACGTTGACACCTGGACAGGACGTTCTTCTTCTACTACCTAGTGACAGACACTTATTGACTGACTCTTGGCAGGGACCTTTTAAAGTGACGAGACAGATTTCACCTGTAGACTACGAAATCCAAATAAAAGACAAACACAAAATATTTCACATAAATATGCTAAGACCATACCACAACAGAGACAACGAACAAGACGATACGACAGCTTGTACAGTGATAATAGATCACGAAGACGACGATGCTAGGGACGAAATTCCAACACCTGCATTAAACACGACAAACTGCTTGAAGGAGATCAAAATCAATCCAAAGTTAACTCAAGCAGAGACAAACAGTTGCAAACAGCTTATACAACAGTACAACACCATCTTCTCCAACAACCCAGGACAAACAGAATTAGTACAGCATCATATCACACTCACATCAAACACACCCATAAGATGCAGACCATACACCATTCCATTACATTACAAAGAACATTTACATCAGGAGATCATCAACTTAGAGAAAAACAACATCATAAGACGATCCCAATCAGACTTCTCATCTCCAATGGTCATAATACGCAAAAAGGACAATACAATAAGACTGTGTATCGACTATCGAAAGCTAAATAAAATAACTGTTCTAGATTTGGAGCCAATGGCAAACGCTGACGATCTTCTGACAGAACTGACAGACGCTAGGTTCTTCATGAAGATAGATATGACTAAAGGATATTATCAGATAGAAGTAGACGAACAGAGCAGACATCTGACAGCATTTGCCACACCGTGGGGACTGTACGAATGGTGCAAACTTCCATTTGGGTTAGTCGATGCCACAGCCACCTTCGTACGTATGACACGACTTCTTCTTGTAGATATTCCTAACATAATTTGCTATATCGACGACATCTGTGTTCACACAGAGACAATGACAGAGCACATTAAGACGTTAGAACAGACATTTGAACGTATTAGACAGCACGGACTGACAGTAAAGCCTGCGAAGGTAGACATAGCCTACCAGGAAATATTTTTCTTGGGGTACAAAATATCCAACGGCTTTGTCATGACAGACGATAACATTGTGTCCAAGATACTAAAACTCTCACTTCCGACTACAAAAAAACAAGTCAGAAGTTTGTTGGGACTGATAAACTATTACCGGCAGTTCATTCCTGATTTTTCCGAACTGACCGAAGTGTTTACTAATTTACTAACAAAAGATAAACCAGATAAAATTGTACACAATGAATGCCTAAAAATTGCATTCCATAAAGTAATAGCATATTTTTCTGATAACAGTTCAAATAATCTCATCCTGAAATTGCCCAACCTCCATTTACCTTTCAGATTGCGTACAGATGCTAGCTCCGTGGCGATTGGAGCAGTCTTGTTGCAAGAGTACAATAACATCCTCCATCCAGTGTACTTCGTATCCAGGAAACTAAAGCCCAGAGAACGGGCGTGGTCTATCCCTCAATTGGAAGCCCTAGCTTTAGTAGTAGGTATAACCAAATTGTCCAGATTCCTTCTAGGACGGCATTTCATCGTGGAATCTGACAGCAGCCCGTTGCGTTTTATAAATTCAGGTGTACCGTCAAACCATATGGTAGCGCGCTGGTCTTTGAAACTTCAAGATTATAGCTTTGAGGTTCGACATATCCCAGGCAGATCCAATTCAATTGCCGATCTTTTGTCCCGTTGTCCAACCGACCCAGTAAGCACCAATGTCTGAGTGCAGTGTGTACAAATACACTCAGACCGACACAGCCATTTATCAGTGAATATATTTTTTCTATTCACAAAAAGCTGTGCAATGTCTACAATATTGTGACAGGGATTACTCCCATTATATATAGTGTTCTTATTTTACTAATTCATGTAGTGATTGTCGTGTATAACTGTGTAGTGTGTGGTAGAAAGCGAACTTTATTAATTGTATATACCAACAACAAGAACAGTGTCACATTCGCTCAAAACCTTACCGTAAGCGAACTATCCAATTTGACAGTGACATCTGCGTGTGCAACATTCCAGGGATATTTTAAAGACGTGTGTGAACGTGTAAACTGAACATTGACAGCTACACCATTGCAGTGAACCGAAATCCATAATGTTCGGTAGTGAAACATCCAACACATGAACAGTCAATCGTAATCCAGAAGGTTTTGTAGTGAAACATCCAACACATGAACTGTGAGAACATGGTACTTTCCGTAACTACATCAAACCGGAACAAGTGTGTTCTGCAATTACAGCATTACACAAAGGGCCATAATTTGAAATGTATTCAGTAGTGTGTTGTGTATAAATAGACATGCTGTTGCCAGATTGTCGACACAACAGGTAGCCATCTACTGGGCATGGCAGAGGGTTGCCGACATTGCAGACCAACACAAGAGCTACTGGCCAAATAAGGTCAGGGTTTGAGCGTTTTATGCGACTTATAAACAGCCGCATTTCGGTCTAGCTAGATGGTTTTCATTTCAAGAACCATATTATTACGTTTTTTTCTCAATGCTGCGAGGTAGATGCGTGAAGCTGGTACTACCGATCTGACTGGGTCATTAATGCAATTAAGGTAATCAGCCATCGAGAGGATGAAACCTGACATGTGTTAAAGGTTGAACACCACATGTCGTTGAATGCAACTTCCATTTCTTATATATTTCTATGGCATAGGTGTATTTATTTGTATCTTGATACTATTGTATATAACAATAGAAGGGTAGACTCTGACAAGGTTAGAATATTAACCCAGTATGTACATATATTATACATGAAAGATGACATCTTTCATGAATTTGCCGGGGGAGCGTGTCAGAGTCTAGAAAGGGTACAGTGATGCAGTGACATCGTTACGCCCGCCAGGCGACTTAGCTCCCAGTAGGGATGCAGGAACTTCATTACACCACCAGGCGAGTAGTAGTTACCGGCCTGCAAGACTGCTGGCTGACGAGCGACCAGCGGTCAGGCCAGGACGACGCTAAATGCACGCACGCCTCGTGACGCCACCTGAGGTGGGAGGCAAGTGGCGAACTAGCGGCAGACAGCTCTGGGACACGGACTTGGACGGACGCAAGATAGAGAGAAAGGCGTTGTGTGGTTTCTGTGCTGAAAGTCGAGTGTCTGAACATCTGAATGTTAGACTTGTGAGCTGTATGGTAGATGTAAGTGTATCGAAGTATTACATATATATTGTTGTGATCATCGTTCTGTATTTAATGTGTGAATAAATCCATTGAACGGTGTGTCGTTGAGTCTTACGTCAAATCACGTTGTACTTGTACTGTCTCACATGTGTTAGGTTAGCGAGCCAAAGTTAAGACCCTGACACTGCTGTATGATCTAAGCTGCTGTATGATCTAAGCTGATGTATGATCTAAGCTGATGTATGATCTAAGCTGCTGTATGATCTAAGCTGCTGTATGATCTAAGCTGATGTATGATCTAAGCTGATGTATGATCTAAGCTGCTGTATGATCTAAGCTGATGTATGATCTAAGCTGATGTATGATCTAAGCTGATGTATGATCTAAGCTGATGTATGATCTAAGCTGCTGTATGATCTAAGCTGCTGTATGATCTAAGCTGATGTATGATCTAATCTGCTGTATGATCTAAGCTGATGTATGATCTAAGCTGATGTATGATCTAAGCTGATGTATGATCTAAGCTGATGTATGATCTAAGCTGCTGTATGATCTAAGCTGCTGTATGATCTAAGCTGATGTATGATCTAAGCTGCTGTATGATCTAAGCTGATGTATGATCTAAGCTGATGTATGATCTAAGCTGATGTATGATCTAAGCTGATGTATGATCTAAGCTGATGTATGATCTAAGCTGATGTATGATCTAAGCTGATGTATGATCTAAGCTGCTGTATGATCTAAGCTGCTGTATGATCTAAGCTGATGTATGATCTTAGCTGCTGTATGATCTAAGCTGCTGTATGATCTAAGCTGCTGTATGATCTAAGCTGATGTATGATCTAAGCTGATGTATGATCTAAGCTGATGTATGATCTAAGCTGCTGTATGATCTAACTAAGCTGCTGTATGATCTAAGATGCTGTATGATCTAAGCTGCTGTATGATCTAAGCTGATGTATGATCTAAGCTGCTGTATGATCTAAACTGCTGTATGATCTAAGCTGCTGTATGATCTAAGATGCTGTATGATCTAAGCTGCTGTATGATCTAAGCTGCTGTATGATCTAAGCTGATGTATGATCTAAGCTGCTGTATGATCTAAGCTGCTGTATGATCTAAGCTGATGTATGATCTAAGCTGATGTATGATCTAAGCTGCTGTATGATCTAAGCTGATGTATGATCTAAGCTGATGTATGATCTAAGCTGATGTATGATCTAAGCTGATGTATGATCTAAGCTGATGTATGATCTAAGCTGATGTATGATCTAAGCTGCTGTATGATCTAAGCTGCTGTATGATCTAAGCTGCTGTATGATCTAAGCTGATGTATGATCTAAGCTGATGTATGATCTAAGCTGATGTATGATCTAAGCTGATGTATGATCTAAGCTGATTGATCTAAGCTGCTGTATGATCTAAGCTGACTGATCTAAGCTGCTGTATTATCTAAGCTGCTGTATGATCTAAGCTGCTGTATGATCTAAGCTGATTGATCTAAGCTGCTGTATGATCTAAGCTGATTGATCTAAGCTGCTGTATGATCTAAGCTGATTGATCTAAGCTGCTGTTTCAGCTTCTTGAACTAAAAGTAAGTCCATTCCTCCTTAGTTGGATCGCTGCAGCCCTCTTCCAACGGAAAGTAGTTTTTAGATGTGGCAGTTGGACTTCGGAACCAACAACAATATATCCCGGCCTGCCACAGGGATCACCATTATCTCCGGTACTGTTCAACACCTACACAGTGAGAATCATCAGTGAGCAGATCACTGGACCTGACAGGACATTGTCATATGCCGATGATGTTTTAGTGTATCGTCAGGGTAAGGATAAAGAGCAGGTTGCGGTGGAACTACAAACCAAACTCAATCGCATAAGTACTTGGTGTGATGAAGCTGGGGCAATGGTCAACCCAACAAAGGCAACAGTGACTTGGTTCTCGTTGAATAATCATATTGTCAACACTCCAACACCAACTGTAATGCTGTGTTCAGAGACGGTGGAAAGAACGCAGGCAGTGAATTACCTGGGGATACGGTTTGATCGAAGCCTTGCTTATAATGTGCACATAGACCAGGTGATTACAAAGGCCAAGCGGGGTTTGGCTGCGATGCGGGTGATGGCGGCAGCAAACTGTGGGCAGCGCCATCTATGTCTTCTGTACGAGGGGCTGGTCATGTCTGTTTTGGAGTATGCAATGGCAATCTTGACTCTCAGCCATAAGCAGATAGAAAGGATGGAAAGGATACAGAATGAAGCTATGCGCATTATTCTTGGATGTACAAGAGATACAGCATGCAGGGCGATGCGCTACCTTCTTGATTTTCCAACCATTGAAGAGAGAATACAAGTTTGCAGGGCACGTGCCTTCCTCAGAAGTAACGCAAACACACAACATCCACTGCATAGTGAAATTAGGAAGGTGAAGGGCAGCAAGTTAAAAAGAGGACGGTCGTGGATGGGTCAAGCCAAAGACATTCTTCAACAGGTGTGTTCACTTGAGGACTTAGAACCTGGCGAGGAGTGGGTGCAAGTGCCAACTGACTTCTGCACATCCTTTTCAGTTTGCATCCAACTAGATAGAAAATGCAGACAAGAAAATCCGGCTGCGGTGGAGACTGAAGTACAAGCATTGATTTTCGAGAATTCGCTAGACAGTGACGCGGTCATCTACACAGATGGGTCGGTCGTCCGACATGTGAGAAGCTCATGGGCCTTTACAGCTCGGGCCGGAGGGAGAATTGTGAAGGAAGACTCTGGTGCTTTCATTGAAACCACAAGTAGCCTGACCATGGAAGTCATGGCAGTAAGTAAAGCAATAACATGGCTCGAGGCACAGACATTCACCAGGGCTTGTTTCCTTAGCGACTCAATGAACATGATCAAGAGGATAGAGGAGCGGTCGATCCGAAGAGAATGGTTGCTGCCTCTGGAGTGGTCTCGGCTGGCAAAGATTAGTTTCATCTTCGTGCCAGGGCATGCGGGAGTACAAGGAAATGAGCAGGCTGGCAAGCTCGCAGGTGAGGCTACTGTGGAGGGCAGACACGCCATGGACCAGGCTGACATTCTGAATGCTCTACGAGAAGTAAGACTTTTGCGAGAACCAAGTGATGACTGTGAATCTACAACAATGGCCAGACTGCGAGAACAGCAAATTAAAAGAGGTGTGGCCAAACAAGAACACTACGCAGGAAGCCAAAGGAGATTGATAAACCAACACAGAACTGGCACCGTTAGCCGCTACACGCTGCGGGATTTGCTGAGGAGGGTATCCGAGCACTTATGGACTGAATGGTTTGATGTGCAATGAGGATGATCTGTCGACTAACTAACTAACTAACTGATCTAAGCTGCTGTATGATCTAAGCTGATTGATCTAAGCTGCTGTATGATCTAAGCTGATTGATCTAAGTTGCTGTATGATCTAAGTTGCTGTATGATCTAAGTTGCTGTATGATCTAAGCTGCTGTATGATCTAAGCTGATTGATCTAAGCTGCTGTATGATCTAAGCTGATTGATCTAAGCTGCTGTATGATCTAAGCTGATGTATGATCTAAGCTGCTGTATGATTGTCGTAAGTAATTATTTATTACTTTTGATGTCGTCCCTGGAGTGAGGGGAATCAACACCCACAATTTTATTAACCCAAGATTATTGTCCTAGAGAAACCACCAGAATCCGTTCACAAAACTCCCTCAGTCAGTAGACACCTCTTTCTTACTCTCACTCACCCCTAGATCATGCCCCCTCTCATTCTTCCCCAACACAACATACTCCACAACTCTAGCTTTAACAAATAAATACAACAATTAATTTATTAAAACAAAGAGTATGTGTGTGTGAGGTGTGTGTGTGTAATGTGTAGAATGTGTGTCGAATATTCTAATGTGTATGTAGAATTAGACCAGTGAATCAGGAGCAAAGTCTGTTACATCACAGTGCTTAGCACACCACAGCACCATGTAATCCGGCATCCACGTGACAACTTTCTCCAATCACTCGAACAAACAGGATGCTGGTCATCAGAAAGGCACTGTTCGATCTTGGTCTTCACTCTAACCACACAGTGAAGTTACTCTGTTTCATAATGTTTGTTGAACTGATAATCTTTCAATTAACTGAAATGTCACTTGGGGAAAATCTACTGTTCATAAGTCTCTGATTATAAAATTGTCCCCCTCTTTAAAAACACAACCTATTAATGTTTTTTTTAGGTAGATGTGTGTATATATATATATATATATATATATATATATACATATATATATATATATATATATATATATATATATATATATATATATATATATATACATATACATATATATATATATATACATATACATATATATATATATATATATATATATATATATATATATATATATATATATATATATATATATATATGTCCTTGGTATATGAGTTATTAATCTTTGGTGATGAAGCTTATCACTAATTAAACACAACACTTATGTTCATTAAGTCCGGCTCAGCAGAAGCCAGGTTTCTGCAGACCAACTAGGTTCTGAGCCCCATGTAAAAGCCTCTCAGTAATCTCGGTCTTCATTCCGTGAGCCATCATTGTATAAAACTTTGAAACTGCTTCTTTGTAATAAATCATCTCACACTCACGTGGAACACTCAAGAGGAACATGTTGAGTAGAGAACATCATGGTGAGGGCAACTCAATCCTGACCGTAATTAGGTGAGTGTAGGCCAATAGCAGCACTCAGATCTATAACAGAGATGCGATCTCTGTCATACGGCCAAATAGCTCATCACATAGTCTTAGACATGGCAACACCAGGAAAGAATAAAGGAACAGGCAGAAACCCAGCAGAGGCCCTACTGAAAGATCCTACCTTTTCACATTCCCCTCATCCCTCTCAGCCATCCTCAATCTCTTTAATTATTATCCCACTACATTGTCCTCAACTCCCTGAGTAAAATGATATATCACACAAGCTAGTTAAAGCCATACAATAGGACACTAGTGCCGATGCTCCTATAATACTTTCTAGTACCACACTTATAGAACATTCTATCACTGCACCTATAATACATTGTATCACTACACAGTACTGGACTCTATTCCTAATCATACTCTAAGTTAGATATGATTAATAGAATACCATATGCCTTTTCCGGTTGCTAATCAAAACTATGCAATCACAGACTGGATCTATGTCCGCCGATAAACATCAACAATTTGACACTATAGTTTCTTTCATTGAACTCGGAAAACTGCACTGATCCTTAACACTTCAGAAATCTTGGTCGACTAACGCAACTTGTTTACTTCAACTGCCTTTATATCGGCTTTGAGTGACGTCACCAAATTGTCTAGACGATGAGGCATCGAGAAGTTGTTTTTCTCTGCATTTTTCCCAACTCAATGTGAACCTCTATCTGGTGTCCCCTTTCATCTGGGAAATTGTCTCCTGTCTCTGATCTAGAGATCTTCTCCACATCACAAGACTCCATCCGACTTCTAGCCAGACATTCCGTCTATCACTTCAAAGGCTGACTCCCCGCCTTGTGGACGGAGGACGCCGTTGTTCGTCTCAATTTTGTTAACAGAATCCCGACCGGTGTAGACATTTAACGTGACGTATTTTGTTTCTCAGTCCATACAACATCAAAGGGTTTGCTGTTTTTGCAGACGGGTCTTGTTTGTCATCGATCGAAACTATCAAGTTTATTTTTCGCGACAATGATCTAAGCTGACCTAGGAAGTATAATATCATCAAATGGCAGATCAGAAGACGAGATCGAAAATAGGTGCAATAAGGCAAATCAACTCATTGGACAAATGGCACCAATACTAAAGAACAAACATGTATCAATAACTACTAAGAAAGCACTTTACAACACAATCTTCCTACCAACTCTGTGCTACCAATGCCAAACCTGGACAATGACAGAAAAAGAGAAAAGAAAAATCACAACAGAAATGAGGTTCCTGAGAAGAATACTCAACGTATCAAGAAGAGATAAGATCAGAAATGAAGAAATCAGGACTAAAGTGGGGGTTAAAGCTGCTCTAGATTTTATTAGAAAGCAGCAAGTCAAATGGTTTGGCCATGCAAGTAGGCTACCAGTCAACAGCATGCCACAACAGGCAATGACGTACAGACCAGATGGAAACAGAGGAAGAGGCCGACCACGTAAACGCTGGACGGAGGGAATAACAGAATCCATGGGAATGTCGATATACGAAGCCCATAACCGGGCACTCTCACGAAGTTTATACTTCACCTCGACACCGCAAGGTACAAGAGGAACATGATGAGATGAGATGAGATGAGATCTAAGCTGATTGATCTAAGCTGCAGTATGATCTAAGCTGATTGATCTAAGCTGCTGTATGATCTAAGCTAATTGATCTAAGGTGCTGTATGATCTAAGCTGATTGATCTAAGCTGCTGTATGATCTAAGCTGATTGATCTAAGCTGCTGTATGATCTAAGCTGATTGATCTAAGCTGCTGTATGATCTAAGCTAATTGATCTAAGGTGCTGTATGATCTAAGCTGCTGTATGATCTAAGCTGATTGATCTAAGCTGCTGTATGATCTAAGCTGATTGATCTAAGCTGCTGTATGATCTAAGCTGATTGATCTAAGCTGCTGTATGATCTAAGCTGATGTATGATCTAAGCTGCTGTATGATCTAAGCTGATTGATCTAAGCTGCTGTATGATCTAAGCTGATTGATCTAAGCTTCTGTATGATCTATGCTAATTGATCTAAGCTGCTGTATGATCTAAGCTGATTGATCTAAGCTGATTATGATCTACGTTCATTTTTTTTTTTTTTGCGCTCACCTACTTTGAACTAAAGCGTAGTCCATACACACTACATATAATAGCGGTGGACTGAATTTTGTGTGTGGAGTAGTTTTCCCATTTTAATAGTGACCCTTGCCATCAAGCAAACTCACTCCAACTTCAGAGGTACTTGTAATTCCTTTATACTAGCGCAATTACCCAACGTTACGAGTTAACAAACCAATTCAACAAACACAACTCCTAACAACATCCTAATAGCGGAGCAGTTTGTGGATGTGCTACTTGAACCAAAGAACCAGGTTCGAATCTGACCAAGGCTCAAGCCCAACTGATTGAAGGTGATTCTGTCCTTTCCACAAAGCATCCCAAGCGCTTTTCATGCTCTTGTGACCTCGCTCGTGGCGGGTCAGTTTGCACCATCTCCTCGTACAGACCACATGTTTTCCAAACCACGCCATGAGCTATGATTTGACTCATGGCATTACACTGGCCGGGCTGACTGTTATGGTGATATACTGTCATAGTTGTTATGGTTTCTTGGCAAGTTTTGCAGAAGGTAGTTTGCCATTGTTTTCCTTCTGGGCAGTGACTATACTAGTCGGTGGTCTCTATATGAACTTCAAGTGTCAGAAGGCTGACAATACAAAGAAGAATCTTGAATTTGCTCCTTTAGCAAAGTGAGAGGGAGAAAAAAAAAACATGGATGCTAATATGCTGCAACATATGAATATACATTTCATGGCATTGTACTGTATTGCCAACAGTTATTGCCTACACTGATTTTGGAGGTTTGGTTGCATTGTTAACCAAGTTTACTGTTATTGATTGAAAGAAGTTCACACACACACACACACACACAAATGCACTGTAGAGAATTTATTTCATATATTGCCTCATATCTTTATGAAGATTTGATACTGAAATAAAGGAAAACCATATGTCAGTATCTTCCTTGATGATGAGGGGCTGAAACTATATATTCATTTGATCAGAGAAGGGAAAGTGAAGGAGACATTTCTTTCTATTGTGCCATTGGAACATGCAACAAGTGCTGGCTACTTTAAAGCTCTAAAGACGTGTGAATAACCAAAGTGTTCTCACAGAGAAATCTTTCACTGAGCCTCCAATAAAAGACATTTGATGGCCCATGTCAAAATATGTAGCTTTATCTGAGATTGATTTATATTTTTCCTAGCCTGTGTTTAAAAAAACAAAAAATGCTAACTCCTAGGAAAAGGCCTGGCTCCTGAATCATGTTTAAATTCTCCATCCATCACCATTTCTACTTTGTCATAAAATATTTGTATTTCAACTTCACTATTGCTTGTCTACACTTGTATAATATTTATCTTTTGGTTTGCTTTGAATCTGACAATAATAATTATCTGATTTAATCAAAGAAACATTAACTGATTTAGCTGTTTCCTCATCAAACATTAGTCCTACTCCTTTTCTGTTTGTATTAACTCCTGAACAAATGTTTGTGTGTTATTACTTTACCAGATCTCCTCCACCTCATCTCACTCATGCCAAGGATATTAATTTCACATTTTCCATTTCTTCTTTTTTACATTATGTAACTTTTCTATCTCAGCAATGTCCTGACATTCCACATTCTTATTTTAAACTTGTCTTGGGAAGATAATGTGCCTTGCTTTTCATATTCACACAGGGGTCTTTCACCTCTGCCCTTGACAGCAATTTCATATCATCAGGACAAGCTCAACTGCAGAGTGGTGCACTGATCCCTGTGGATACTCAGTCACACCTATGATCTTATTTTTCACAGTGTCTGAGTAGATTTACATTCTGCTATTGTGTTGATGTTGATGGTATAATGCTTAGACAATTCAGAAAGCAATGGCAAACTCTAAATATAGAATTATCTAGTCAATCACAAACAGCCAATAAATGTTGGGGTTGATTGCAACATCCTGTAAAGAATATTCCACTAACTGTTACGTTATATTGCACTTAATCTTACCTTGACCTTCAGGTTGTTCTGTCTTGACATGTGATGGTAGTTTACTCTCCATCTTATGTCTACAGTCAGCCTGAAAGGATTTGTAAAATACATTTGTATGCAAACATAAACTATATAAATGAATTTGATATTTTGTTTGTCAAGATGACTAATGATACAAAATGTCTTATGATTACTTCAAGCCATGATAACAATTCCTCAAGTCCTGTTTAAGAATTTGATTTGGGAACCTATTACAGTGTAATGATATCAGTTTCTCATGATAAAAATAACATAACAATGCATGGCAGCTTTATGGAAAATCCTTATTACTTGTGTCACACATCATACACACATTAAAGTTGATGTAATACCTCCTTTGTAGTATCATTTTCCCTCCTTCCATACATCCAATAATAAGTCTTCAATTGGAGAGAAAAACAAGAACATCTTGTCATCAATGTTCCCTCTCAACTGTTGCTTAGGGGCAAGAATTTTTATGTTGCTAACTTCTAACATGAAAGTTGTAAGCATGCCTACATTTGACAATTAAGCACATGTGGTCCCAATATTGTCCGATTGTGCACTGAATCTTGAAGATCTGGATTTTGTTAATGATATTGCCTTCTTGTCCTAAACATTGAAATGAGATGCAAGATTTAGCTAAGTGCATTAGATTGGAGGTCACAACAATTAAGTCTAATTTGTAGGGAAAGACAAAGTTAATGAGAATAAATCAAGCAAATGATAACCTGATCTCCCTTGGTGAAACTTCACTTCAAGGGGCAGAATTATAGTATAATTTATACACCTATTTGGGTAGCAATGTTGATATAGATGAGTCAACATATAAAGATATTAAAATAAGAATGAAAGAGGCAAGAGGAAATTTCATAGCAATTGGACATTTGTGGAAGCCAAAGAAATTAAACAACAGATTCAGGTAAAACATTAAAACAGTACTACTGTATGGATTAGAAACGTGGAGAATGACATACAATGATTGGAATAAACTACAAACATTCATTATGACAGAGAACTAAACAAAAACAAGTGTATCAAGAAGGAATAACAGATGCTGTACTGCACTGACATACTCTGACAACACCTGAGAATTGTTTTTGTTTTGTTGTTGTTGCTTTAATTATTTTGTTTTGCTGTTTTTGCGCTCACTCGCTTTGCATGTGGATTAGCTTTCCCTATTATCAGTGCCCCTCACCATCAAGTGAACCTACTCCAACTTCAGAGGTACTTGTAACTTACATCCCCAGTCAAAGATGATAGATCAAAATTTTAGTCCAACTGTCCGGTGTATGGGTTGAACCCTTTACCTCGACATTAGCACACCAAATGTTTAAGAATGTGCGTTCCTATCCATTCTACCATGCTGACCTCCCCTGAGAATTGTATCACATGAAAAGCCTTTGTCCAGAATTGACAGGGCAAATGAAATAAAGGAAGACCTACAAACACAAGGAGAAGAGAGTTAGAGACAGAAATGATTAATATCAGGAGGACATGGGCAGCTGCATGAGATAGCTAAAGGTAGAATGGCTTGAACTGAATTGATTGATGGCCCATATCAAATTGAGGATAAAGTGAAAAAGACAAGATTTTGATAAAATCCAATGTGGTAAGTCCCGAAATATCATAAAATATATGAGGCCAAAGACGTTTAATCTTTTACCCTGGCACAAAAGACTTCCTGTCCAGGTCTTGTCCATGGTAATAGAAGGCAAATAATACACAATTGGTGGCCATTTTAGATTGTTAATTAGGTCACGGCACATCCTATCGAAAAATAAAAAATACGCCATGTTAGGCCTCGCCGCCCCGGACACAATGATATATGGCATAACGTTGTCCTTTTAAAAATAAACAAGCCACGGTAATAGAAGGTAGAATTTCTCAGCTTCCAATTTAAGGGCCGTGATAAAATCTACCTTATCTCTTAGGCCATCTAAATATTGAGCACAACCCACTACTGGCAACGCCGATCGCAATCTGGTATGAACCTAAGGCCTATCCACGTCAATATGGAAGCACTATACTCGAGTTTCACCCTCGTTTGAGCTCGTCAGTAGTGCATATCCCTCACCGGATCCGGAAACAGTCCCGGATCACGCGTGTGAAGCGGGTGTGTAACCATGCGGCACACACTGGACACACCAAATTATCACAACAGAACATCACAACGCTACCCATCGTAGGCTATGCTCAAGGTCATCATTCTTAGGTCATCATTACACTTCCTGGTAGTAAATTACGTCACCAAAAAATTCATAACTCCGCATAGAATTAACGTAGACTGTTCATTAAGATACCGTTGGATTCGTCTTGTCAAGCTCTATCTAACTGGTATGATTTCAGAAGTAAAAACCCCATTTTTAAATATTTACCACAATTGCTATTACTGCCCCACCAACTAACTCGCTTATTCATGTCATGTTGTTTGTCCATCAAGAATGATGATGACCATTTCATTCATTCACTCCACCATTGGCATTTGAGCCATTTGTTAGTTAGTTACTACAGGTAGAGTTACAGCTAGCTGCCCCACCAACTAACTGGCTTATTACATGTATATAGTATATGCAGTTTCTCAAAGTATCTACTGCTCGTAGTCCATATTTAATTTCAACAAAATGTCAAACAACTATTTACCTCTGATACTCAACATCAAAACAAACAGAAATGCTGAAGAATCCGCGGGTCAACACCAACATGCCGCCATGTTCCCAACAATACCAGAAGTTAACAGTGATAAAAACTCCGCCGCGGAAAAAACACGGCAGGGGCCTTCTGATCGTCCTCCCTTCCCCGAATGTTTCCAACCATTGTACTCTTGACAGTCTCTGGGGGAGATCACGTCCCGGGTCATGGCTCCGGGCGTCTTTCCCCTGCCATGCCAGACGTTTGGTCGATTTCGTTGTCCTTGTTTGTGCTTGTCCCTTCGCTGTTAACATGTCCATCTCAAGCCTCCCCTCCCTCAGTGAAAAGAGTCTGTGCAATCTGTGCTTGCCCCTTAGCACCTGTGGTTGTGGGGAGCCTGCTTCATCCCCAGCCACGGCCTCTATCGCCTCCATAAGTCTCCTTTGCCATGTTTCTTCTTCGTGCCCCGTTCACAGCGCTGCACTCTACTAGGAAGCAGGTTCTTCCTTTGTTTCTGGACCCATCTCTTGGTCCCTGCCAAAAATGCTTTCAACGGCATGAAATCAGTATTAACACCTAGAGAGATTAATAACGCATTTAAATTGAGAATTGTCAAATGCTACGTATATTCAACGCTACTGTATGGCGCGGAATCCTGGACATTGACCAAGCAACTAGAAAGTCGCATAGAAGCCCTGGAGATGTGGATATACAGACGAACAGGTCGTATTTCATGGAAACAAAAACAATCAAATGCATAGGTCCTAGAATAACTGTGCATGAAGAGACATTTGAGGAGACAAGTGAAATATTTTCGCCACGTTAAAATACATGATACTCTTATAAAAACCATACTGGAAGGCAAGGTTGAGGGCAAGCGAGCAAGAGGTAGACAACGATACAAGTGGGAGGATAACATCAAGAGATGGACGAACATCAGCCTGACAGAATGTACAATCTGGGAGCAGCCACCGTGGTGGAGTTTCGAGGTGGAGAAGGCTTGGGTGGATAAGCGTAGTGCTGTAAGGAGATGGCAAAATGCCAAGAAGAACAGAGCTGGTCATCCTAGTCCCTGCTTGCACTTAGAAAGAGAGATGCACACAAAAGTAAGCTATTTCAAAAAACTGGTCAAGGTGGTTAAAAGGAAAAAATGGGCAGAGGTGTGTCAAAGAGTAAGCACAGACAAGTCACTGAAATTGTTCTGGCGACTACATAAAAGCATGAGTGGTGTAGTCAAGAATAAGGATACAGAATGAAGCTATGCGCATTATTCTTGGATGTACAAGAGATACAGCATGCAGGGCGATGCGCTACCTTCTTGATTTTCCAACCATTGAAGAGAGAATACAAGTTTGCAGGGCACGCGCCTACCTCAGAATTAACGCAAACACACAACATCCACTGCATAGTGAAATTAGGAAGGTGAAGGGCAGCAGGTTAAAAAGAGGACGGTCGTGGATGGGTCAAGCCGAAGACATTCTTCAACAGGTGTGTTCACTTGAGGACTTAGAACCTGGCGAGGAGTGGGTGCAAGTGCCAACAGACTTCTGCACATCCTTTTCAGTTTGTATCCAACTAGATAGAAAATGCAGACAAGAAAATCCGGCTGCTGTGGAGGCTGAAGTACAAGCGTTGATTTTCGAGAATTCGCTAGACGGTGACGCGGTCATCTACACAGATGGGTCGGTCGTCCGACATGTGAGAAGCTCATGGGCCTTTACAGCTCGGGCCGGAGGGAGAATTGTGAAGGAGGACTCTGGTGCTTTCACTGAAACCACAAGTAGCCTGACCATGGAAGTCATGGCAGTAAGTAAAGCAATAACATGGCTCGAGACACAGACATTCACTAGGGCTTGTTTCCTTAGCGACTCAATGAACATGATCAAGAGGATAGAGGAGGGGTCGATCCGAAGAGAATGGTTGCTGCCTCTGAAGCGGTCTCGGCTGGCAAAGATTAGTTTCATCTTCGTGCCAGGTCATGCGGGAGTACAAGGAAATGAGCGGGCTGACAAGCTCGCAGGTGAGGCTACTGTGGAGGGCGGACGCGCCATGGACCAGGCTGACATTCTGAATGCTCTACGAGAAGTGAGACTTTTGCGAGAACCAAGTGATGACTGTGAATCTACAACAATGGCCAGACTGCGGGAGCAGCAAATTAAAAGAGGGGTGGCCAAACAAGAACACTACGCAGGAAGCCAAAGAAGATTGATAAACCAACACAGAACTGGCGTCGTTAGCCGCTACACGCTGCGGGATTTGCTGAGGAGGGGATCCGAGCACTTATGGACTGAATGGTTCGATGTGCAACGAGGATGATCTGTCGACTAACTAACTAACTAACTAACTAAGGCGAGAGACAGACAGTGTTGGAGAACCATTGCAGCCAACCTTCATTGTGGAGACGGCACCTGATTGGTTGATTGACTTGGTCCCTGCAGCTGAGTGCGACTTACGGACGATTACCGCTCTAGTATGGAGGTTTATTAACAAGAATAAGGGGAAATACAGTAACACTTAAAAAGGCAATGAATGAATCACCAAAAAACGAGAAGTAGATTGTGAGCTTTACTAGAAAACGATTACAAGAAACAAAATGGACGTTGTGGCTATGCCTTCGACATCACAGAACAAACACACACAAAAAATATACTACATGAAAATATTAAGGTTACTTAGCTGAATACGTCTTGAGCGGCTGTAAGTGGATTGAATTAACAGGATGTGTGGTTTAGGTGGTCAAAGGTCTAACGGTCAGTAACGCCAGAAGCTCATGGATTGGCAAAGCCGCCAGGTGGGGGTCTCCCGCCAGAGGGATAGGGGGACGCCCACGTGAGCGAAAGGGTTCACTCTCCCCTCAAGGCCTCAATGTCTAACACAGTTTTCAGTTTTATTTAACTCCCATAACCCCCTCCCCCCATCCCCATAGTTGTATAATCCACTATACTAGTTAGGTGCATGCCCTTCACAGGAAGTCGCAGTCAATCCTAGTATTATTATTGCTGTTTATGATTTCCTGGCACGTTTGTGTTCAGTGGTCTGCCATCGCTTTCTGAGCGATAGGCACTCATATTATTTTATGAGAGCCAACGTGCGGTGGTCTAGATCCAAATTGCACTCGGCTGTGTTTAGAACATGGGATGCGGAATTGACGACGCCACAGAGCCGGTTTTAGAGCTCTACTAATCCCAGTTTCACATTACGCTCACGTGGGCCTCCCCTTATCCCCCTAGCGGTATTTTCCCCACCAGGCGGCTTAGCCAATCCTTGAGCTTCTGGCGTTACTGACCGTTAGTACTTTGACCACCTAAACCACACATCCGGTTAATTCAACCCACTTACAGCAGTTCAAGACGTATTCAGCTAAGTAACCTTAAAATTTCCATGTAGTCTTTGTGTGTTTGTTTGTGTGTGTTTTTTTTTCTGTGCTGACAAAGGCTTTAGCCGCAACGTCCATTATCTTTCTTGTAATCGTGTTCTAGTAAAGCTCACAATCTACTTCCCTTGTGTGTGTGTGTGTGTGTGTGTGTGTGTGTGTGTGTGTGTGTGTGTGTGTGTGTGTGTGTGTGTGTGTGTGTGTGTGTGTGATATTGATTAATTCATTTGTATGGAGATTTGACTTCGGCCAACATTTGCATGATTTGACTGCACTCAGATTCACCACCCTCGCTCGGAGGGAAGGCTATGGAGTTTACACGAGACGTCGCAAGTTCGTGGTCTTAGTTGAGAGATTGTTAGACGTTCTGCAGTTGCATGTCCCAACAATTCCAAAGCCAGGACGAGGCCTTTTCGTCTGCCTCACATTGTTGTTTTTGTGCCCAAGTTCTCAATTGTCCTTTAATGCCCATTTTCTGTAGCACGTCATAAACAGAGTGGGAGACTAGGCCTCTTGCGCCTACCTGTACGGCGAATAGCCTGACAGTGTATCCTTTCAGCTTGTCATAGTACTTCTCAATCTGGTACGTATGCTGTTCCTCAATATTTGACTCGTCAGGGACGGTCAGCTCAATCAGTGTTAGCTGCTTGGCTGATGAGAAGAGAAGTGTAGTAATGTGGTTATCCGCTCGCTTTGTGGATCAGGATGAACGAACGAACGAACGAACGAACAAACAAACTTTATTTTCAAAGGGTTAAGAATTGGGCACGCAGGCCCGTCTAACATTCTGCCCTTCTATCACTCTCTTCCATACATTATTTCATTCACACATCATTCAAGGCTAACAGAGAACAGCAACAATATAAAACTTATGCATTATAAAATCATTGGCAAAATGCGAACATCAAAACTACATGACACAGTAACATTGGATAATGGTCAGACACTTATTAGCCATGTGGAATATACTGGCCTACCAAAAAGGGACTGGCTGTTATACTAGGGTTTTGTTATTATTATTATTATCACTATTATTATGGGGGAAGGTAATCCGTACTGAGATAGTGTTCGAGTAATTTGCGATTATATGAATAAGGATTGGTGATGTCTTTTATTTCTTGTGGAAGATTGTTCCACAGCTGAGCTGCAGAGTACGTTAAGCTTGTTTTGTATATGTCAAAGACTGAAACATAAAGGCCGGAGGTCTACCTCAAGATAGAAGACCACCGGGAAGAGTGGTCAACCTCAAGTAGATTAGAGGTAATACAGTGCCCCGATATAAGGGCAGGGTAGGTGATAGGATGGGGGACTATTAACTAGTTCTCTCATGAGACACGGAGACGTCGACCAGATAGTTAGCACTCTGGTCACGACAGAATCACGCCTACGTGATAGCCACGATTGCCACTCAACAGGAGACAGCTAATATAAGCGTGCTAAGTATAACGGCACGCAAAAAGCCGAAGGACGCATCAAGGTCCTTCCGCGTGCTGTGTAGCCACGCGAAGAGGAAAGTCAGACTGGGGACTGACTTCGTAGCGAGCAGATCGTTTTAGTGTCGATAGGAGTTTTTGTGTAGCCAATTAGATAGAGATTAGCAACAGGGTTTAAGAAACTAGTGATAGACATTTCTGTGGCTTTGTGTGTGATTTGATAGCGACTGTTCTGTATATGTAAAGAGCCAACGGCAATAAAATGTATCATTAATTTCCTCTCACACGACTTGCAAGTTTCTTGTGTGGTGTGGGAGAAGTAATCCGATGATGCCTGAAACATTGGTTGTTGACAGGCGAGGATTAATGTGGTGTCAGAAGTGTGGCTTGGACAAATGTTCAAGCTATAACACTTACCCACGGCTCTAGACTAAGGTTACAAGTAGTGAATTACAAGGTTTAATTTGTGTCAGTGACCAATGACGTGTGCAGACTAGGACAAGTTGCGAGCTAAACTGTGCCTATCGTGACAAAATAACGCTTATTTGTGTTAATTAAAATATTATTTACTTAAATCATGTGTTCTTCAAAGTTGTAAGTATTGATATTATTATTTTCTTTCATTTATTTATGTAAATATTTATTTGTTTATGAATGATTATCAAATATGATTCATGGCGGAGCGATACACAGGTCAGCAACATTATCGATTTTTGCAAGCTAAAAATAGCGCTGCGCCTATGACGTATTACGATTGACAAACAGTTGTTCTACGCCATTCGCATTCAGCATCTGAGTGTTTACAAATCGCCAAGCTGCTGCCCGCCTGAATCTGTGCTTTATAGTAACTATTATTTGTTTATTTAAGTTAGTAATTGAATATATTTATTTATTTAAACATTATTATTATATTGTTATTTATTTAAAAGCAGTTATTGAATTTTTTTCGTACTTTTTCTATTTGTTTACCGTCACGATGGCACTACTTTTGGCCATGCAAATTAGACTCGGTCTGCACAACACTTCCATAGATTAAACTAGGTTAGTAACGAAAGACATAAAACGTTAGAACGAAGACAGGACATTGACATTAAATATTAAGTAAACTATATTCTGGTTGTTCGTAGGCATGTCATTGTGATTGTACCAAATTGTCGAATATCATTTGTCGTTTACAATTTGTTAATTGGTGCTGCTCTGTGAACCAGGGTGAACAACGGCTGATTAGAAAACTCGTGTGTATGCCGAAGTGCCAAACAAGGTCACCTGTGTTGCCGAATTGTTGTTCCTGATCCTCGGGAACATTAAGTTGAGTATACTCAATATATTTGGCATGCAATGTGATTAATAGTGCATCTCTTTTTCAGCGTGTGATGCATTAGCATATTTTGTGCTCTGTTTTTCAGGATAAAATTTTCCAGTTTATAAACAAAGAGTACAATTTGTAGTGCTCAGATATTAAGAAATATAACATATCAAAGATAAATAAGTGATTAAAGAGTTCAGTACAGGTCAACGCTAGCCAATTACCCAACAACATGGCTACTTTAGCTGATTTCGTAAAAGCAGGCAAAGAATTGCAATACACAGGAAAAGAGCTAGAACAATATGCTGATCAAAAATTTAAAGAAGCAAAAGATGCTGAGAAAGCTGAACGGATACGAAAAGAGGATGCGGAGAGAGACGAACGTGCACGAGAAAGACAACACCAAAAGGAGATTGCAGAACTAGCTGAGATAACAAAACAAAAACAGCTAGAAGATGATAAACAGGTTAAGCAAAGAGAATTAGAATTAAAGCAACAACAGTTAGAACATGATAAGGAAATTAAGCTAAAACAATTAGATCAAGAGAAAGAATTAAAGCAAAAGCAATTAGATCAAGAGAGAGAACTAAAGCAAAAAGAGATAGATGAAATGGCAAGAGTTAAGAAGAAACAAATTCAAGTAGAATCAGAGACACAATTAAAGATGAAAGGTATGGATGTAGACTCACACGCAGAAATCTCTGCTACGAAACTAAAAAGTCAACAAGAAGAAAATACGTTCAATAAATACAAAAACATTATCAAACCTTATTGTAAAGAAGATTCCATATCAGCCTGGACAGAAAATGTCGAGTATCAGTTTAAATACCACCAAGTTCCAATGGAGACGTGGGCTATGATTTATATGAAGAACCTGAGTGGTGAGCCCCTTAAAGTGATAGAATCAATACCAACTGATCTTAGATCTAACTATCAGTACATCCATGATAGGATAATGCAACACTTTTTACTTGATGCCCCTGGGTATCAGGTTCAGTTCTCAAATTTAAAACCTAAACCTAGTGAGACTTTCATTGATTACGTCTCAAATGTTCAAAGTGTACTAGATAGGTGGCTTAAAGCAGCTAACATAGGAAAAGACTTTGACAGACTTAAAAATTTAATAGCTATGGATAAAGTCATATCCACTATACCATCTCCTTTTGCTAAATTTCTGCAGCAATCAGACATTGAGAACATAGAACAATTTGAAAAGAAAGGCTCTGCATATTTTTCTTCAAATAGAGATATTTTTAAGACTTCAAATGACTCTGAAGTAGTTTCTTTTGTGAAAGACCAACCTAAAAACTATCAGAGTAATAGAAAACCCTTTCAGAAAGTCGACAAGAAAGATAGGAAAGTGTCAAAATGTATCTACTGTCAACTTTTGCATGACACTTATTCTATGTGTGACAAATCGCCAAACTATCCGGCACATCTTGAAAATGTTATTAAGAAGCAACAAAACAAAAGATCTGCATACAGGCGTGCAATCAAATGCTTCTTTTGTTCCAGCTACGGCCATTATTCAAATAAGTGCCTGGGCCGCCAACGTATGAAAGCCAACAATGCTATTTTGATTGATACTTCTTCTGATAGTGGTAGTGAGACTGAGTGTGATGTTGAAAATGAATTACCTGGTAACCAATCTGAAGATGTGTGTTGTGTAAAAGATATATTAAGTTTTGACAGTTGCGAACGATGTCATCAATTTCATGCAGACGGAAAATTAGAATGTGGACATACAGTACCATTCTCAACTGAGAATGTTAATGCAGCATTAGCCTCCAGAGGCAATTTGGTGTTCCACAATGCAATGGTCAACGATAGACCATGCCAATGTTTGCTGGACAGCGGCAGCACCCTTATTGGTCTTAGAAAGGAACTGGTGAGTCCAGGTGATTATACAGGTGACTCTGTCAAATGCCGAACCTTTTCGGGTAACATTGAAATTTACCCTTTGGCCAAAGCCCATATTAACACTTCTTTCCTTTCTGGTACCTTTACTTGTGCAATACTTGACAACCCTTGTACTGATTTAATTTTGGGTTGCTTACCCCAATTGAAACAATGTACTAGCGATGAAATAGCTGAATGGGAAAAATTAAATGCAGCTAATGCAACAACCAGAGCAGACACTATGAAACATCAAGACACACTACAAGATGAGAGACTACTGTTGCTTTCCCCAACTGGCACAGATGATACCAACAGACAAAAATTCATAGAACAGCAGAAAGCTGATCCTAGTGTGTCTCCATATTTAAAATTATTGAAAGAAAGAGCCAAAGTGACCAAAAACGCATCATGGTTTTTTAGACTTAATAATGGTATTCTTACTAGGTATTATACAACTGGTAACCATGAGATTCAGCAAACGATGTTACCTGTACAATACCGCCTAACTGTGCTAAAGATTGCACATGAGTCACCGTTTGCTGGTCACCTTGCATACGACAAAACCAGGGCCAGAATTCAGGCTCATTTTTATTGGCCAGGTTTTTGCAATGATATAAAATTATTTTGTCGTTCTTGTAATGTCTGTCAACAATTAGTACGTAAGGGTAAACATCCTACAGCTGAAGTACAACCTTCTACACTGGCTTCTAGGCCATTTGAGAGTGTGGCGGTAGATATTGTTGGACCCCTGAATCAGGTGTCCAGCAAAGGAAATCGCTTCATATTAACGATGGTCGACCTATGTTCAAGGTGGGTTGAGGCAGTAGCTTTGAAATACATCACCTCCAAAGACGTTGCCAATGTATTTCTACACCTGTTCTCACGATTCGGATTTCCACGTACCATCTTATCCGATCGTGGAACTCAATTCATATCGGCTGCAACGCAAGCCCTTACAAAAATGTTAGGGATTAAACAGCATTTTACAACAGCGTACCATCCAGCCAGCAATGGAATAGTAGAGAAAATTAACGGAGATCTTAAGCATATGCTGGCTAAGGTAACAGCAGAAAACCCAGCTGATTGGGATACACTGTTACCAACAGTGCTGTTCGCCTATCGGGAGATTCCCCATTCAAGCACGGGTTTCTCACCGTTTGAATTAGTATACGGGGCTAACCCACGTGGACCCCTATCCATTTATCATCAGGTAATAACTAATTCCATTGAAATTCCAACCCCCAAAACACCTTATGAAATGGTGACAGAAACACGAGATAAAATCATGAAATCGTGTATTATAGCTAAGGCAGCTTTGGAGAGGAAGGGTCAAATCTACCGCCAATACGCAAACAAAGGTGCGAGAACAATTGATCTTGAACCAGATCAAGATATACTTTTGTTACTTCCAGACAAACGAAATTTATTATTGACCTCATGGCAAGGGCCATTCAAGGTGGTACGTAAAATTTCAGATGTTGACTATGAAATATCGATAAACGGACACTTAAAGATATTCCATGTCAACATGTTGAAACCTTACTTTTCACGACAAGAGACAGAAGTAGAGACAGACGAACACAGTGCACCCACACCTAGTGATCAGACGACAGACGTACACAACGCAACTACACTAGTTAGCGAGACTGGCAGATCCGACAATGTCCATACACCTAGTGAGCTTACAGAATACGCACTTAGCACCACCACCGTACTGAATCAGGTAGGCGACGACGGAATGGAACTACCTGTTCCTATTGTAGACAAGACGGCGACATTAGATAGCATACGGATAGAACAGGGACTAACATACGGTCAACGACGACAATTAATAGAATTAGTGATGGAGTATAAAGACATATTTTCTGACATTCCAGGTAGGATGGACAGAATCGAGCACTCCATTCTTCTTTCGAATTCGAAGCCTATCAAATGCAGGCCGTACTCTATCCCACTCAGCTATAGTGAGAGTCTAAATAAGGAAATTCTTAATTTAGAAGCTAGTGGGATCATCCAGAAATCTACATCTGAGTACTCCTTTCCAATCGTCCTAGTTAAGAAAAAAGACTCCACAATTCGTCTGTGTGTGGACTATCAAAAGCTCAACAACGTCACTAAGATCGACGCAGAACCAATTCCTTCCTGCGAAGATCTTATTCTTGACATGTCCACCTCCAAAATCTTTTCTAAATTAGATCTTACTAAGGGCTATTAGCAGGTCCCTATGCAGACTCAATCCATTCATCTTACTGCTTTTTCAACTCCTTTAGGACTTTACGAGTGGCGTTTTCTTCCTTTCGGACTTCGAAACGCTCCTGCCACTTTCGTACGCTTAACTAGAGATCTACTGCATGGAGTGACGAATACAGTGACTTATATAGATGACATATGTGTCCATACAGATGACTGGACAACACACTTACTGAAACTAAGACATGTCTTCGATAGGTTGCGACTCTTCGGTCTCACTGTCAAACCGAGCAAAGTCGAATTGGGCCTAAAAGAAATTGATTTTTTGGGCCATGTCATTTCACAAGGTCAACTAAAGACTGACAATAGAATTATTACCAAAATTATGAACCTGACCATGCCTACCACAAAGAAGCAGGTCAGAAGCCTTTTGGGGTTGGTAAATTACTATAGCAAATTCATACCAAACTTGGCGGAAATTACAAGTGTGTTTTCAAACGTTTTAAAAGCATCTGTAAAATTAAATGTCAAAGATGCATTATTAATTTCTGCATTGTCAAAATTGAAAATCCTGTTTAGTAATGTACCAATCCTCCGCTTGCCTAATCCTAGGCTCGTTTATTATCTTAGGACAGATGCCAGCAGAATCTCCATCGCTGCAGTACTAGGCCAATTTTATGATGGCATCTTCCATCCGATTTGCTACGTGAGCCGTAAGATCACACCTGCTGAGTCCAGATATTCCATATCAGAGTTGGAAGCCCTAAGCGTCATCTATGCGGTGAGGAAGCTGCATCGATTTCTAGCGGGTGTTCACTTCGTTGTCCAGACTGACAACTCCCCAATCACGGTCATACAAAGTGGTGTGCATCGGAATGACCGTATATACAGGTGGTCGCTAATACTACAAAATTATACTTTTAGTATAGAGTATATTAAGGGTAAGGACAACATTCTGGCTGATACCCTTAGTCGACCATCTGAGGTAGAAATACCGGAGATTCCACATAAGATTGTAGAGTAATAGATCTTAAAGTAGTACATTAGAATATTCTATGTGAAATATTTTATGAATACATAGACATTATGTGCTGAACTAGGTACTAAGAACAGTGAACTACCATGTGTCCGTAGACATCAAAAGAAGAACTGTGCTCCGAGAACAAATATATCACCGTGTGAACTGGGACACCTCATTACTTACTAAGCTACATATGTGTTCCGGTGAATCATTTGTGTTAAGCAGAGAAAAACAGTGTCAGAACAGTACATTAATACAGACACGAAAATACTGGTCTACGACACAATCGAACTCTACAGGTGCACTACCCATAGGACACAACTATGACTGTGTAATGTGTTTAATATACCCAGGTCAACTGTATATATAGTATGCCAATGAAAGCAATTTCTGAACATTACGGCAACGACTAACCTGAGGTATCTAAATACTATGTATATATATATACTTATTGTGATATGTATTATAACGTTTTAAGATAGTGATAAATTATAGTTAAATTAGGATTAATGTAGATTAGGTACATTAGGTCACTTTAATTTACATTTAGATTTAGACAGTATAATAGTTTTCATTTTTTTTTAGTAGTTTAGATAGATCATTAATTTACACACTTACTTACCTTAAAAGTAGAATAAAATATTAAGTTAAACGTAATAACAGCTAATTATAAACTAGAGTAAATAGTTTAGATAGTAATAGTACCATTTAGGTTATTACATTTCACTCTGTTTCATTTCATTTGGTCATTAGGTTATTACATTTCACTCTGTTTCATTTCATTTGAGTTCATTCCATCTTAATGAACCAGTCCATTTAACAAACATTATCATTTAGTATTATGATTAGTTTACACCATAATAGCATAAAAAGATTATACAATTAAACATACATCATTTACACCATTTAGAGTAAGAATATCAATCATATAGTTTTGTCATTTAAAAACATTAGTTATAATTGTGTTATATTTCACATGTTAGAAAGGTACATAATTTATTACATCTCACATTACCCATTTCAGAAAGGTACATAACTCATCTCACATCATCTTCATTTTAAATAAGTTAGATTACGTCCCTTAAATTAGATAATATTAGGATTAATGTGGCAAAATAGATTAAAATAGGTAACACATTAAATATATATTTATAGAACTAATATTAGGATGTCAGTATTTAGAGTATTATTTCAGTAGAATATAATGGTTAATAATACCAGGGTACAAACCATCAACCCTTTCTCTTACATGTAAATATGTTGTAAATACATGACTCGTGCAGCAATTTACGCACAGTCATTGAGCTCAACTTTGTCAAACTGAGCCAAACTTGTACAGTGTCACTCCAAGGTTTTTAAATTATGGTGAGGGTAAAAGATGTGTGACAGAAGTGTGAAAGTGAGAAAGAATGCAAAAGATACAGGAAAGAATGGGGACAGTCAGCGGATCTTTTCTGCCGCTCAACGCGACTTTTTATTTGTTGTCTGCGTCAAATGTTGGCTTTCAATGGTGAAAATGTGCTGTCTTGTATATGTTGTATGTAGTTTAGTTTAGATCTTAGAGAAAGTATTTTAAGTCTCATAAGACGGAAACGTAGTCACGAATTAGTGTTATACACTTGTTTGCGGCCACATTTAACCGAATTATGGCACTTGAAAACTAACTTACATATACATGATAGATAGATACACATGTTAGAAGTTAGATTATACTATTAGTTAGATCCAAACACGCAAACAACCAGAAAAACAAACATATAAATTGCATACATTTTTTGTAGATAAAAGGGAGATAACTCCGGGTCAGGGGACATAATAGACAACGAAACACTAACTTAACAGTGAAAGGTGACTTTACACGCGGAAGCGAAATAGGTAAAGCCTGTCGCACACAGCTTGTGTAATGGTTGTTTGATATTATATGGGGGACATGAAGCAATTCATGTGTTGACCCTAAGAAAGTCAACTTTGTATGGGTAGTAAGTTAATTTACTATTTGAGGGCAGGTCTTATAAGACAACGGTCCGGTTCAGACATACCTCTAATTAATATAATATTGCGATTGAGAAGAGGGCTCACGCCAACCAGACAAGTTTGTGGCGATTGCCAGTAGCCAAGTAAAGTGATACTACATTGTGACAATAGTCAGTAGAAGTCTATGGAGTTACCCAAAGCCAGGTTATCTACAGTCTTTGACAAAAATTAGATACACTAATTTTTTACAAACCTCTTGCGTCACAACCAATCAGTCAAAGTTGATGACGCAACACAGGAGGGGAGGGTGTGTGTCAAAGACTGAAACATAAAGGCCGGAGGTCTACCTCAAGATAGAAGACCACCGGGAAGAGTGGTCAACCTCAAGTAGATTAGAGGTAATACAGTGCCCCGATATAAGGGCAGGGTAGGTGATAGGATGGGGGACTATTAACTAGTTCTCTCATGAGAGACATTGAGTTATCTACCAGAGATATTTTAGCACATGCTTTGTGCCTGTCCATCATTAGAGACATTGAGTTATCTACCAGAGATATTTTGGCACATGCTTTGTGCCTGTCCATCATTAGAGACATTGAGTTATCTACCAGAGATATTTTGGCACATGCTTTGTGCCTGTCCATCATTAGAGACATTGAGTTATCTACCAGAGATATTTTGGCACATGCTTTGTGCCTGTCCATCATTAGAGACATTGAGTTATCTACCAGAGATATTTTGGCACATGCTTTGTGCCTGTCCATCATTAGAGACATTGAGTTATCTACCAGAGATATTTTGGCACATGCTTTGTGCCTGTTCATCATTAGAGACATTGAGTTATCTACCAGAGATATTTTGGCACATGCTTTGTGCCTGTCCATCATTAGAGACATTGAGTTATCTACCAGAGATATTTTGGCACTTGCTTTGTGCCTGTCCATCATTAGAGACATTGAGTTATCTACCAGAGATATTTTGGTACATGCTTTGTGCCTGTCCATCATTAGAGACATTGAGTTATCTACCAGAGATATTTTGGTACATGCTTTGTGCCTGTCCATCATTAGAGACATTGAGTTATCTACCAGAGATATTTTGGTACATGCTTTGTGCCTGTCCATCATTAGAGACATTGAGTTATCTACCAGAGATATTTTGGTACATGCTCTGTGCCCGTCCATCATTAGAGACTAACAAGTGTTGAGTAAAGAGGAACACAACAACCATCAACATCACATCCGTGAAAGTAAAGTCAAGAGGAACACAACAACCATGAACATCACATCCATGAAATTCAAGTCAAGAGGAACACAACAACCATCAACATCACATCCGTGAAAGTCAAGTCAAGAGGAACACAACAACCATCAACATCACATCCGTGAAAGTAAAGTCAAGAGGAACACAACAACCATCAACATCACATCCGTGAAAGTCAAGTCAAGAGGAACACAAGAACCATAAACATCACATCCGTGAAAGTCAAGTCAAGAACAAACTCTCAAACCATGAGCTGTACTGAGTATATGGAGCTAGCCCCATATTTTTAGACCAATTTACATTCGATGGATGATATGGTTGATTTGTTACGGCACACAGTTATATTATTGCAGTATGTTAGAGGTTAAGTTGGAATTAAACAGAAATCAAAATGAATATATTTATAAAGTTGAAACACACAAGCCACAAACAATATGTTGTCCAATTTATTGCCTGGCATATTTCACTGCATCTCATCAGGTGCATACTGCAGAGTTACATATCACATGGAGTGAATACATGAATTATATTAGAGCTGAAATACTTAAAACAGTCACAGATATTGTTTGAATGTGGAGTGAATACATGAATTATATTAGGGCTGAAATACTTAAAACACAGTCACAGATATTGTTTGAATGTGGAGTGAATACATGAATTATATTAGGGCTGAAATACTTAAAACACAGTCACAGGTATTGTTTGAATGTGGAGTGAATACATGAATTATATTAGAGCTGAAATACTTAAAACACAGTCACAGATATTATTTGAATGTGGAGTGAATACATGAATTATATTAGAGCTGAAATACTTAAAACAGTCACAGATATTGTTTGAATGTGGAGTGAATACATGAATTATATTAGGGCTGAAATACTTAAAACACAGTCACAGATATTGTTTGAATGTGGAGTGAATACATGAATTATATTAGGGCTGAAATACTTAAAACACAGTCACAGATATTGTTTGAATGTGGAGTGAATACATGAATTATATTAGAGCTGAAATACTTAAAACACAGTCACAGATATTGTTTGAATGTGGAGTGAATACATGAATTATATTAGAGCTGAAATACTTAAAACACAGTCACAGATATTGTTTGAATGTGGAGTGAATACATGAATTATATTAGAGCTGAAATACTTAAAACACAGTCACAGATATTGTTTGAATGTGGAGTGAATACATGAATTATATTAGGGCTGAAATACTTAAAACACAGTCACAGATATTGTTTGAATGTGGAGTGAATACATGAATTATATTAGGGCTGAAATACTTAAAACACAGTCACAGATATTGTTTGAATGTGGAGTGAATACATGAATTATATTAGGGCTGAAATACTTAAAACACAGTCACAGATATTGTTTGAATGTGGAGTGAATACATGAATTATATTAGGGCTGAAATACTTAAAACACAGTCACAGATATTGTTTGAATGTGGAGTGAATACATGAATTATATTAGGGCTGAAATACTTAAAACACAGTCACAGATATTGTTTGAATGTGGAGTGAATACATGAATTATATTAGAGCTGAAATACTTAAAACACAGTCACAGATATTGTTTGAATGTGGAGTGAATACATGAATTATATTAGAGCTGAAATACTTAAAACACAGTCACAGATATTGTTTGAATGTGGAGTGAATACATGAATTATATTAGAGCTAAAATACTTAAAACACAGTCACAGATATTGTTTGAATGTGGAGTGAATACATGAATTATATTAGGGCTGAAATACTTAAAACACAGTCACAGATATTGTTTGAATGTGGAGTGAATACATGAATTATATTAGAGTTGAAATTCTTAAAACAGTCACAGATATTGTTTGAATGTGGAGTGAATACATGAATTATATTAGGGCTGAAATACTTAAAACACAGTCACAGATATTGTTTGAATGTGGAGTGAATACATGAATTATATTAGGGCTGAAATACTTAAAACACAGTCACAGATATTGTTTGAATGTGGAGTGAATACATGAATTATATTAGAGCTGAAATACTTAAAACACAGTCACAGATATTGTTTGAATGTGGAGTGAATACATGAATTATATTAGGGCTGAAATACTTAAAACACAGTCACAGATATTGTTTGAATGTGGAGTGAATACATGAATTATATTAGGGCTGAAATACTTAAAACACAGTCACAGATATTGTTTGAATGTGGAGTGAATACATGAATTATATTAGAGCTGAAATACTTAAAACACAGTCACAGATATTGTTTGAATGTGGAGTGAATACATGAATTATATTAGAGCTGAAATACTTAAAACACAGTCACAGATATTGTTTGAATGTGGAGTGAATACATGAATTATATTAGGGCTGAAATACTTAAAACACAGTCACAGATATTGTTTGAATGTGGAGTGAATACATGAATTATATTAGGGCTGAAATACTTAAAACACAGTCACAGATATTGTTTGAATGTGGAGTGAATACATGAATTATATTAGGGCTGAAATACTTAAAACACAGTCACAGATATTGTTTGAATGTGGAGTGAATACAGGAATTATATTAGAGCTGAAATACTTAAAACACAGTCACAGATATTGTTTGAATGTGGAGTGAATACATGAATTATATTAGGGCTGAAATACTTAAAACACAGTCACAGATATTGTTTGAATGTGGAGTGAATACATGAATTATATTAGAGCTGAAATACTTAAAACAGTCACAGATATTGTTTGAATGTGGAGTGAATACATGAATTATATTAGGGCTGAAATACTTAAAACACAGTCACAGATATTGTTTGAATGTGGAGTGAATACATGAATTATATTAGAGCTGAAATACTTAAAACACAGTCACAGATATTGTTTGAATGTGGAGTGAATACATGAATTATATTAGGGCTGAAATACTTAAAACACAGTCACAGATATTGTTTGAATGTGGAGTGAATACATGAATTATATTAGAGCTGAAATACTTAAAACACAGTCACAGATATTGTTTGAATGTGGAGTGAATACATGAATTATATTAGAGCTGAAATACTTAAAACACAGTCACAGATATTGTTTGAATGTGGAGTGAATACATGAATTATATTAGAGCTGAAATACTTAAAACACAGTCACAGGTTTTGTTTGAATGTGGAGTGAATACATGAATTATATTAGGGCTGAAATACTTAAAACACAGTCACAGATATTGTTTGAATGTGGAGTGAATACATGAATTATATTAGGGCTGAAATACTTAAAACACAGTCACAGGTATTGTTTGAATGTGGAGTGAATACATGAATTATATTAGGGCTGAAATACTTAAAACACAGTCACAGATATTGTTTGAATGTGGAGTGAATACATGAATTATATTAGGGCTGAAATACTTAAAACACAGTCACAGATATTGTTTGAATGTGGAGTGAATACATGAATTATATTAGAGCTGAAATACTTAAAACACAGTCACATATATTGTTTGAATGTGGAATGAATACATGAATTATATTAGAGCTGAAATACTTAAAACACAGTCACAGATATTGTTTGAATGTGGAGTGAATACATGAATTATATTAGGGCTGAAATACTTAAAACACAGTCACATATATTGTTTGAATGTGGAGTGAATACATGAATTATATTAGGGCTGAAATACTTAAAACACAGTCACAGATATTGTTTGAATGTGGAGTGAATACATGAATTATATTAGAGCTGAAATACTTAAAACACAGTCACAGATATTGTTTGAATGTGGAGTGAATACATGAATTATATTAGGGCTGAAATACTTAAAACACAGTCACAGATATTGTTTGAATGTGGAGTGAATATATGAATTATATTAGGGCTGAAATACTTAAAACACAGTCACAGATATTGTTTGAATGTGGAGTGAATACATGAATTATATTAGGGCTGAAATACTTAAAACACAGTCACAGATATTGTTTGAATGTGGAGTGAATACATGAATTATATTAGAGCTGAAATACTTAAAACACAGTCACAGATATTGTTTGAATGTGGAGATTCAGTTTTCCCCATGGTAATTGCAAATTTAAAATTAAGTCTTTCTGTTTGCACAAAATTTACTGAAGCCGTCTAATTACTAATGCCTTGATATATGCGAGCAATCATTTATTGTTCATCAAATACAATATACAAGATGTTTCCTCTTTTTTACCATTATGATGGCTTTAAACAAGTGACTTAAAATTGGCAAGCTAAGCATTTTATGACTTGTCGACTGCACAGGGATTCCTGAAGAATGATTACATCTGTTTTCCACCCATACTGGTATATGTTTGGTTACATGATTTGCTCATTGCTACCTGTGGGAGTAGGTTTGGGGGACTGGTAATGATGTTTGATGAAGTCAGCTGAATATACATTAGATTGCAGCTTATGGGTAGGCGTTTCCAGTCTTCTTTTAGTGTGTCATTGTAGCAAGTCATTCTAGCTCGATTAAACACGGTCCTACCAGGCCAAGCTTGAACTGAATAGGTGCAAAGCTATTTAAATTCAGCTTTTGGCCAGTCTATGTTCCCTGTCACTAGAGAGATCTTTGGATGGTGCCACCCTGTCAATGTTGAATTAATATTTCTAAGAATGATAAGGTGTCATTATGTTCATGGTCAACAGACAAAGAAACGTTCTCGTGGACTTGGTTCATGATGGAGTGGAATGATTCAGCCTGTTGTCTGGTTTCTGGGATGAACAATATATCATTTACATACCAGCAGTACAGAACTAGGTCCTTAATATTTGAGGCTCTTTGTTTTTCTGAGTGCACCATGAAGACGTCTGCTAGAATGGGATCTAGAGGAAACCTACTAGACACTCTGTCAATTTGATGGTACCATTTTTAACGAAAAATGAATTTAATATTAGTTGTGCACAGCAGCAGTAATTTCTTGAATGTGGATGTCGGTAGGCTGATCCGACCCACACACAAAAAAAAACTGTCCACGTCATTCAACCAGCTTTATCAGCTTTGATTATAATTTTGGAGGTTCATGGTCCGGATTTAGAAGATTTTTATCTATGTGTTTCAGCTGACATTTTGATGCAGCAAAGTCTGCCTGTAATGTCAGCTAGGGTTTTGGCCAGTGGGTTTTCCTTTGTGTCTGTTTCTTCCTGCTTTTCCGTTTGTCAGTGTTGGCGCCCAGCCCATCTGTTTTGAGTGGATGTAGTCATTTGAAGGACTCATCCTTTGGTTTATTAGCTTTGTTTCCTGTTTTGATGTTTCTCTGTGCCAGAATAATGAACAGTGCTGCCATCCGAAAGACTGCCACATTTTCAGGTAGTTTGGTCCATTCAAATATCTCTTTGTAATCTTTGGGAGTCTCCGTGGTGAAGTAGTCAAGCCATTTGACTTGGGCTCCGAAGGTTGTGGGTTTGAAACCGGGCCGCGTCCTTCGGTTCACGAGTTAAATTTTCGAAGTGTCTATTCGTAGAGCCCTACCAATAGACAAAGTGTCTAACTGAGTACAATATTATTTACTGGAACTGGACTATCACTGATGTAAATCAATGAAAGGTTGAAGCATCAAGGTCATAGATATAATGTAATATGTATATGCCATTTGTTGTAAAGTAGATTGTTATTTTATGACATGTATACTCAATATCATCATGTATGTATAATAAATCATTAAAATAAGGGTATTTTCTCTTTGTGTGTTTTCTTGTCGTTGTAAAATTGTTTGAATTAACAGTCCTAGATTTATTATTTAGTTGGTAGAGGAGAGGCAAGGAACCACCAAAAGGTTAATTTGTATACACAGTAAAACTTCATTGTATTCCTTGGTTCTCCAAAACTATTGAATGGTCTCAAACCACTGAGCCAGTAACAGCCAATAACAGTATCATTCCAATAACTTAAAAGGGCAACGTTAAAGTACTGAAAATTATTAGACGTTGTAGTAACAGAGAGTGCAAGGAAAGGACCCCTTGAATATCAAGAAAATGGTAATATCAAAGAAAATGGTGACACCAAAATGTGAATAGAAATAGATGGAAAAATCCAAAACCAAGTGGATAGTTTTAGATACCTAGGGGCATTTGTGGCATCAGATGGAAGATGTACAACAGAGATTAGGAGCAGAATCGGACAGGCAAAGGCCGCATTTCAGAAAATGAAAAGTATCTTGTGCAATAAGTCACTACCACTGAATGTAAGAAAGAGAGTGCTGAAATGCTATGTAGAACCAGTTTTGCTGTATGGCAGTGAATCTTGGAATGTAAATGAACAAAGTAAGAAGAAATTAGAAGCAACAGAGATGTGGTTCCTGAGACGAATGTTGCGAATTCCTTGGACTGCCAGAGTAACTAACGATGACTGCCTGAATCAGGCTAATGAAACTATAACAATAAGACAGAGACAAACATCTTTCTTCGGTCACGTAATGAGAAGAGAGGCATTGGAGAACATCGTAACAACTGGGAAGAGAGGCAGAGGCAGACCAAGATAAATGATGCTGAACCAAAGACCGAGATTTGTGGAGAGCCATGAACGCCTACGCCAACTTTCTTCGCAATCCCGTTTATCCACGCTGGGACAGACAGAACTAAAAAAAATTAGACAGCTACTAGGAGCCACAGGCACGAGCTGGGTGTCGGACTTGGACCAGTGGGGGATGGGTCCTGAAAGGACATGAGAGCCATCCTTACCAAAGGTGCTACCAATGCCTGACACCCCGTACCCCCCTATATGGTTGACTCTCTGTGTGTATGTATGCGTGTGTCTGACTCTCTATCTGTCTGCCAGTTTATATCAGCTGTTTATTTGTCTGTATCTCTGACTGACTGCCTGCGTGCCTCTCTCTCTCTCTCTCTCTCTCTCTCTCTCTCTCTCTCTCTCTCTCTCTCTCTCTCTCTCTCGAGATCAACCTGCCTGTTCAGAGTATTGAGCATTTCCTTGAGTTGAGTTAAGAACCGAGTAGATGTACACTGGGGCTTTGGGGCCAAAAGGGTGGTGGCAGTGGAGGGGCGCCAAAAGAAAGCCCCCTAGGGGACCCAACCCCCGGGGGGGGGGAGCCAAGCGTATGCATGGCTAAATACACAGATCCGTCAGTCTCTAACTGGTTGGTGTGTAAGTACACTGATGACTTCACCTCTCTCTAATTGAAAGTTCAATCCACTCTAATCTTAGTAATTCGACGAATCTTTGCATTATAGTCCTTTACATTCTCTTCGTACCAGATTCAGTGATACTCCTTGTCATATCCACATTCTTTACATACTTCTAGGAGGTTGTTGACCCCCTTCCCGCATTTCCGACATGGTTTAATACATGAACCCTTCCGTATTAGCGCTGCGTGCACTTTGCAGTAGTCCCTCATACAGCTACGATTGCAGGGCTCCGTGGAATGTAGCCGTAGCCACTTACAGTTGTTCTTCGCGGTGCGCATCCTGGTATGTCTGTGGTTGATACACTCAAAATCGACGGTCGGTCGCCTGTAGGCGACCCGTGTGTGCGCTCCGGGATGCAGAGGATGGGCCCCGGGGGTTGGGTCCCCTAGAGGGCTTTCTTTTGGCGCCCCTCCACTGCCACCACCCTTTTGGCCCCAAAGCCCCAGTGTACATCTACTGAACCGACATCACTGCACTCAGTACATTCCCATACGTGCTCCATCCTCATTCAACAGCCAGCGAATAGTCTCATCCACTCATATCCAGTACTGAATGCTGTAAACCGTCCTTGATGCCAAGTGGTAAGTTTGACGTAATGACGTAAATTAGAAGTATCAGAGAATCCCACAGCCAAAACGCTAATGAATCTAGGGGATTGACGTAGTAGGACAGAGACGTCACGAGAAATTGTCAACAACAACAAACAGGCAGACTTGGGAGCTTCATAGGAGCGGCAGGTGGATAGTTAGACACTAAAGTTTTAGTTTTGTTTAGTCGATGGATCAACATCACGGCACACAGGTGCAACCCACAAGTGCTCCGTTCTCCTCCTAACTCAAACCTGAATCTGGAGAAACTCAGCTCAGTGCACGCAGTCCGTAGCATCGGCGAGGATCCTGTAGTAGATTTTTAACTCGAAATTAATACACACGGGCGTCCGAACTCACTACCAAGAGACCACGGGAAATTTATTACTACAGGTGCACGAGAAAAAAATCCCGAAAAAGACACGAAAGTGGTTAAGTAGGCAGGTAGATGGGTTGTTAGACAAATAGATGGTTAGATAGATAGATATGTTGGTAGGTAAACAGGTAGGTAGTTAAGTAAGCAGGTATGTGGGTAGCTAGGCAGGTAGTTGGAAGAGTAGGTAGATGGGTAGCTAGATCCAACCCGACACTTGCTCGTCGATCATCTGTGTTCCCCATGCCAATTCATACATCTCTTTCAACCTCTCCCTGCAATACTCTGAACAGGCAGGTTGACCGGCCAAGAGTGAGAGAGAGAGAGAGAGAGAGAGAGAGAGAGAGAGAGAGAGAGAGAGAGAGAGAGAGAGAGAGAGAGAGAGGCAGGCAGTCAGAGATACAGACAAATAAACAACTGATATAAACTGGCAGACAGATAGAGAGTCAGACACACGCATACATACACACAGAGAGTCAACCAGACATACATATGCATATGGAAAGACAGACAGACAGTTTGTTAGATAGAGATTCAGATAGACATATATACAAATGGACAGATACAAGTAGGCTGATAGAGAACAAGAAATCACGCAGGCTGTCAGACGGACGGACAGAGACAGAGAGACATCCGGGCATGTAGAGAGACATCCAGACAGGTGGACAAATAGAGAGGCATACAGACAGGCGGACATATAGAGAGGCATACAGACATCTCTCTCTCTCTTCTTCTCTATCTCCCTCCTCCCCCTCTCTCTTTCTTGTCTTTATCACTTTTTTATGTCTTTCAACACATCTTTCTCATATCTCACATATCTGTCTCGCACACTATCTTCATTATCTATCTATCTCTTCTCTCTTTTCAACCCGCTTCACATATACCAGGTTTTCCTGCACTTTATATCCGTAGCATTTCCTTGTTTATTTGTTAATTCATGAGGGCAATCAGTCGAAAGCCTGGTGTTTGTATTGCCTAACGACCCTAATCATGTCTCTCTGAGGTGACGCATATTACTGTCAGCTTGGACCAGAATTATCAGGACATAAATAGTAGGAAATAGTAGGTCGGTAACGTAAACAAAGATGGATGCCTGTAAACAGTAAGTGTACAGAAACGCAAGTTAACAATTCTTAAACTCGCCTGATATTTAAACAGCCATACTTCAACTAAGTGTAAAGTATCGATTCATAGGGCCCTGCGAATAAACAAGGCGTTTATTCGCAGGGCCCTACGAATAAACGCTTTGTTTATTCGTAGGGCTCTACGTATAAACGCTTTGTTTATTCGTAGGGCTCTACGAATAAACTCTCCCAATATAAAAATAAACTTAAAACCTATTAAAGGCATTTATGATAATATTAATAATATAAATAATATAATTATAATTAAATTCAAATTATAATAAATTATTATAATTATATATAATATTGATTATTTGGTTGTTTCGGGATTTGAAGAATATTATATATATTATATATATAATATATTAAATATTATAATTTATTATAGCTAGCTGCCCCACCAACTAACTAACTTTAACACTTTAATACTTTACTTTAAATTAACTGAGTTTAACTACTAACTCGCCTCCTCTCACAGTGTGTAGATCTACAATAAAATAACAAGCATACAGTTCTCAAAGTATCTACTGCTCGTAGTCCATATTTAATTTCAACAAAATGTCAAACAACTATTTACCTCTGATACTCAACATCAAAACAACAAGAAATGCTTAAGAACGGTGTAATCCGCTGGTCAACACCAACAAGCCGCCATGTTTCCAACAATACCGGAAGTTAACAGTGATAAAAACTCCGCCGCGGAACAAACATGGCAGGGGGCTTCTGATCGTCCTCCCTTCCCCGAATGTTTCCAACCAGGGTTCCAAATGTTGCTGTATGTAGCCGAGGCGCGGTGTTGGGGTGAGCGCCCAACATTGCTTAAATACCTCAATGGCTCGTGAACACATAACCTATGCAGCAAAAGTCCAACTCCTGGCCTCCACGTGGCGGACCTGTTTAAACTAACAGGAGAAGGGGCGACGGCGAGTCTCTGGCGCCGGAAAATAACCAGTATGCTCTAGATGTGTATGCACGTACATGAATGCGCAGACAGGTGTGTGCGCGTGTACACATCTACACTCGAGTGAGACCACAGTCTGCTCTAGCAAAGAAAGGTGCTGAAGACGGAGGCAACCAGCAAAGAGGCGCACCACAGAAATCAGGATGCCACGCAATCACGCAAAATGGAATATGTCGACTACTGCTAATTGTTATGGTGCTCGCCCTGCTTTGGACCCCCAGGCAGGTGCAGTGCCGAGCCCTATGTCTCGAAAGGGTCCAACCCCAACTACTGGAGGTCCTTCTCAGATGTCCTGTGGAGCCAGGGGACATGAGAATAGGACGACTGGCCATACTAAACGAAGACTTAAAATAATGCACTGGAATGCGGAGGGAGTCAGCAACAAAAAAAATAGAATTAGAAAAAATCTTGGACCAAGAAAAAGTAAGCATATGTTGCTTGCAAGAAACTCACCTCAATGAAAATATAGCCTTCAAAATCAGAGGCTACCAGTGTTACCGATCTGACCCAAAGGACAGGCGAAAAGGTGGGATACTGACCCTTGTAAAAAATAACATCATGGCTTCCCAAATCGAAGTCTACATGGAAGGGGCTGAATATCAGACACTTAAACTTAAGACAGGTAATACAGACCTACATCTGATCAATTACTACTGTCCAAGTGACCGCCCACAGGCACTGGACACACTACCACTAAAAGAAAAAATGATAGTGTGTGGCGATTTCAACAGCCACTCGCAGAGCTGGGGCTATGATCACATGGACCAGAGAGGAGAGAGACTAGAAGACTGGCAGGATGAGAATAGATTCATCTTTATTAACAAGCCGTCCGACCCATATACTTTCTACTCGAGATCATGGCACTCTACAACTACACCTGACCTGGCTTTTCACTCACCAGACCTGGAGTGGAACATTACACGAATTGTTGGGAAACAACTTGGTGGCAGTGACCATCGGCCAGTCTTTCTAACCGTAGAAAATGAGCTTGTAAAAGAAAGCAGCACCCTCTCGAGGTGGAACTACAAGAAAGCAGACTGGGCAATGTACAAGCATCGCACCAGCATACTGGTTAGAAACCTGAACACTGAGAAAGACATAAATAACGTAGTTGAAGAGTTTGGGAAATGCATGCTACAGGCAGCGCGAGAAACAGTACCAAGAGGAACCCGTAAACAATATAAACCCTACTGGAGTAGTGAACTGGAACAGTTGCATAATGATGTGGAAGTGTGTAGAAAGCAAGCAGAGGCCACACCCAGCCAAGAGCACCACAATAAATTCCAGCATGCAAAAGCCAAATTTCAAAGGGCCAAGCTGCAGGCTAGACGGAAAAGCTGCCAGGAGAAAACGGAGTCTCTGAACTTTGAAAGAGACACAAGGAAATTGTGGAAGCTAATAAAACAGCTTAATGACGAGGGCACAGGGAGAAACTCAAAAATTGCGCTACATAAAGATGGAAAAATCTTAACTAGAAAGCAAGCAGCTGACCATTTTGCGGACTCATTCGCACAAGATAACAATTTCAAAATTAGTCCAGAGAAACAACAAGAGATTCGAGAGAAACGACAACATACAGGACAGAAGGAAATAGTACATGAGGTTCTGGAGGCACCCATCACAATCAGCGAACTGGAGCTAGCCATATCAAAACTGAAAATGGGAAAGTCACCAGGAGCTGATGGTATCTCCAATGAAATGATCAGGAACCTATGAACAGAGGCCAAAACAAAGCTGTTGCAGATCTTCAATAACAGCTGGACCTTAGGCAGTGTTCCACAAGCCTGGAGAGAAGCAATCATGATACCCCTCCTAAAATCAGGGAAAGATGGTTCCATTGCCTCTAGCTACAGACCAATTAGCCTCACCAGCTGTCTCTGCAAAACACTGGAGCGCATCATCAATCACAGACTGCAGTGGTACATTGAAAGTAAAAACATCCTTGTGCCACAGCAGGCTGGCTTTAGGCAGTGCTACTCTACGGAAGATCAGACAACCTACCTCTCTCAAGAAATTGAGGATGCATTCCAAGAGAAGAAGCTGGTGCTTGCGGCATGGATAGATCTGAAGAAAGCCTTTGACAAAGTCTGGAAAGAAGGTCTGATGAAGAAACTGAGAAACTGCAAAGTCAATGGAAGAATGTACAAATGGGTGAAAGCATACTTGCACAACAGAAGAGCCCGAGTACAGATAGACCTACTCAAGAGCAAGAAAGTACTACTGCGTCACGGTGTTCCCCAGGGCGGAGTCTTGTCCCCCACACTTTTTGTAATCTTCATCAATGATCTTGTTGCTCACCTACCGCATGGAATTAAAGCGGCAATGTACGCAGATGACCTGGTTCTATGGAGCACAAATGAATATGCATCAGTGGCCACCAGATTGCTACAAAGAGCTGTAGATACATTTGCTGCATGGGCAAATAGATGGTGTGTCAGCATAAACACTGACAAGTGCAGCACCACCCTATTTACCCTCTCACCAAAACAAAAGGCAGGGATCATCCAGATAAATGGAACACCCCTAAGAGATGATAAAGAACCAACATACCTTGGAGTAACATTTGATGGCAGGCTGACATGGAGAAAGCACATCAACAAATCAGTAGCAAAAGCCAGAAGGAAAATAGCCATTCTGAGAAAGCTAAGAGGAACCACATGGGGAGCCAGTGGGAAAATACTTAGCAAAGTTTACCAACAGAGCATACGACCACACCTGGAGTATGGGTCAACTGCGTGGTGTTCAGCATCAAAAACCACACTACAAGAGCTGGACAAGGTGCAAAATCAAGCACTTAGAGTCACCACAGGAGGGATGAGATCAACCCCTACAGTGGAAATGGAGAAGATGGGGGAGGACACAGGCACTGAGTGAGCGCAGAGATACGAAAACGCTAATACAAGCAGAAAAGTTCCTCAGCTTGCCAGGCCACCCTATGAAGAACAGATTTGAAAACCTAGCTATGGGGCGGTTGAAAAGAAGTAGTTTTATCCACCAGGCCAAACGACTCTGCAGAGAAACCACTGATCTGTCCACAGTTGGTATCCCCCTAACAACTATTCCAGAGCGAACTCCATGGGAAGATGAGCATAGACTATCGCTACAAATCCAGACAAAAGTGAGAGGAATATTTGACAAGGAAGAACAGAACAGTGTGCAGCGAAGAACAGCCACTCTCAGCTTCCTTGATGAAGAATACCCACAGGACCTCTGGATCCGAGTCTACACAGATGGGTCGGCACAAAATGCTGTTCGAAATGGAGGAGCGGGAGTGTACATAGAATACCCAAATAATGCTAGGGACACGGCCAGAGTGCCGACAGGAAAGTGCTGCCATAGCTGTGATGCCGAAATTGAGGCAATCAAGATAGCAACAGAGAAATTACTAAATACCAGCCATGGCACACAACCTGTGGTGCTATTGACAGATGCAAAGTCAGTACTCGAGGCGCTCCTCTCTGGCAAATTTCCAGTGCTAAGGACACTACTTTCTGAACTTAGCAGTCAGCATAAGGTCACCATACAGTGGATACCATCCCACTGTGGAGTACCCGGAAACGACAGAGCTGATCAATTGGCTAAGGAAGGAGCCAAAGAAGAACAGCCTGATGTGCCCGTTGCGTACCACCAAGGGAAAAGAATGATCAGATCAGTCAGAGAGCCACCAAGGCCTGCTCGGGATGACTGCCGCGTTGTGGACAGGCCAGAGCAGGTCGTTGTTCTGCGCCTAAGAACAGGACACATTACACATAGATTACGCAACCACATGTACACAAAATTCAAGATTGGTGACTCAGCCATGTGCACATGTGGATTGGCGTTGCAGACAGCAGAGCACATGCTCCAAGACTGCCCAGAATATAACATATCTAGGCAAACCTTCTGGCCTAGAGAGACGACAGTGGAAGTTAAACTCTATGGACCGCTGTGTGATCTGAAAAAAACAAAACAGTTCAATTCATGCAAGAGACGACATTGCAGATATAGACATATTTCAAGCGAACGAAAGAAGAAGAAGTTTCCAACCATTGTACTCTTGACAGTCTCTGGGGGAGATCACGTCCCGGGTCATGGCTCCGGGCGTCTTTCCCCTGCCATGCCAGACGTTTGGTCGATGTCGTTGTCCTTGTTTGTGCTTGTCCCTTCGCTGTTAACATGTCCATCTCAAGTCTCCCCTCCCTCAATCTGTGCAATCTGTGCTTGCCCCTTAGCACCTGTGGTCGTGAGGAGCCTGCTTCAACCCCAGCCACGGTCTCTATCGCCTCCATAAGTCTCCGTTGCCATGTTTCTTCTTCGTGCCCCGTTCACAGCGCTGCACTCTACTAGGAAGCAGGTTCTTCCTTTATTTCTGGACCCACCTCTTGGTCCCTGCCAAAAATGCTTCAACGGCATGAAATCAGTATAAACACCTAGAGAGATTAATAACGCATTTAAAATTAGAATTGTCAAATGCTACGTATATTCAACGCTACTGTATGGCGCGGAACCCTGGACATTGACCAAGCAACTAGAAAGTCGCATAGAAGCCCTGGAGATGTGGATATACAGACGAATAGGTCGTATTTTATGGAAACAAAAACAATCAAATGCAGAGGTCCTAGAAAAACTGGGCATGAAGAGACAGTTGAGGAGACAAGTTAAATATTTTGGCCACGTTAAAAGACATGATACTCTTATAAAAACCATACTGGAAGGCAAGGTTGAGGGCAAACGAGCAAGAGGTAGACAACGATACAAGTGGGAGGATAACATCAAGAGATGGACGAACATCAGCCTGACAGAATGTACAATCAAGGCGAGAGACAGACAGTGTTGGAGAACCATTGCAGCCAACCTTCATTGTGGAGACGGCACTTGATTGATTGATTGACTTGGTCCCTGCAGCTGAGTGCGACTTACGGACGATTACCGCTCTAGTCTGGAGGTTTATTAACAAGAATAAGGGGAAATACAATAAAGCTTAAAAAGGCAATGAATGAATCACCAAAAAATACGAGAAGTAGATTGTGAGCTTTACTAGAAAACGATTACAAGAAACAAAATGGACGTTGCGGCTAAGCCTTCTTCATCACAGAACAAACACACACAAACAGACACACAACTACACACACAAAATACTACATGAAAATATTAAGGTTACTTAGCTGAATACATCTTGAGCGGCTGTAAGTGGATTGAATTAACAGGATGTGTGGTTTAGGTGGTCAAAAGTCTAACGGTCAGTAACGCCAGAAGCTCATGGATTGGCAAAGCCACCAGGTGGGGGACTCCCGCCAAGGGATAGGGGGACGCCCACATGAGCGAAAGGGTTCACTCTCCCCTCAAGGCCTCAATGTCCAACACAGTTTTCAGTTTTATTTAACTTCAATAACACCCCCCCCCCCCAATCCCCGCAGTTGTATAATCCACTATACCAGTTAGGTGCATGCCCTTCACAGGAAGTCGCAGTCAATCCTAGTATTATTATTGCTGTTTATATTTCTTGGCACGTTTGTTTTCAGTGGTCTGCCATCGCTTTCTGAGCGATAGGCACTCATATTATTTTATGAGAGCCAACGTGCGGTGGCCTAGATCCAAATTGCACGCGGCTGTGTTTAGAACATCGGATGCGGAATTGACGACGTCACAGAGCCGGCTTTAGAGCTCTACTAATCCCAATTTCACATTTCGCTCACGTGGGCGTCCCCTTATCCCCCTAGCGGTATTTTCCCCACCAGGCGGCTTAGCCAATCCTTGAGCTTCTGGCGTTACTGACCGTTAGTACTTTGACCACCTAAACCACACATCCGGTTAATTCAACCCACTTACAGCTGCTCAAGACGTATTCAGCTAAGTAACCTTAAAATTTTCATGTAGTTTTTGTACGTAGTTGTGTGTTTGTGTGTGTGTTTTGTTTTTGTGTGCTGACAAAGGCTTTAGCCGCAACGTCCATTTTTTTTTCTTGTAATCGTGTTCTAGTAAAGCTCACAATCTACTTCTCTTGTGTGTGTGTGTGTGTGTGTGTGTGTGTGTGTGTGTGTGTGTGTGTGTGTGTGTGTGTGTGTGTGTGTGTGTGATTCATTCATTTGTATGGAGACTTGACTTCAGCCAACATTTGCATGATTTGACTGCACTTAGATTCACCACCCTCGCTCGGAGGGAAGGCTATGGAGTTTACACGAGACGTGGCAAGTTCGTGGTCTTAGTTGAGAGATTGTTAGACGTTCTGCAGTTGCATGTACCAATTCAGGTTCCAACAATTCCAAAGCCAGGACGAGGACTTTTCGGCGGCCTCACACTGTTGTTTTTGTGCCCGAGTTCTCAATTGTCCTTTAATGCCCATTTTCTGTAGCACGTCATAAACAGAGTGGGAGACTAGGCATCTTGCGCCTACCTGTACGGCGAATAGCCTGACATTGTATCCTTTCAGCTTGTCATAGTACTTCTCAATCTTGTACGTATGCTGTTCCTCAATATTTGACTCGTAAGGGACGGTCAGCTCAATCAGCGTTAGCTGCTTGGCTGATGAGAAGAGAAGTGTAGTAATGTGGTTATCCGCTCGCTTTGTGGATCAGGAAGTGGAGGTGGAGCACTATATAAATAAACGGTTTATCGATTTTCCTCCACAATTTGCAATCTATTTTTAGCTCTTATCGATCCTGATCCATCAAGGGGTGATAACTCCTCATTATCCGATATTTTTTTTAAGTAGGCGTGGTCTTTTCACTCACCAGAGTGGGCGTGGTAGTTAAATGACCCCTCGAGGTTAGGGGAAGTGTGACATGTTGGGAGAAGACAGAGGACCCAAAATAGTAGTGGTCTCTGTAAATATACCTTGTATAATAGATAGACAAGATAAAGGGTATGATTTGGCAAAGTTTTTGTCTAGAGGTCTCTCAAATGAGATAGATAATCATTCCCGCTTAGCTCTTTTGGAGAACCAGTTTTCCTGGCTCAGAACCCCCATAGTGAGATTCCTAAGTTATCTACACAGAAATTTATAAAAGAAGGAAAAAGTCCTCTCAAAGGCCTTAAGAAGATCTGGACTATTCGCCCCTGTACAACCGAGGATTAACTTCTCTCATCATAATGTTGTCAGTGTGCTTTCAGTCCGTCACATTAGATCTTCCCTTATTCTGTTTGTATCAAAGTGACCTTTGTCAGTTGTCCAATTAGACCTTAGGACTTTAGGATTCAACAGTAGTGGCTATAAACTCAACAATACTGTACTTAACATCTGTTGAACAAGACTTCTACATGACCGGTTCTTGACAAAAGTGGGGCATATATTCACATGGAAATGTTTACACCAACAATTGAACAAGACATACATCATGAGAGATACTGGACAACATCATTACAGAACCTTCACATTTCACTGACATCATCAACAGTTGAACAAGACATGCACCAGGAATTGTACTTGACAACAGCTGGACAGGACATTACACAAGAATGTACTTCACACCAGCAGACCAAGACATTACATGGACATGTACTTCAACACTGTTCTACACACACAATCTTTTATTGAGCTAACTTTAGGGGTCGAGAGAAGACCAATGTTCCATCTCAATCATTACATCTCAAAGAAAAACCATCATATGCAATGTGAGTATGAAAATGGAAAAATGAGTACATCCTCCCCCCCCCCCCCCCCCCCAAAAAAAAAAAAAAAAAAAACCCCTCAACAGACACCCAATCTCAAAACTCTCAAACTCTCCTCCATCACATCTCTAAACTCTTTCTACCCAATGGTTTCATTGTACTTTCATCACTTCACTGTCCCTGGGGAAAATTATAGAATCCTTGTTATGGGCAAACCCAAGGAAAGAACTACTGTTCTGGATCATTAGCATCCTGTTATCATCAGCAATTGATGTTGGGAAAACTCCAAGTAGCAGACTCCCTGTAATAAGTCCTATGCAAGATCATTCCTTCATGAGAACAGAATTTGAGGTGATGATGTTGTACTGAATCCCAATGTTGACCAGACTGCATGTGAAGCTGACAACTGGGGTACTTCAAATGATTGAGGATATCACTTTCCTGACAATGGGAGATGTATTCTCTGTGCATGTTATTCATGACGTGCTGAAGACACCCAGGGGTAGGAACAATATCCAATATACTGCAGCATCTCACCTAGCGAGTCCTACTTCACCCACATTTCAAGTCCCACCAAACAATCATTGTGTGAGCACCATGCTGGGTGTTCTCGAAGTTAAGTCTCAGATAAACAAACCACTGCAAGATTGACTTCACCAGGTTTCTTCGAATGGGGATCACAACAAGAGACTTGTTTCAGCTCTCAGATGATAATGATAATAATGATCACAATAATCCAGATAATGGAATGGCATCACATAGAACGGTTGTTCTCCCATTGACTTTCAGCTGTCATTTCCCAAGATATATAACAGCTTGAAAACGTTTGTGAGCTTATAGTAAGTAGAGTTTCATCAACAACCTTACAATGCACACAGAGAAAAGCCACTACAAGTAAGTCACTAAAGTAAAGGACCTATTGAGATGCCAGGAGGTGTAATGGGTTTATGATGCCAGCCCCACAATGTATAGACCAATCAGCACTTGATGGTGCCAGCCCCACAATGTATAGACCAATCAGCACTTGATCGTGCCAGCCCCACAATGTATAGACCAATCAGCACTCAATGGTGCCAGCCCCACAATTTATAGACCAATCAGCACTCAATGGTGCCAGCCCCACAATGTATAGACCAATTAGCACTCAATGGTGCCAGCCCCACAATTTATAGACCAATCAGCACTCAATGGTGCCAGCCCCACAATGTCTAGACCAATCAGCACTCAATGGTGCCAGCCCCACAATGTATAGACCAATCAGCACTTGATCGTGCCAGCCCCACAATGTATAGACCAATCAGCACTCAATGGTGCCAGCCCCACAATGTATAGACCAATCAGTACTTGATCGTGCCAGCCCCACAATGTATAGACCAATCAGCACTCAATGGTGCCAGCCCCACAATGTATAGACCAATCAGCACTCAATGGTGCCAGCCCCACAATGTATAGACCAATCAGCACTCAATGGTGCCAGCCCCACAATGTATAGACCAATCAGCACTTGATGGTGCCAGCCCCACAATTTATAGACCAATCAGCACTTGATGGTGCCAGCCCCACAATGTATAGACCAATCAGCACTCAATGGTGCCAGCCCCACAATGTATAGACCAATCAGCACTCAATGGTGCCAGCCCCACAATGTATAGACCAATTAGCACTCAATGATGCCAGCCCCACAATGTATAGACCAATCAGCAATTGATGGTGCCAGCCCCACAATTTATAGACCAATCAGCACTCAATGGTGCCAGCCCCACAATGTATAGACCAATCAGCACTCAATGGTGCCAGCCCCACAATTTATAGACCAATCAGCACTTAATGGTGCCAGCCCCACAATGTATAGACCAATCAGCACTTGATGGTGCCAGCCCCACAATGTATAGACCAATCAGCACTTGATGGTGCCAGCCCCACAATTTATAGACCAATCAGCACTCAATGGTGCCAGCCCCACAATGTATAGACCAATCAGCACTCAATGGTGCCAGCCCCACAATTTATAGACCAATCAGCACTTGATGGTGCCAGCCCCACAATGTATAGACCAATCAGCACTCGATGGTGCCAGCCCCACAATGTATAGACCAATCAGCACTCGATGGTGCCAGCCCCACAATGTATAGACCAATCAGCACTCAATGGAGCCAGCCCCACAATGTATAGACCAATCAGCACTCGATGGTGCCAGCCTCACAATGTATAGACCAATCAGCACTCGATGAGTGATGTGGTCAATATCAAGTGGGCTGCCTTTACTTTCCCAAACATTTCCTGCTACCTGTTTTAGGATGGTTGACTTTGGAGCCCAGGTCAATGTTTTAGGATGGTTGACTTCGGAGCCCAGGTCAACATTTTAGGATGGTTGACTTTGGATCCCAGTTCAATGTTTTAGGATGGTTGACTTTGGAGCCCAGGTCAATATTTTAGGATGGTTGACTTTGGAGTCCAGGTCAGTTTTAGGATGGTTGACTTTGGAACCCAGGTCAATGTTTTAGGATGATTGACTTGGAGCCCAGGTCAATGTTTTAGGATGGTTGACTTTGGAGTCCAGGTCAGTGTTTTAGGATGGTTGACTTTGGAGCCCAGGTCAATGTTTTAGGGTGGTTGACTTTGGAGACAAGGTCAATGTTTTAGGATGGTTGATTTAGGAGCCTAGGTCAAAGTTTTAGGGTGGTTGACTTTGGAGCCCAGGTCAATGTTTGAGGAAGGTTGACTTTGGAGCCCAGGTCAATGTTTTAGGATGGTTGACTTTGGAACCTAGGTCAATGTTTTAGGATGGTTGACTTTGGAGACCAAGTCAATTTTTTAGGATGGTTTACTTTGGAGCCCAAGTCAATGTTTTAGGATGGTTGACTTTGGAGCCCAGGTCAATGTTTTAGGATGGTTGACTTTGGAGTCCAGGTCAGTTTTAGGGTGGTTGACGTTGGAGCCCAGGTCAATGTTTTAGGATGGTTGACATTGGAGCCCAGGTCAATGTTTTAGGATGGTTGACTTTGGAGCCCAGGTCAATGTTTTAGGGTGGTTGACTTTTGAGCCCAGGTCAATGTTTTAGGATTGTTGACTTTGGAGCCCAGGTCAATGTTTTAGGATGGTTGACTTTGGAGCCCAGGTCAATGTTTTAGGATGGTTGACTTTGGAGCCCAGGTCAATGTTTTAGGGTCGTTGACTTTGGAGCCCAGGTCAATGTTTTAGGATGGTTGACTTTAGAGCCCAGGTCAATGTTTTAGGATGGTTGACTTTGGAGCCCAGGTCAATGTTTTAGGATGGTTGACTTTGGAGCCCAGGTCAATGTTTGGGGATGGTTGACTTTGGAGCCCAGGTCAATGTTTTAGGATAGTTGACTTTGGAGTCCAGGTCAATGTTTTAGGATGGTTGACTTTGGAGCCCAGGTCAATGTTTGGGGATGGTTGACTTTGGAGCCCAGGTCAATGTTTTAGGATAGTTGACTTTGGAGTCCAGGTCAATGTTTTAGGATGGTTGACTTTGGAGCCCAGGTCAATGTTTTAGGATGGTTGACTTTGGAGCCCAGGTCAATGTTTTAGGATGGTTGACTTTGGAGCCCAGGTCAGTGTTTTAGGATGGTTGACTTTGGAGCCCAGGTCAATGTTTTAGGATGGTTGACTTTGGAGCCCAGGTCAGTGTTTTAGGATGGTTGACTTTGGAGCCCAGGTCAGTGTTTTAGGATGGTTGAGTTTGGAGTCCAGGTCAATGTTTTAGGATGGTTGACTTTGGAGCCCAGGTCAATGTTTTAGGATGGTTGACTTTGGAGCCCAGGTCAATGTTTTAGGATGGTTGACTTTGGAGCCCAGGTCAATGTTTTAGGATGTTTTACTTTGGAACCCAGGTCAATTTTTTAGGATGGTTGACTTTGGAGCCCAGGTCAATGTTTGGGGATGGTTGACTTTGGAGCCCAGGTCAATGTTTTAGGATAGTTGACTTTGGAGTCCAGGTCAATGTCTTAGGATTGTTGACTTTGTAGCCCAGGTCAATGTTTTAGGATGGTTGACTTTGGAGCCCAGGTCAATGTTTTAGGATGGTTGACTTTGGAGCCCAGGTCAGTGTTTTAGGATGATTGACTTTGGAGCCCAGGTCAGTGTTTTAGGATGGTTAAGTTTGGAGTCCAGGTCAATGTTTTAGGATGGTTGACTTTGAGCCCAGGTCAATGTTTTAGGATGGTTGACTTTGAAGCCCAGGTCAATTAAAACTAGGTACTTTTGTGTATTCAAATACTTGATCCCTGTGCCAGGCAAGCATGCTAGTCAATTCACTGCCATGGCGACCAACCACCATTACAAACACCTTATTTTATTGTAAGAGAACAGCTGTAATAGAAAGTTGATCAAATACAAGTTTGCGAAGTAACAACAGCCTTCCCAGTCACACTCCAAGAGAACAGTGCTTTGCAAACCCCAACAGGTGAAACTTAAATATTCAAAGAATATTATCCTGCAACAAACCAATAACACTGCAAGTTATGTTGTCTGTCATTACCACTTCAAAGAAGAAAGTCCTTTACTATAATCACCACCCTAGTAAGTGGAAAAAAAAAGACATTTTTAGTCAGTCCGTGGTCACAGAGCCACTCAGTTTTATCATAATCAACATCAAACAAAAGAAGAAGAAGAAGAAGCATAATCAACAAACTGTATTTACTGTGGAAATGTCAACAGCTTTACTATTATTCATAATGGTGTATTACATTAATGTCTGTTACAAAGAGTAGCAATTTCTAGTTTATTACACAAGAGCACATAACTCAGGATATTTCATCACTAGTTAAACAAAGTTAGCTAAACAAGTTAACCCAGTGGATTGTGAAATATGATAAACTAAACTATGATTTTACACCAGAAAATAACACAAACACAAAGCAAACAAATGTTACACTTATTCATGAAAACCCTGGACAGTTCAGTCGGCATCACTATTTCCCTGTCAGACTGTGGCTGTAACAGTTGCCAAAGTGCATGTGAGAAACTAGTGTGGCAATATTATTATTTTGTGTGGGCTTCTAATTAGTTGTGACAGTCATCATTATATGTAAATGTACAGGCTGAAATTATGGGCACCCCTACACAATTGTATATACGTACTATCTAGTATATACACAATAGAGAACTGGTTGTCAGGGCAGGGAAGACCGGCCAGAAGTCTCCATGGCAAAGTGGTCAAGCCATCTGCCCTGGGCTTCAAGGTTGTGGGTTCGATTCCGGCCCGCATCCTTTGGTTCACAAGAGCATTTTTTTTTCAGAGACTTCTGAGGGTCGTCGCTTGAGCTACAGAGTTCGTGCTTTGTGTGACGCTTTCCGCTCTGTGGAAAGAGATTGAACCACATGGGATAACAACTCCGTGCAATGAAGTCGACTTTTCAGACCGGCCAAGCAAACATAGTTGGCCACCATCACCTTCATTGAGTTATCTACCAGAGATATTTTGGCACATGCTTTGTGCCTGTCCATCATTAGAGACATTGAGTTATCTACCAGAGATATTTTGGCACATGCTTTGTGCCTGTCCATCATTAGAGACATTGAGTTATCTACCAGAGATATTTTGGTACATGCTCTGTGCCTGTCCATTATTAGAGACATTGAGTTATCTACCAGAGATATTTTGGTACATGCTCTGTGCCTGTCCATCATTAGAGACATTGAGTTATCTACCAGAGATATTTTGGTACATGCTCTGTGCCTGTCCATTATTAGAGACATTGAGTTATCTACCAGAGATATTTTGGTACATGCTCTGTGCCTGTCCATTATTAGAGACATTGAGATATCTACCAGAGATATTTTGGTACATGCTCTGTGCCTGTCCAGTATTAGAGACATTGAGTTATCTACCAGAGATATTTTGGTACATGCTCTGTGCCTGTCCATTATTAGAGACATTGAGTTATCTACCAGAGATATTTTGGTACATGCTCTGTGCCTGTCCATCATTAGAGACATTGAGTTATCTACCAGAGATATTTTGGTACATGCTCTGTGCCTGTCCATCATTAGAGACATTGAGTTATCTACCAGAGATATTTTGGCACATGCTTTGTGCTTGTCCATCATTAGAGACATTGAGTTATCTACCAGAGATATTTTGGTACATGCTTTGTGCTTGTCCATCATTAGAGACATTGAGTTATCTACCAGAGATATTTTGGTACATGCTCTGTGCCTGTCCATCATTAGAGACATTGAGTTATCTACCAGAGATATTTTGGCACATGCTTTGTGCTTGTCCATCATTAGAGACATTGAGTTATCTACCAGAGATATTTTGGTACATGCTCTGTGCCTGTCCATCATTAGAGACATTGAGTTATCTACCAGAGATATTTTGGTACATGCTTTGTGCCTGTCCATCATTAGAGACATTGAGTTATCTACCAGAGATATTTTGGTACATGCTTTGTGCCTGTCCATCATTAGAGACATTGAGTTATCTACCAGAGATATTTTGGCACATGCTTTGTGCCTGTCCATCATTAGAGACATTGAGTTATCTACCAGAGATATTTTGGTACATGCTTTGTGCCTGTCCATCATTAGAGACATTGAGTTATCTACCAGAGATATTTTGGCACATGCTTTGTGCCTGTCCATCATTAGAGACATTGAGTTATCTACCAGAGATATTTTGGCACATGCTTTGTGCCTGTCCATCATTAGAGACATTGAGTTATCTACCAGAGATATTTTGGCACATGCTTTGTGCCTGTCCATCATTAGAGACATTGAGTTATCTACCAGAGATATTTTGGCACATGCTTTGTGCCTGTCCATCATTAGAGACATTGAGTTATCTACCAGAGATATTTTGGCACATGCTTTGTGCCTGTCCATCATTAGAGACATTGAGTTATCTACCAGAGATATTTTGGCACTTGCTTTGTGCCTGTCCATCATTAGAGACATTGAGTTATCTACCAGAGATATTTTGGTACATGCTTTGTGCCTGTCCATCATTAGAGACATTGAGTTATCTACCAGAGATATTTTGGTACATGCTTTGTGCCTGTCCATCATTAGAGACATTGAGTTATCTACCAGAGATATTTTGGTACATGCTTTGTGCCTGTCCATCATTAGAGACATTGAGTTATCTACCAGAGATATTTTGGTACATGCTCTGTGCCCGTCCATCATTAGAGACTAACAAGTGTTGAGTAAAGAGGAACACAACAACCATCAACATCACATCCGTGAAAGTAAAGTCAAGAGGAACACAACAACCATCAACATCACATCCATGAAATTCAAGTCAAGAGGAACACAACAACCATCAACATCACATCCGTGAAAGTCAAGTCAAGAGGAACACAACAACCATCAACATCACATCCGTGAAAGTCAAGTCAAGAGGAACACAACAACCATCAACATCACATCCGTGAAAGTCAAGTCAAGAGGAACACAACAACCATAAACATCAGATCCGTGAAAGTCAAGTCAAGAGGAACACAACAACCATCAACATCACATCCGTGAAAGTCAAGTCAAGAGGAACACAACAACCATCAACATCACATCCGTGAAAGTCAAGTCAAGAGGAACACAACAACCATAAACATCACATCCGTGAAAGTCAAGTCAAGGACAAACTCTCACACCATGAGCTGTACTGGGTATATGGTGCTAGCTCCATATTTTTAGACCAATTGACATTCGATGGATGATTTGGTTGATTTGTTATGGCACACAGTTATATTATTGCAGTATGTTAGAGGTTAAGTTTGGATTAAACAGAAATCAAAATGAATATATTTATAAAGTTTAAACACACAAGCCACAAACAATATGTTGTCCAATTTATTGCCTGGCATATTTCACTGCATCTTGTCAGGTGCATACTCCAGAGTTACATATCATATGGAGTGAATACATGAATTATATTAGGGCTGAAATACTTAAAACAGTCACAGATATTGTTTGAATGTGGAGAATCAGTTTTCCCCATGGTAATTGCAAATTTAAAATTAAGTCTTTCTCTTTGCACAAAATTGACTGAAGCCGTCTAATTACTAATGCCTTGATATGCGAGCAATCATTTATTGTTCATCAAATACAATATACAAGATGTTTCCTCTTTTTTACCATTATGATGGCTTTAAACAAGTGACTCAAAATTGGCAAGCTAAGCATTTTATGACTTGTCGACTGCACAGGGATTCCTGAAGAATGATTACATCTGTTTTCCACCCATACTGGTCTATGTTTGGTTACATGATTTACTCATTGCTACCTGTGGGACTAGGTTTGGGAGACTGGTAATAATGTTTGATGAAGTCAGATGAATATACATCAGATTGCAGCTTATGGGTAGGCGTTTCCAGTCTTCTTTTAGTGTGTCATTGTAGCAAATCATTCTAGCTCGATTAAACACGGTCCTACCAGGCCAAGCTTGAACTGAATAGGTGCAAAGCTATGTACATTCAGCTTTTGGCCAGTCTATGTTCCCTGTCACTAGAGAGATCTTTGGATGGTGCCACCCTGTCAATGTTGAATTAATATTTCTAAGAATGATAAGGTGTTATTATGTTCGTGGTCAACAAAGAAAAGTTCTCGTGGACTTGGTTCATGATGGAGTGGAATGATTCAGCCTGTTGTCTGGTTTCTGGGATGAACAATATATCATTTACATACCAGCAGTACAGAACTAGGTCCTTAATATTTGAGGCTCTTTGTTTTTCTGAGTGCACCATGAAGACGTCTGCTAGAATGGGATCTAGAGGAAACCTACTAGACACTCTGTCAATTTGATGGTACCATTTTTAATGAAAAATGAATTTAATATTAGTTGTGCACAGCAGCAGTAATTTCTTGAATGTGGATGTCAGTAGGCTGATCCGATCCACACAAAAAAAAAAAAAACACTTTCCACGTCATTCAACCAGTTTTATCAGCTTTGGTTATAATTTTGGAGGCTCATGGTCCGGATTTAGAAGATTTTTATCTCTGTGTGTTTCAGCTGACATTTTGATGCAGCAAAGTCTGCCTGTAATGTCAGCTAGAGTTTTGGCCAGTGGGTTTTCCTTTGTGTCTGTTTCTTCCTGCTTTTCCGTTTGTCAGTGTTGGCGCCCAGCCCATCTGTTTTGAGTGGATGTAGTCATTTGAAGGACTCATCCTTTGGTTTATTTGCTTTGTTTTCTGTTTTGATGTTTCTCTGTGCCAGAACAATGAACAGTGCTGCCATCCGAAAGTCTGCCACATTTTCAGGTAGTTTGGTTCATTCAAATATCTCTTTGTAATCTTTGGGAGTCTCCATGGTGAAGTGGTCAAGCCATTTGACTCGGGCTCCGAAGGTTGTGGGTTTGAAACCGGGCCGCGTTCTTCGGTTCACGAGTTAAATTTTTTGGAGACTCCTGTGGGCCGTTGCTAGAGCTACGAAGTTCATGCTGTGTGCGATGCTTTCCACGCTGCGGAAAGAGACTGAGTCATATGGGATAAAACCCGGTGCAATGAAGTCGACCCTGTCGACTTTTTAAGCGGCGGTTTTGTAATCTTTGATAAATTTATCTCTATGCTTTTGTCATCTTTCAGGGTAAAAACTGGTTTACACTTGAATGTATTGATCATTGTGTATGGGTTTTAGTTTCATCTTAAGGTTTCTCTGTGGAATTTTGGCATGGCTTCAGCTTGAGGCTTCTCAGTTGTCTTTGGTGTGGCCGTTGGCTTGTTTTGGATTAGCTCCCTGTTGATTTTTAGCCGGTAAGGTGTGGAGCTTTTTCTGTCCAGGGCAAAAAGAAAAAGAACCTGCACAGTTTGTGGCGACTGCACTAGCCATGTGGCCTTAATTCCTCAGGCTCAAGACCCCTGCCCTACATCGCAAGGTACTATAGGCAGTACATGACAGTTTTTTTTCCTCTTTCTGCGTGAATCGCTTGTAGTATGTCTTCATGTTCTTTCTTTATCTAAGCCATGCATTTCACCTCTTGTTGGATGCTGCGCTGGATTTCTTTCATTTCTTCCAGAAGTCTTGTGTTGCTGCAGGTGTCTTGTTCTTGGTTATTTCATTGGTTGGCTTCTGTGTCAGGAGTTTATTGATTTGTTTCATTAGATCAGCTATCTGGTCTTGAAGCTGGTCTGTGTCAGGAGTTTATTGATTTGTTTCATTAGATCAGCTATCTGGTCTTGAAGCTGGTTTTTGTCATCTTGTGAAATGCCTGTGGCTGTCTCACACCACCATCCTGCTTCCTTCAATGGTGTGTTTGTTGTTATGGCTAGTCTTATGGTGTCTCTGTGTCTTTGGAGGCACGGGCAGTTCAGGTATTTTGTTCTGTGTTTGCCAAGGCAGTTTACACACTTTCTATTATCGTTAGACTTCTAAAAGTCCTTGTCCTGTTTGGCCAGCAGACATTCGTTGAAAGTATGGTCTTCGGTGCAGTATCAGCAGATGTTTGTCTTGATGTGACATGTTGTTTTACTGTGATAGGCCATCTGGCACAGAGAGCTGTGTAATTCTAACAATAAAGCATTCAGGCTGTTGTTGTTTCTTGTCTTTCGTCACTATGGCCATATGCCGTATGTCAGTTATTTTACTATGGTGTCTTTCTCCTCAGTCTGCTTTTGGGAAGTCTTTGATCTTGTTTGTGGTGGGTTGTCGTCACCTTTCCCAGTGGTCACTTCATTTGTGGCTTCTGGAAGGTTTTCTTCTTTCAGCAGTGATGGTGGCGCATTGATACAGCTAGTAGACAGATTCCTTTCCCCACCCCCAAATTCTTGGTGTCTGTAGCGGCTTCTTCACTTCTATTCTTGAACATTGGGCGTCTTCTAGTTTTAGGCTTGGAGCGTGTCATCATTCTCTCATCCCTCGTATCTGATGTCTTAAACAGTTGGGTCACTTGTTCTCCATATGGCTCCGCATGCAAACACAAATTATGATCACTGTTTCTTCCATGGGAATGTCGGTGAAAATAGGGGCAATATCTATCGACGCCACATGCTTTAGTTTAAGGTCAATAGTATCCAGTAGTTTGACTAGTTCAAATAACTATTTTAATATTAAGGGTTTGAATGATTGTCACATGGTTTAACAATTTCTGCAAGCTATTTCACCATCCTGTGTTGGACAGAGTTGAGTATAGATTAAATTAATCTTGGTGGTACCCCAGGCTTGTGCAATTTAGGAAGGCCACACAGTTGGGAGTTTATGAGCCCTGTGGAATGAGTAACTGTGCAATCACCTCACTGATGACTTTACTATCTAAAAGTGACTGAATATCTTTCCTCACCATTGCATCCAATTCCTCAGGGTTGGTGGCTTTAGGATCTAAGTAAAATTTGGCTGGAGTTGATAAAATGTCTTCTATTTTGTTGTAAGCATCAAATACGTGATTCCTGAGATGTTGTGAATAGCTTGGATTGTCAGAGTAATTTAATAATGATTCTCTGGAAGAGGCTAATGCAAGTAGAACATTTTATACAACTATCAGAAAGAGACAATAGCATTCTTTAGTACTGTGATGAGAAGAGAAGCGTGGGGAAGCATTGTGACTAGAAAGATCAATGGATAAAGACACATGGGCAGACCAAGAGATGATGCTGGATGGACTTATGGTGACATTGAGAGATTGGAGTCAATCCTTAATAGGGACCAAGATCTGAGGAGATACATAAACACATATGGTAGTTGGCACGGCAAATGATGTTGATGATGCAGTCGCATATGTCTCTCAGATTACAAGTCTGAGTAAAAGAAGCACCACAAACATCACACTTGTAAAGTTTCTCTTCTGTATGTGTTCTCTTATGTTTCTTCAGATTGCCAGCTACAGTAAAAGAAGCACCACAAACATCACACTTGTAAGGTTTCTCTTGTTAGCCTTCAGGTGGTCGGCTACAGTAAAAGAAGCATTAAAATCATTACACATGTAAGGTTTCTCTCCTGTATGTGTTCTCATGTGAGTCTTCAGACTGTCAGCTTGCGTAAAAGAAGCACCACAAACATCACACTTGTAAGGTTTCTCTACTGTATGTGTTCTCATGTGAATCTTCAGACTGTCAGCTTGAGTAAATGGAGTCTCTGTGGCGAAGTGGTCAAGCCGTTTGACATTTGACTCGTGAGCCGAAGGTTGTGGGTTCGATTCCGGGCCGTGTCCTTCGGTTTACGAGTTAAATGTTTCGGAGACTCCCATGGGTCGTCGCTAAAAGCTACGGAGTTCGTGCTTTGTGCGACGCTTTCCGTACTGCGGAAAGAGATCGAGCCATATGGGATAAAACCCGGTGCAATGAAGTCGACCCTGTCGACTTTTAAGCGACTTTTTTTTTTAAGCTTGAGTAAAAGAAGCACTACAAACACCACACTTGTAAGGTTTCTCTCCTGTATGTGTTCTCTTGTGTTTCTTCAGACTGCAAGCTTGAATAAAAGAAGCACCACAAACATCACACTTGTAAGGTTTCTCTCCTGTGTGTGTTTTCTTGTGGTATCTCAAATTATTAGCATGAGTAAAAGAAGCACCACAAACACCACACTTGTAAGGTTTCTCTCCTGTATGTGTTCTCTTATGTCCCTTCAGACCACCAGCTTGAGTAAAAGAAGCACCACAAACATCACACTTGTAAGGTTTCTCTCCTGTATGTGTTTTCTTGTGGTATCGCAAACTATTAGCATGAGTAAAAGAAGCACCACAAACATCACACTTGTACAGTTTTTCTCCTGTATGTGTTCTCTTGTGAGTCTTCAAGTGGCCAGCTTGAGTAAAATAAGCACCACAAACATCACACATGTAAAGTTTCTCTCGTGTATGTGTTCTCATGTGAGTCTTCAGACTGTCAGCTTGAGTAAAAGAAGCACCACAAACATCACACTTGTAAGGTTTCTCTCCTGTATGTGTTCTCATGTGAGTCTTCAGCCTGTCTGCTCGAGTAAAAGAAGCACCACAAACATCACACTTGTAAGGTTTCTCTCCTGTATGTGTTCTCATGTGAGTCTTCTGTCTGCTCGAGTAAAAGAAGCACCACAAACATCACACATGTAAGGTTTCTCTCCTGTATGTGTTCTCATGTGAGTCTTCAGACTGTCAGCTCGAGTAAAAGAAGCACCACAAACATCACACTTGTAAGGTTTCTCTCCTGTGTGTGTTTTCTTGTGGTATCTCAAATTATTAGCATGAGTAAAAGAAGCACCACAAACACCACACTTGTAATGTTTCTCTCCTGTATGTGTTCTCTTATGTTCCTTCAGATCACCAGCTTGAGTAAAAGAAGCACCTCAATCATCACACTTGTAAGGCTTCTCTTCTGTATGTGTTCTCTTATGTTCCTTCAGATCACCAGCTTGAGTAAAAGAAGCACCATAAACATCACACTTGTAAGGTTTCTCTCCTGTATGTGTTCTCATGTGAGTCTTCAGACGGTCAGCTTGAATAAAAGAAGCACCACAAACATCACACTTGTAAGGTTTCTCTCCTGTGTGTGTTTTCTTGTGGTATCTCAAATTATTAGCATGAGTAAAAGAAGCACCACAAACACCACACTTGTAAGGTTTCTCTCCTGTATGTGTTCTCTAATGTCCCTTCAGACCACCAGCTTGAGTAAAAGAAGCACCACAAACATCACACTTGTAAGGTTTCTCTCCTGTATGTGTTTTCTTGTGGTATCTCAAACTATTAGCATGAGTAAAAGAAGCACCACAAACATCACACTTGTACAGTTTTTCTCCTGTATGTGTTCTCTTATGAATCTTCAGACCACCAGCTTCAGTAAAAGAAGCCCCACAAACATCACACTTGTAAGGTTTCTCTCCTGTATGTGTTCTCTTGTGAGTCTTCAAGTGGCCAGCTTGAGTAAAAGAAGCACCACAAACATCACACATGTAAGGTTTCTCTTGTGTATGTGTTCTCATGTGAGTCTTCAGACTGTCAGCTTGAGTAAAAGAAGCACCACAAACATCACACTTGTAAGGTTTCTCTCCTGTATGTGTTCTCATGTGAGTCTTCAGCCTGTCTGCTCGAGTAAAAGAAGCACCACAAACATCACACTTGTAAGGTTTCTCTCCTGTATGTGTTCTCATGTGAGTCTTCTGTCTGCTCGAGTAAAAGAAGCACCACAAACATCACACATGTAAGGTTTCTCTCCTGTATGTGTTCTCATGTGAGTCTTCAGACTGTCAGCTCGAGTAAAAGAAGCACCACAAACATCACACTTGTAAGGTTTCTCTCCTGTGTGTGTTTTCTTGTGGTATCTCAAATTATTAGCATGAGTAAAAGAAGCACCACAAACACCACACTTGTAATGTTTCTCTCCTGTATGTGTTCTCTTATGTTCCTTCAGATCACCAGCTGGAGTAAAAGAAGCACCTCAATCATCACACTTGTAAGGCTTCTCTTCTGTATGTGTTCTCTTATGTTCCTTCAGATCACCAGCTTGAGTAAAAGAAGCACCATAAACATCACACATGTAAGGTTTCTCTCCTGTATGTGTTCTCATGTGAGTCTTCAGACTGTCAGCTTGTGTAAAAGAAGCACCACAAACATCACACTTGTAAGGTTTCTCTACTGTATGTGTTCTCATGTGAATCTTCAGACTGTCAGCTTGAGTAAAAGAAGCACTACAAACACCACACTTGTAAGGTTTCTCTCCTGTATGTGTTCTCTTGTGTTTCTTCAGACTGCAAGCTTGAATAAAAGAAGCACCACAAACATCACACTTGTAAGGTTTCTCTCCTGTATGTGTTCTCATGTGAGTCTTCAGACGGTCAGCTTGAATAAAAGAAGCACCACAAACATCACACTTGTAAGGTTTCTCTCCTGTGTGTGTTTTCTTGTGGTATCTCAAATTATTAGCATGAGTAAAAGAAGCACCACAAACACCACACTTGTAAGGTTTCTCTCCTGTATGTGTTCTCTTATGTCCCTTCAGACCACCAGCTTGAGTAAAAGAAGCACCACAAACATCACACTTGTAAGGTTTCTCTCCTGTATGTGTTTTCTTGTGGTATCTCAAACTATTAGCATGAGTAAAAGAAGCACCACAAACATCACACTTGTACAGTTTTTCTCCTGTATGTGTTCTCTTATGAATCTTCAGACCACCAGCTTCAGTAAAAGAAGCCCCACAAACATCACACTTGTAAGGTTTCTCTCCTGTATGTGTTCTCTTGTGAGTTTTCAAGTGGCCAGCTTGAGTAAAAGAAGCACCACAAACATCACACATGTAAGGTTTCTCTTGTGTATGTGTTCTCATGTGAGTCTTCAGACTGTCAGCTTGAGTAAAAGAAGCACCACAAACATCACACTTGTAAGGTTTCTCTCCTGTATGTGTTCTCATGTGAGTCTTCTGTCTGTCTGCTCGAGTAAAAGAAGCACCACAAACATCACACATGTAAGGTTTCTCTCCTGTATGTGTTCTCATGTGAGTCTTCAGACTGTCAGCTCGAGTAAAAGAAGCACCACAAACACCACACTTGTAAGGTTTCTCTCCTGTATGTGTTCTCTTATGTCCCTTCAGACTACCAGCTTGAGTAAAAGAAGCTCCACAAACATCACAATTGTATGGTTTCTCTCCTGTGTGTGTTCTCTTGTAATTCATGTTCTTTTGGCACTCTAGATGGTCATCTTCAAACAAAAGACCATCCGATTCATTACATTTATTTGGCATCCCTTCAGTATGTGTTCTCTTATATCTGTCTACACAAACATTTGGACAAGAAACATCAGACATGTCTCCTATGTGAGTTCTTTGAGAGCTATAACTGACATCATCAAAAATGTCATCAAGAGACTTTGCAAAACTCTGTGCATGTTTTTCTTGTGTTTCCTTATTTTGCTGATGACAATTCTCAATAGCCAGAGATAGTTTATTGTTTGCATCGATCATAGAAGACATATTTTCTGACATCTGACAACAACTGTCATGTTTTACTGATGCCTTACAAATGTTCTCAGCCATTCTTGATTCTGAGTTGCTGTCCCTTGTCATTTCTTGAACGATGCCACTCCCAGCTATGTCTAACATTTTACTGAAGCTGTCACTCCTGTCCTCACACAGAACATCTGATAGTTCTTGCTTCACAACCTTCATGTCTATGCTGTCATATGTCCACTTTTGTGAATGCTCTTGTATGGAGTGGTAAGGACTCCATGGAAACCAAGAGTATATTTCTGAAACACACCAAAGTAAATCATTAATATCCTCATGAATATACCAGGTATTGATTATGATCAAATGTGCAATCAAGCAGGCACACATTGCAGCTACAGATAATCAATTTCAAGTGAACAAAAGAAAAAGAATAATTAATGTGCACATGTATGATCTACGCTGATGTATGATCTAAATTCATCATGATATAAGCTGATGTATGATCAAGGCTGCCGGCTTCGTGGCTTAGAGGTTATGTCTTTTCTCTGTAATCTCGTATACTCTCGTCGGTAACGTGATAATGGTGAAAATTAGCAGTGGTTCAAATTGCATTGGTAACTTACGGGGTATGTGAGCCGGCCGCTCAGAAAGCAATGGCGAACTACTGAGCGTAATCTTGCCAAGAAATCAACATATAGCTGAAATATGCTGGTGTTGACAGCGAAGTCCTGTAAAGGATATGCAATAAAAATAAACTGATAAAGGCTGATATATTATCTAAGTTCAAGTGCTACAATTTAAATGTAAATATTATGTTTAGAATAATAGGAGATCTTCACATGTGCAGAGACCTCCTGGCTGCTATGTGTCTTAAATTTACTATTTTCAATTATAAATTATTGTATCTAGATTTTCTTGTTTATTGTAGTGTTTGCTTATATCGCGCCATCCCAAGTAATTCCCCAGCTAGTTGTAGCGCCACTTACGCTCTGACATTACCATGGTTTCCATGGCAACACACACACACACACACACATCTTTCCCGCCCTTAGATGCGACACAGGTCCAATGTCAACACAGGTCCGATGCTCCAGAAATATTTACTTCTTTTTGCCAGTCATTCATTTTATAGGTATGTAACAAGGATTTATTTGTTTGACAGTGATAGGTAAGTAAACTACAAGTGTGAATAGAGGCAATAAAGTAGCAAACATGGCACACAAATGCCATAGAAGCCTTGTGTTATTACAAAAATATTATCCCCAGCTCAAAACAATTACCCGGCCAAGGTTTTAATCGAGCTGGCCTCTAGACCTGTGTTTTTCAACCTTTCTGCTGGAGCAGATCCTTATGCAAATGTTAACCTTGCTCACTGTGCAATGGTCCAAGTGTCTGTTCTACTTCATGTAATAAACCAGGTGGGCAGAATTTTTGCATTTAGGCAATTCTGGTCTCTTTCGGCAGAACCCCTTGCTGCCACTCACGGAACCCCGGTTGAAAACCTCTGCTCTAAGCTGTCTATTTAGGCCGGCTCTATATATTTTGCAAACCTTATTATGAGACATATTCTTTTACCAAATGTACCTATAAACTTTATATGTACCTTTGCTGAGCTTTAGAGTCACCAGTGACCCCTAGTCCTCTGTTTTTTCTCGTGTTTCAATAGGATTTTAATTATGTTTCTTCTTCTTCTTCTTCTGCATTCATCCGGAGTTTTTTTCCGGACGTGATTGCGTTGTGCCTGTTTACAGCAGAGCTGCATTCTTGCACTGTTAGGCCGATACATCCTACTTCTGCGGGCATTTGTTGATTAGGTTAACCTTCCCGGTAATTATGTTTCTAATGCAATGTCTTTTTCATTTTCAGATCCTGTGTGCTTCACCCTTCATTATAGCTACCAAGAAAAGAAAAGTGGACACAGAGTGTCACATTGTCAATGAAGAATGGGGAGTAAAGTACTTCTTTGAGGAAACAAAGGACCAGAAAACCAGTTGCATAATATGCAGTGAAAGTGTTACCGTTTTAAAAGAGTATAATCTTCGGCATCACTATGAAACAAAGCATCTATCAACATATTCAAAGTTTTCTGGATAGTTAAGCTCTGAGAAATATGAGTCAATGAAACATGATTTAGAAACACAAAGAAATCTCTTCATGAGAAAGTTTGCTGAAAATGAATCTGTCACTGGTACAAGTTACAAAATAGTGCATAAGATGGCAGAACGAGGAAAACTGCTTTCTGATGGCAACTTCATCAAAGAGTGTGTGATGGAAGCAGCAAATGACTTGTGTCCTGAGAAAGCCAATTTGTTTGGAACTACTTTTGGCAAGTTCAGTTGTGTGAAAAACAGAAGAACTTAGAGAGAACATAGTGCTACAGACACGCAAGAAACCTAGGAACCTGTTGTGGTATTCTCTGGTGCTGGACGAGTCTACTGATCTTTCAAGTACGTCATAACTTCTTGCGCTCATTCATGGTGTCAATTTAGACTTTCAGATAACGGAAGAGTTGGCATCCATTTGCAGCATGCATGGAACAACAACTGGAAAAAACATTTTCATAACATTTTTGCAAGACTATAACCTTCAGTGGAATCAGCTTTGAGGTGTTACAGTTGATGGAGGAAAAAACATGGCTGGAGTGAGGAAGGGTCTGGTGGGGCAGATCAAGACTCAGTTGGAAGATTTGAAAATTCTGGGCGCTCTGTTCATACACTACATCATACATCAGCAAGCACTCTGTGTAAAAGACATATATTTCTTGTGTACTGAAACCAGTCGTTTCTGGTGTGAACTTCATTCAGGTACATACACTCAATCCCTGTCAGTTCCAGGCTTTTCTTGAAAAAATTGATTCTAAATTCTGTGAGATGGCTCAGCTGTGGTAAAGTCCTGCTTCGCGTTTACAAGCTCCGAAACAAAATAGACGTTTTCCTCACTGAAAAAGATAGAACAGATCCACAGCTGTCAGATAACACCTGGCTGTAAAAGTTGTCATTTTTTATCTACATCACATCCCACATGAATGAACTGAATCTGAAACTTCAGGGAAAGTATAACCTTGTCTGTCATCTCTACAGAATCATCAAAGGATTTTGGAGAAAGCTGTCATTGTTTGAAGCACAACTGGATGGAGAAAACATTCCTCATTTTCACTGTTTCAAAGAGTTTTGCGCTACAATCGCTGAAGATGTCAACCTTGATTTTCCATAAATAATTATTTGTGGCTTCAAGTAGCATGTTTTGGAGAGATTTTCAGATCTTGACAAAATTGAGTGACATTCTTCTGTTAAAGAATCTGTTTAATTGTAACCTTGATGACGTGCCTGTTGAACTACAGTTGGAGCTCATAGATTTGTAAGCAAATGTCTTGTTGAAAGAGAAGCCAGAGAATGACAACTTGTTGAATTTTACCGCTGCTTACCTGATGTTGAGTTTCCGAAACTGAAGAAATTTGCCGCTGGTATGGCATCAGTGTTCGGAACATTTTCAAATATGAAGTATGTGAAGTCAACACATCAAAAAAGATTGACTGATGAATATTTCATATCAATTCTCTTGATTCCATGCAGCAATTCCAAACCAAACATTGATGATATCTTGAAAGCCAAATATCAGTTTCACAAATCTCATTAACCTATTTTGCTGATTAGTTTGTGAGATTTAGATATATGCACACTAGATCTGATGTAACAATCTTTTTGCTAACGTCGCCTTCTTTGATAACTTTTTTTTAAAAAGTAAATAAATATGTTGGTTGTCTTTGTTGTTTTGTGTGTGCATTGCACACCACTCACCCACCTTAGATTTTCATCTTTTTTCCAAGAGCTTTCAGTCTGGCTTGCAAGTATTGTTAAAGTTAGTTGCATATCCTTTACAGGACGTTTGCAGTCAACACCAGCATTTTTTGCTGTTGTTGATGTCTAGGCAAGTTTACATTCGGTAGTTTGCCATTGATTTCTAAACGACTGGCACCCATACCATAGTGTAAAAAACCAGCGCAATGTGGCCTGCTGCCAAAATTATGTGCAGCTGTGTTTCGAACTCAGGTATACAGGATTACAAATCACATCAGTAAGACCTTCGCCTTGGAGGACGGCACAAGTACTGTACAGATAGAGTATGCGGCCCGAGCTCGTCATTTTGTCAGTTATCCAGCCTGCTGTGAAAAAAGTTTGGTGGTCCCTGATCTACGCTGATGTATAATTTAAGCTGATGTATGATCTATGTGCATAATGATGTAAGCTTATCTATGATCTAAGCTGACATACGATCTAGGTTGATGTATGATGTAAATTCAAGTACGATAAGGCTGATGTATGATTTAAGCTGCTGTATGATCTAAGCTGCTGTATGGTCTAAGCTGCTGTATGATCTTAGCTGATTAATCTAAGCTGATGTATGATCTAAGCTGCTGTATGATCTAAGCTGATTAATCTAAGCTGCTGTATGATCTAAGCTGATTAATCTAAGCTGCTGTATGATCTAAGCTGTATGATCTAAGCTGATGATGATCTAAGCTGCTGTATGATCTAAGCTGCTGTAAAGATCTAAGCTGCTGTAAAGATCTAAGCTGCTGTATGATCTAAGCTGCTGTATGATCTAAGCAGATTGATCTAAGCTGATTGATCTAAACTGATTGATCTAAGCTGCTGTATGATCTAAGCTGGTGTATGATCTAAGCTGATTGATATAAGCTGCTGTATGATCTAAGCTGCTGTATGATCTAAGCTGATGTATGATCTAAGCTGTATGATCTAAGCTCATTGATCTAAGCTGCTGTATGATCTAAGCTGATTGATCTAAGATGATGTATGGTCTAAGATGATGTATGGTCTAAGCTGTTGTATGATCTAAGCTGCTGTATGATCTAAGCTGTTGTATGATCTAAGCTGCTGTATGATCTAAGCAGCTGTATGATATAAGCTGATTGATCTAAGCTGATGTATGATCTAAGTTGATTGATCTAAGCTGCTGTATTTTCTAAGCTGCTGTATGATCTAAGCTGATTGATCTAAGCTGCTGTATGATCTAAGCTGCTGTATGATCTAAGCAGCTGTATGATCTAAGCAGCTGTATGATCTAAGCTGATGTATGATCTAAGCTGATTGATCTAAGCTGCTGTATTTTCTAAGCAGCTGTATGATCTAAGCTGCTGTATGATCTAAGCTGATGTATGATCTAAGCTGCTGTATGATCTAAGCTGCTGTATGATCTAAGCTGTTTGATATAAGCTGATGTATGATCTAAGCTGATGTATGATCTAAGCTGATGTATGATCTAAGCTGATGTATGATCTAAGCTGTATGTTGTAAGCTGATTAATCTAAGCTGCTGTATGATCTAAGCTGATTGATCTAAGCTGCTGTATGATCTAAGCTGTATGATGTAAGCTGATTGATCTAAGCTGCTGTATGATCTAAACTGATTGATCTAAGCTGCTGTATGATCTAAGCTGATTGATCTAAGCTGATTATGATCTATGCTGCTGGATAATCTAATCTGATGTATGATCTAAGCTGATAGATCTAAGCTGCTGATTGATCTAAGCTGCTGTATGATCTAAGCTGCTGTATGATCTGATTATGATCTAAGCTGACTAATCTAAGCTGCTGTATGATCTAAGCTGATTGATCTAAGCTGCTGATTGATCTAAGATGCTGTATGATCTAAGCTGATTGATCTAAGCTGATTGATCGAAGCTGATGTATGATTTAAGCTGCTGTATGATGTAAGCTGCTGTATGATGTAAGCTGCTGTATGATGTAAGCTGCTGTATGATGTAAGCTGCTGTATGATGTAAGCTGCTGTATGATCTAAGCTGATGTATGATCTAAGTTGCTGTATGATCTAAGGTACTGTGTGATCTAAGCTGCTGTATGATCTAAGCTGCTGTATGATCTAAGCTGATGTATGATCTAAGCTGTATGATCTAAGCTCATTGATCTAAGCTGCTGTATGATCTAAGCTGATTGATCTAAATGATGTATGATCTAAGATGATGTATGGTCTAAGATGATGTATGGTCTAAGCTGCTGTATGATCTAAGCTGCTATATGATCTAAGCTGTTGTATGATCTAAGCTGCTGTATGATCTAAGCAGCTGTATGATATAAGCTGATGTATGATCTAAGTTGATTGATCTAAGCTGCTGTATTTTCTAAGCTGCTGTATGATCTAAGCTGATTGATCTAAGCTGCTGTATGATCTAAGCTGCTGTATGATCTAAGCAGCTGTATGATCTAAGCTGATGTATGATCTAAGCTGATTGATCTAAGCTGCTGTATTTTCTAAGCAGCTGTATGATCTAAGCTGCTGTATGATCTAAGCTGATCTATGATCTAAGCTGCTGTATGATCTAAGCTGCTGTATGATCTAAGCTGATGTATGATCTAAGCTGATGTATGATCTAAGCTGATGTATGATCTAAGCTGATGTATGATCTAAGCTGTATGTTGTAAGCTGATTAATCTAAGCTGCTGTATGATCTAAGCTGATTGATCTAAGCTGCTGTATGATCTAAGCTGTATGATGTAAGCTGATTGATCTAAGCTGCTGTATGATCTAAACTGATTGATCTAAGCTGCTGTATGATCTAAGCTGATTGATCTAAGCTGATTATGATCTATGCTGCTGTATAATCTAATCTGATGTATGATCTAAGCTGATTGATCTAAGCTGCTGATTGATCTAAGCTGCTGTATGATCTAAGCTGATTGATCTAAGCTGCTGTATGATCTGATTATGATCTAAGCTGACTGATCTAAGCTGCTGTATGATCTAAGCTGATTGATCTAAGCTGCTGATTGATCTAAGCTGATGTATGATCTAAGCTGATGTATGATTTAAGCTGCTGTATGATGTAAGCTGCTGTATGATGTAAGCTGCTGTATGATGTAAGCTGCTGTATGATGTAAGCTGCTGTATGATGTAAGCTGCTGTATGATGTAAGCTGCTGTATGATCTAAGCTGATGTATGATCTAAGTTGCTGTATGATCTAAGGTACTGTGTGATCTAAGCTGCTGTATGATTTAAGCTGCTATATGATCGAAGCTGCTGTATGATCTAAGCTGCTGTATGATCTAAGCTGATTGATCTAAACTGATTATGATCTACGTTCATTTATTTTTTGTTTCGCTCACCCACTTTTCATGCTCTTGTAACCTTGCTCATGGCGGGTCACTTTGCACCATCTCCTCGTATAGACCACACTTTTTCCAAACCATGCCATGAGCTATGATTTGACTCATGGCATTACACTGGCTAGGCCGAGTGTTATGGTGATATACTGTCATAGTTGTTATGGTTTCTTGGCAAGTTTTGCAGAAGGTAGTTTGCCATTGCTTTCCTTCTGGGCAGTGACTGTACTAGTCGGTAGTCTCTACTGATGAGATCATCTGCCTATCGCTGCAGAGTGCAAGACCATAACCAGCAACAATCTGTCGGCTGCTCTCACACTCCATCCACCACCTGCTCCCATGGCTTCACATAACCCTGGTCGGGGGGCTAAACGGGTACTCCACCTTGCCCAAGGGTGTCCCGTAGACTAACGGAGGAAAGGAGGCCTCTTACATCTCCTTTGATAGGGGATACCCCTCCCCGCTAACCTGTTTTCCTGAGAGGTTTTCTGGAAGGTTGTTATGGGAGCGAGGTTCTGCAAAGGACATGCTACTGAATGAATGAATGAATGAATGAATGAATGAATGAATGAATGGTGATATACTCCAATATATTTTTAATGAACATTCTATAATTTAATATTACAAATAAACTCTAGTCAAATTAACAGTTAAGTTATTTGTAATCTGCTAGTAATGCTTGATAATACTTCTTATTCTTCTTCTTTCGTTCGCTTGAAATATGTCTATATCTGCAATGTCGTCTCTTGCATGAATTGAACTGTTTTTTTCAGTTCACACAGTGGTCCATAGAGTTTATCTTCCACTGTCGTCTCTCTAGGCCAGAAGGTTTGCCTAGATATGTTATATTTTGGGCAGTCTTGGAGTATGTGCTCTGCTGTCTGCGACGCCAATCCACATGTGCACATGGCTGTTTCACCAATCTTGAATTTTGTATACATGTGGTTGCGTAATCTATTGTGTCCTGTCCTGAGGCGCAGAATAATGACTTGTTCTGGTCTGTCCATAATGTGGTAGTCATCTTGAGCAGGTTTTGGTGGCTTTCTGACTGATTTGATCATTCTTTTCTTTTGGTGGTATGTAACGGGCACATCAGGCTGTTCCTCTTTGGCTCCTTCCTTAGCCAATTGATCAGCTCTGTCGTTTCCGGGTACTCCACAGTGGGATGGTATCCACTGTATGGTGACTTTATGCTGACTGCTAAGTTCAGAAAGTAGTGTCCTTAGTACTGGCAATTTCCCAGAGAGGAGCGCCTCGAGTACTGATTTTGCATCTGTTAGTAGCACCACAGGTTGAGTACCATTGCTGTTATTTAGTAATTTCTCTGTTGCTATCTTGATTGCCTCAATTTCGGCATCATAGTTATGGCAGTACTTTCCTGTCGGTACTCTGGCTGTGTCCCTAGTATTATTTGGGTATTCTATGTACACTCCCGCTCCTCCATTTCGAACAGCATTTTGTGCTGACCCATCTGTGTAGACTCGGATCCAGAGGTCCTGTGGGTATTCTTCATCAAGGAAGCTGAGAGTGGCTGTTCTGCGCTGCACACTGTTCTGTTCTTCCTTGTCAAATATTCCTCTCACTTTTGTCTGGATTTGTAACGATAGTCTATGCTCATCTTTCCATGGAGTTCGCTCTGGAATAGTTGTTAGGGGGATACCAACTGTGGGCAGATCGGTGGTTTCTCTGCAGAGTCATTTGGCCTGGTGGATAAAACTACTTCTTTTCAACCGCCCCATAGTTAGGTTTTCAAATCTGTTCTTCATAGGGTGGCCTGGCAAGCTGAGGAACTTTTCTGCTTGTATTAGCGTTTTCGTATCTCTGCGCTCACTCAGTGCCTGTGTCCTCCCCATCTTCTCCATTTCCACTATAGGGGTTGATCTCATCCCTCCTGTGGTGACTCTAAGTGCTTGATTTTGCACCTTGTCCAGCTCTTGTAGTGTGGTATTTGATGCTGAACACCACGCAGTTGACCCATATTCCAGGTGTGGTCGTATGCTCTGTTGGTAAACTTTGCTAAGTATTTTCGTACTGGCTCCCCATGTGGTTCCACTTAGCTTTCTCAGGATGGCTATTTTCCTTCTGGCTTTTGCTACTGCTTTGTTGATGTGCTTTCTCCATGTCAGCTTGCCATCAAATGTTACTCCAAGGTATGTTGGTTCTTTATCTTCTCTTAGGGGTGTTCCATTTATCTGGATGATCCCTGCCTTTTGTTTTGGAGAGAGGGTAAATAGGGTTGTGCTGCACTTGTCAGTGTTTATGCTGACACACCATCTATTTGCCCATGCAGCAAATGTATCTACAGCTCTTTGTAGCAATCTGGTGGCCACTGATGCATATTCATTTGTGCTCCATAGAACCAGGTCATCGGCGTACATTGCCGCTTTAATTCCATGCGGTAGGTGAGCAACAAGATCATTGATGAAGATTAGAAAAAGTGTGGGGGACAAGACTCCGCCCTGGGGGACACCATGACGCAGTAGTACTTTCTTGCTCTTGAGTCCGTCTATCTGTACTCGGGCTCTTCTGTTGTGCAAGTATGCTTTCACCCATTTGTACATTCTTCCATTGACTTTGCAGTTTCTCAGTTTCTTCATCAGACCTTCTTTCCAGACTTTGTCAAAGGCTTTCTTCAGATCTATCCATGCCACAAGCACCAGCTTCTTCTCTTGGAATGCATCCTCAATTTCTTGAGAGAGGTAGGTTGTCTGATCTTCCGTAGAGTAGCACTGCCTAAAGCCAGCCTGCTGTGGCACAAGGATGTTTTTACTTTCAATGTACCACTGCAGTCTGTGATTGATGATGCGCTCCAGTGTTTTGCAGAGACAGCTGGTGAGGCTAATTGGTCTGTAGCTAGAGGCAATGGAACCATCTTTCCCTGATTTTAGGAGGGGTATCATGATTGCTTCTCTCCAGGCTTGTGGAACACTGCCTAAGGTCCAGCTGTTATTGAAGATCTGCAACAGCTTTGTTTTGGCCTCTGTTCCTAGGTTCCTGATCATTTCATTGGAGATACCATCAGCTCCTGGTGACTTTCTCATTTTCAGTTTTGATATGGCTAGCTCCAGTTCGCTGATTGTGATGGGTGCCTCCAGAACCTCATGTACTATTTCCTTCTGTCCTGTATGTTGTCGTTTCTCTCGAATCTCTTGTTGTTTCTCTGGACTAATTTTGATATTGCTATCTTGTGCGAACGAGTCCGCAAAATGGTCAGCTGCTTGCTTTCTTGTTAAGATTTTCCCATCTTTATGTAGTGCAATTTTTGAGTTTCTCCCTGTGCCCTCGTCATTAAGCTGTTTTATTAGCTTCCACAATTTCCTTGTGTCTCTTTCAAAGTTCAGAGACTCTGTTTTCTCCTGGCAGCTTTTCCGTCTAGCCTGCAGCTTGGCCCTTTGAAATTTGGCTTTTGCATGCTGGAATTTATTGTGGTGCTCTTGGCTGGGTGTGGCCTCTGCTTGCTTTCTACACACTTCAACATCATTATGCAACTGTTCCAGTTCACTACTCCAGTAGGGTTTATATTGTTTACAGGCTCCTCTTGGTACTGTTTCTCGCGCTGCCTGTAGTATGCATTTCCCAAACTCTTCAACTGCTTTATTTATGTCTTTCTCAGTGTTCAGGTTTCTAACCAGTATGCTGGTGCGATGCTTGTACATTGCCCAGTCTGCTTTCTTGTAGTTCCACCTCGAGAGGGTGCTGCTTTCACTTACAAGCTCATTTTCTACGGTTAGAAAGACTGGCCGATGGTCACTGCCACCAAGTTGTTTCCCAACAGTTCGTGTAATGTTCCACTCCAGGTCTGGTGAATGAAAAGCCAGGTCAGGTGTAGTTGTAGAGTGCCATGATCTCGAGTAGAAAGTATGTGGGTCGGACGGCTTGTTAATCAACATGAATCTATTCTCATCCTGCCAGTCTTCCAGTCTCTCTCCTCTCTGGTCCATGTGATCATAGCCCCAGCTCTGCGAGTGGCTGTTGAAATCGCCACACACAATCATTTTTTCTTTTAGTGGTAGAGTGTCCAGTGCCTGTGGGCGGTCACTTGGACAGTAGTAATTGATCAGATGTAGATCTGTATTACCTGTCTTAAGTTTAAGTGTCTGATACTCAGCCCCTTCCATGTAGACTTTGATTTGGGAAGCCATGATGTTATTTCTTACAAGGGTCAGTATCCCACCTTTTCGCCTGTTCTTTCGGTCAGATCGGTAACACTGGTAGCCTCTGATTTTGAAGGCTATATTTTCATTGAGGTGAGTTTCTTGCAAGCAACATATGCTTACTTTTTCTTGGTCCAAGATTTTTTCTAATTCTATTTTTTTGTTGCTGACTCCCTCCGCATTCCAGTGCATTATTTTAAGTCTTCGTTTAGTATGGCCAGTCGTCCTATTCTCATGTCCCCTGGCTCCACAGGACATCTGAGAAGGACCTCCAGTAGTTGGGGTTGGACCCTTTCGAGACATAGGGCCTGGCACTGCACCTGCCTGGGGGTCCAAAGCAGAGCGAGCACCATAACGATTAGCAGTAGTCGACATATTCCATTTTGCGTGATTGCGTGGCATCCTGATTTCTGTGGTGTGCATTCTTGGCTGGTTGCCTCCGTCTTCAGCACCTTTCTTTGCTAGAGCAGACTGTGGTCTCACTCGAGTGTAGATGTGTACGCGCGCACACACCTGTCTGCGCATGCATGTACGTGCATACACATCTAGAGCATACTGGTTATTTTCCGGCGCCAGAGACTCGCCGTCGCCCCTTCTCCTGTTAGTTTAAACAGGTCCGCCACGTGGAGGCCAGGAGTTGGACTTTTGCTGCATAGGTTATGTGTTCACGAGCCATTGAGGTATTTGAGCAATGTTGGGCGCTCACCCCAACACCGCGCCTCGGCTACATACAGCAACATTTGGAACCCATACTTCTTATAATTCTAAACAGACAAGAATTTGTGTAATATCTTATTTTAAGTGTTAACCGTATATATATATATATATATATATGCATCCTAATACCTTTCACTTTACTTTATTTATTGTGATTTTGTTTGAGACATCGCTATTCAGGGATATGAAAATCTAAGTGTCCGGTCACCATGGCATCTGAAAATGTTTACCTGATGCCTGAATTTTTTTTACATTCTTGCTCTTGTAGCAGATCTTCTTTGATGTAGCATCAGTGCTATAACAGATGCTGTTGCATTGAAGATAGTGTTTCTAAATTCCCTCAGCTGCACAAATGAACATATCAGCAATCATGGCTAGAACGTCTACCACTGCTGCGCTATGAAGAAACAATTGCGAAGTGAGCAGTAAGTTTTCCACCAACACTGCAGACCAAAATTTGAAAGTTGTGTTTGGATGTTTGGGACCATTTAAATTGGAAACTTACAAAGCACCACAAATCCTATATGCACTTCAAGTGTCAGAAGGCTGACAATACAAAGAAGAATCTTGAATTTGCTCCTTTAGCAAAGTGAGAGGGAGAAAAAAACAACATGGATGCTAATATGCTGCAACATATAAATATACATTTCATGGCATTGTACTGTATTGCCAACAGTTATTGCCTACACTGATTTTGAAGATTTGGTTGCATTGTTAACCAAGTTTACTGTTATTGATTGAGAGAAGTTCACACACACACACACACACAAATGCACTGTAGAGAATTTATTTCATATATTGCCTCATATCTTCTTTCTACTTTGTCAAAAAATGTTTGTATTTCAACTTCACTACTGCTTGTTTTGGTTGCCTACACTTGTATAATATTTATCTCTTGGTTTGCTTTGAATCTGACAATAATAACTATCTGATTTAATCAAATAAATATTAACTGATTTAGCTGTTTCCTCATCAAACATTAGTCTTACTCCTTTTCTGTTTGTATTAACTCCTGAAAAAATGTTTGTGTGTTTGTCTGTTATTACTTTACCAGATCTCCTCCACCTCATCTCACTCATGCCAAGGATATTAATTTCACATTTTCCATTTCTTATTTTTTACATTATGTAACTTTCCTATCTCAGCTATGTCCTGACATTCCACATTCTTATTTTAAACTTGCCTTGGGAAGATAATGTGGTGGTTTTCCCTTGCTTTTCATATTCACACAGGGGTCTTTTACCTCTGCCCTTGACAGCAATTTCTTATTGTCAGGACAAGAGAGTGCCCTACTCTGCTATATTGCTTTGACAATTCAGAAAGCAATGGCAAACTCCTAAATGTAGAATTATCTAGTAAATCACAAACAAACAATAAATGCTGGGGTTGATTGTAGCATCCTGTAAAGAATATTCCACTAACTGTTTCGTTATATTGCACTTAATCTTACCTTGACCTTCAGGTTGTTCTATCTTGACACGTGATGGTGGTTTACTCTCCATCTTATGTCTACAGTCAGCCTGAAAGGATTTGTAAAATACATCTGTATGCAAACATAAACTATATCAATGAATTTGATATTTTATTTTTCAAGATTAATGATACAAAATGTCATATGATTACTTCAAGCCATGATTTCTGATATGTTATTCCTCAAGTCCCGTTTAAGAATTTGAGTTTGGGAACCTATTACAATGTAATGATATCAGTTTCTCAGGATAAAAATAACATAACAATGCATGGCAGCTTTATGGAAAATCCTTATTACTTGTGTCACTCATCATAGACATATTAAAGTTGATGTAATACCTCCTTTGTAGTATCATTTTTCCTCCTTCCATACATCCAATAATAAGTCTTCAATTGGAGAACAAAAACAAGAACATCTTGTCATCAATGTTCCCTCTCAACTGTTGCTTAGGGGCAAGAATTTTTATGTTGTTAACTTCTAACATGAAAGTTGTAAGCATGCCTACATTTGACAATTAAGAACATGTGGTCCCAATATTGTCCGATTGTGCACTGAATCTTGAGGATTTGGAGTTTGTTAATGACATTACCTTCTTGTCCTAAACATTGAAATGAGATGCAAGATTTAATTAAGTACATTAGATGGGAGGTCACAACAATTAAGTCTAAAAATGTATAAGGAAAGATAAAGATAATGAGAATAAATCAAGCAAATGATAACCTGACCTCTCTTGGTGAAACTTCACTTCAAGAGGCAGAATTATAGTATAATTTATACACCTATTTAGGTAGCAATGTAGACACAGATGGGTCAACAGAGAACTAAACAAATACTTGATGGGAGGTCACAACAACTAGGTCTACAATTCATAGGTGAAAGTTGAAGATAATAAGAATAAACATAACAAATGATAACCTGATCTCCCTGAGTGAATAATAAAAGATTAAAGGTGGCTTAAATGTTGACTGGGTCAACTTGATTGCATCGGGTTATTCCCATATGGCTCAATTTTGTTCCACAGCACAGAAAGCTTTGCACAAAGCATGAACTCCAAAGCTCCAGCGACGACCCTCAAGTCTCTGAAAAATGCACTCGTGAACCAAAGGAAGCAGCCCGGAATTGAACCCACAACCTTCTGAGCCCAAGTCAGACATCTTGACCACTTCGCCACAGAGACACCCGAATAATAATAGATAAGAGAAGTAAACAGATTTGACTAGTTCTCTTCATGAGTTCCTGTATTGAAACCTCACTTCGAGAAGTGTAATCATACCATACATATATTTATCTTCAAATGTAGACAAAGATGGGGGAACATATGATATAGAGATATTAAAATAAGCATATAAAAGGAACTTCTATAGCACTAAAAGATGTTTCAGCTCTAATGTTAGTGACATCATTACTGCTGTATGTATCAGAAACATGGAGAATGTCTAAACCAATGAGTAATGGACTACAAACATTCATTCATTGGTGGTTGTGTAGAACAAAGGGACTCAAGTGGTATGACATAATCAATTTGTGAAGTTCATGAAAAAAGTTAACCAAGAAGTGAGGAAAAGACACTGGTGCTAGATAAGACAACAGATTGAGATTGAGAAAACCTGAAAGTAATAATTATATTTGTTCGCATATCCTTTACAGGACATCGCTGTCAGCAACAGCATCTTTCAGCAGATTGTTGATTTCTTGGCAAGATTAACAACAACAACAAAACTTTATTTTGAAAGGGTTAAGAATTGGGCACGCAGGCCCGTCTAACATTCTGCCCTTTTATCACTCTCTTTCATACATTATACCATTCACACATCATTCAAGGCTAACTGAAAACAGCAACAATATAAAAGATATGCATTATAAAGGTATGTGGAAAAATTAAAAATAAATACTACTCGACTCAGTAATAGTAATAACTGGTGTGGCATTTATTAGCTATGTGGAATATACTGGCCTACCAAAAGGGGACTGGCTGTTATACTAGGGTTTTATTATATTATTACTTCTATTATTAAGGGGGAAGGTAATCCGTACTGAGATAGTGTTCAAATAATTTGCGATTATATGTATAGGGATTCATGATGTCTTTTATTTCATGTGGAAGATTGTTCCACAGCTGAGCTGCAGGGTACGTTTAGCTTGTTTTGTATAAGTCTATCCTAGGCTTCGGAAGGTGTAATATATTTAATCGTTTACTGTGTCTAGCATTATATTCAAACAATGGCCAAAGGTAGTTTGGGGCATTCCGATGTAGGATTTTGTGAATTAGTTTGGCCTTATTGAACAGCAGACGTTTGCGGAGTGGTAGTAACTGAAGGCGTTTATGCAGGCTAGGATTGTCAGTTAAATGTTTGCTATAAATTAATCTCATGGCCCGTTTCTGGAGTGAGTAAAGTCGCTTGGTGCTTGAATTGGAACAACCATCCCAGATTGTAGAGCAGTAGTCAAAATGTGTCTGTATGTGAGACGTATAGAATATTTTCCTTGTGTCCTCATCAAGGAAATTTTTAATTTTGGCGAGTTGGTAGATTACACTCAGTAGTTAGCTTTCTAAGTGACCAGCTCACATACCCCATAAGTTACAGACACAGAGAGAACTGCTACCAATTCTTGCGCATGTCACGTTACTCACAAGAGTATACAGGATTACGGAGAAAGTCGCTAACTCATAGGCCAGGGAGACCGGCAATAATTACATTATAAAGTAATATTTATTATAAAGTAATATTTATTATAAAGTAATGGATTGAGACGGTGGCATAGAGGAATACCATCAGCAGAGTTGATCCAGAACACCAACGATCGAGATCTGTGGAGAGCCATGTACGCCTACGCCAGTTGGCAGGGCACTTGATGATGATGATTTTAAAGTATAACAAGAAAATCTATTTGTCCACACCCACAGTACAAATTAAACATATTTATATATTTCTAATTTTATATTAGTAATGTAATATTAATAGTCTTATTTATAATATTTAATTATTTAATATAAATTAATAATAATATATAATATAAAAATAAACTTAAAACCTATTAAAGGCATTTATGATAATATTAATAATATAAATAATATAATTATAATTAAATTCAAATTATAATAAATTATTATAATTATATATAATATATTAAATATAATTTATTATAGCTAGCTGCCCCACCAACTAACTAACTTTAACACTTTAATACTTTAAATTAACTGAGTTTAACTACTAACTCGCCTCCTCTCACAGTGTGTAGATCTACAATAAAATAACAAGCATACAGTTCTCAAAGTATCTACTGCTCGTAGTCCATGTTTAATTTCAACAAAATGTCAAACAACTATTTACCTCTGATACTCAACATCAAAACAACAAGAAATGCTTAAGAACGGCGTCATCCGCTGGTCAACACCAACAAGCCGCCATGTTTCCAACAATACCGGAAGTTAACAGTGATAAAAACTCCGCCGCGGAACAAACATGGCAGGGGGCTTCTGATCGTCCTCCCTTCCCCGAATGTTTCCAACCAGGGTTCCAAATGTTGCTGTATGTAGCCGAGGCGCGGTGTTGGGGTGAGCGCCCAACATTGCTTAAATACCTCAATGGCTCGTGAACACATAACCTATGCAGCAAAAGTCCAACTCCTGGCCTCCACGTGGCGGACCTGTTTAAACTAACAGGAGAAGGGGCGACGGCGAGTCTCTGGCGCCGGAAAATAACCAGTATGCTCTAGATGTGTATGCACGTACATGCATGCGCAGACAGGTGTGTGCGCGCGTACACATCTACACTCGAGTGAGACCACAGTCTGCTCTAGCAAAGAAAGGTGCTGAAGACGGAGGCAACCAGCAAAGAGGCGCACCACAGAAATCAGGATGCCACGCAATCACGCAAAATGGAATATGTCGACTACTGCTAATTGTTATGGTGCTCGCCCTGCTTTGGACCCCCAGGCAGGTGCAGTGCCGAGCCCTATGTCTCGAAAGGGTCCAACCCCAACTACTGGAGGTCCTTCTCAGATGTCCTGTGGAGCCAGGGGACATGAGAATAGGACGACTGGCCATACTAAACGAAGACTTAAAATAATGCACTGGAATGCGGATGGAGTCAGCAACAAAAAAATAGAATTAGAAAAAATCCTGGACCAAGAAAAAGTAAGCATATGTTGCTTGCAAGAAACTCACCTCAATGAAAATATAGCCTTCAAAATCAGAGGCTACCAGTGTTACCGATCTGACCGAAAGGACAGGCGAAAAGGTGGGATACTGACCCTTGTAAAAAAATAACATCATGGCTTCCCAAATCGAAGTTTACATGGAAGGGGCTGAATATCAGACACTTAAACTTAAGACAGGTAATACAGACCTACATCTGATCAATTACTACTGTCCAAGTGACCGCCCACAGGCACTGGACACACTACCACTAAAAGAAAAAATGATAGTGTGTGGCGATTTCAACAGCCACTCGCAGAGCTGGGGCTATGATCACATGGACCAGAGAGGAGAGAGACTGGAAGACTGGCAGGATGAGAATAGATTCATCTTTATTAACAAGCCGTCCGACCCACATACTTTCTACTCGAGATCATGGCACTCTACAACTACACCTGACCTGGCTTTTCACTCACCAGACCTGGAGTGGAACATTACACGAATTGTTGGGAAACAACTTGGTGGCAGTGACCATCGGCCAGTCTTTCTAACCGTAGAAAATGAGCTTGTAAGTGAAAGCAGCACCCTCTCGAGGTGGAACTACAAGAAAGCAGACTGGGCAATGTACAAGCATCGCACCAGCATACTGGTTAGAAACCTGAACACTGAGAAAGACATAAATAACGTAGTTGAAGAGTTTGGGAAATGCATGCTACAGGCAGCGCGAGAAACAGTACCAAGAGGAACCCGTAAACAATATAAACCCTACTGGAGTAGTGAACTGGAACAGTTGCATAATGATGTGGAAGTGTGTAGAAAGCAAGCAGAGGCCACACCCAGCCAAGAGCACCACAATAAATTCCAGCATGCAAAAGCCAAATTTCAAAGGGCCAAGCTGCAGGCTAGACGGAAAAGCTGCCAGGAGAAAACGGAGTCTCTGAACTTTGAAAGAGACACAAGGAAATTGTGGAAGCTAATAAAACAGCTTAATGACGAGGGCACAGGGAGAAACTCAAAAATTGCGCTACATAAAGATGGAAAAATCTTAACTAGAAAGCAAGCAGCTGACCATTTTGCGGACTCATTCGCACAAGATAACAATTTCAAAATTAGTCCAGAGAAACAACAAGAGATTCGAGAGAAACGACAACATACAGGACAGAAGGAAATAGTACATGAGGTTCTGGAGGCACCCATCACAATCAGCGAACTGGAGCTAGCCATATCAAAACTGAAAATGAGAAAGTCACCAGGAGCTGATGGTATCTCCAATGAAATGATCAGGAACCTAGGAACAGAGGCCAAAACAAAGCTGTTGCAGATCTTCAATAACAGCTGGACCTTAGGCAGTGTTCCACAAGCCTGGAGAGAAGCAATCATGATACCCCTCCTAAAATCAGGGAAAGATGGTTCCATTGCCTCTAGCTACAGACCAATTAGCCTCACCAGCTGTCTCTGCAAAACACTGGAGCGCATCATCAATCACAGACTGCAGTGGTACATTGAAAGTAAAAACATCCTTGTGCCACAGCAGGCTGGCTTTAGGCAGTGCTACTCTACGGAAGATCAGACAACCTACCTCTCTCAAGAAATTGAGGATGCATTCCAAGAGAAGAAGCTGGTGCTTGCGGCATGGATAGATCTGAAGAAAGCCTTTGACAAAGTCTGGAAAGAAGGTCTGATGTAGAAACTGAGAAACTGCAAAGTCAATGGAAGAATGTACAAATGGGTGAAAGCATACTTGCACAACAGAAGAGCCCGAGTACAGATAGACCTACTCAAGAGCAAGAAAGTACTACTGCGTCACGGTGATCCCCAGGGCGGAGTCTTGTCCACCACACTTTTTCTAATCTTCATCAATGATCTTGTTGCTCACCTACCGCATGGAATTAAAGCGGCAATGTACGCCGATGACCTGGTTCTATGGAGCACAAATGAATATGCATCAGTGGCCACCAGATTGCTACAAAGAGCTGTAGATACATTTGCTGCATGGGCAAATAGATGGTGTGTCAGCATAAACACTGACAAGTGCAGCACCACCCTATTTACCCTCTCACCAAAACAAAAGGCAGGGATCATCCAGATAAATTGAACACCCCTAAGAGATGATAAAGAACCAACATACCTTGGAGTAACATTTGATGGCAGGCTGACATGGAGAAAGCACATCAACAAATCAATAGCAAAAGCCAGAAGGAAAATAGCCATTCTGAGAAAGCTAAGAGGAACCACATGGGGAGCCAGTGGGAAAATACTTAGCAAAGTTTACCAACAGAGCATACGACCACACCTGGAGTATGGGTCAACTGCGTGGTGTTCAGCATCAAAAACCACACTACAAGAGCTGGACAAGGTGCAAAATCAAGCACTTAGAGTCACCACAGGAGGGATGAGATCAACCCCTACAGTGGAAATGGAGAAGATGGGGGAGGACACAGGCACTGAGTGAGCGCAGAGATACGAAAACGCTAATACAAGCAGAAAAGTTCCTCAGCTTACCAGGCCACCCTATGAAGAACAGATTTGAAAACCTAGCTATGGGGCGGTTGAAAAGAAGTAGTTTTATCCACCAGGCCAAACGACTCTGCAGAGAAACCACTGATCTGTCCACAGTTGGTATCCCCCTAACAACTATTCCAGAGCGAACTCCATGGGAAGATGAACATAGACTATCGCTACAAATCCAGACAAAAGTGAGAGGAATATTTGACAAGGAAGAACAGAACAGTGTGCAGCGAAGAACAGCCACTCTCAGCTTCCTTGATGAAGAATACCCACAGGACCTCTGGATCCGAGTCTACACAGATGGGTCGGCACAAAATGCTGTTCGAAATGGAGGAGTGGGAGTGTACATAGAATACCCAAATAATGCTAGGGACACGGCCAGAGTGCCGACAGGAAAGTGCTGCCATAGCTGTGATGCCGAAATTGAGGCAATCAAGATAGCAACAGAGAAATTACTAAATACCAGCAATGATGCACAACCTGTGGTGCTATTGACAGATGCAAAGTCAGTACTCGAGGCGCTCCTCTCTGGCAAATTGCCAGTGCTAAGGACACTACTTTCTGAACTTAGCAGTCAGCATAAGGTCACCATACAGTGGATACCATCCCACTGTGGAGTACCCGGAAACGACAGAGCTGATCAATTGGCTAAGGAAGGAGCCAAAGAAGAACATCCTGATGTGCCCGTTGCGTACCACCAAGGGAAAAGAATGATCAGATCAGTCAGAGAGCCACCAAGGCCTGCTCGGGATGACTGCCGCGTTGTGGACAGGCCAGAGCAGGTTGTTGTTCTGCGCCTCAGAACAGGACACAATAGATTACGCAACCACATGTACACAAAATTCAAGATTGGTGACTCAGCCATATGCACATGTGGATTGGCGTTGCAGACAGCAGAGCACATGCTCCAAGACTGCCCAGAATATAACATGTCTAGGCAAACCTTCTGGCCTAGAGAGACGACAGTGGAAGATAAACTCTATGGACCACTGTGTGATCTGAAAAAACAAAACAGTTCAATTCATGCAAGAGACGACATTGCAGATATAGACATATTTCAAGCGAACGAAAGAAGAAGAAGTTTCCAACCATTGTACTCTTGACAGTCTCTGGGGGAGATCACGTCCCGGGTCATGGCTCCGGGCGTCTTTCCCCTGCCATGCCAGACGTTTGGTCGATGTCGTTGTCCTTGTTTGTGCTTGTCCCTTCGCTGTTAACATGTCCATCTCAAGTCTCCCCTCCCTCAATCTGTGCAATCTGTGCTTGCCCCTTAGCACCTGTGGTCGTGAGGAGCCTGCTTCATCCCCAGCCCCGGCCTCGATCGCCTCCATAAGTCTCCGTTGCCATGTTTCTTCTTCGTGCCCCGTTCACAGCGCTGCACTCTACTAGGAAGCAGGTTCTTACTTTGTTTCTGGACCCACCTCTTGGTCCCTGCCAAAAATGCTTTCAACGGCATGAAATCAGTATAAACACCTAGAGAGATTAATAACGCATTTAAAATTAGAATTGTCAAATGCTACGTATATTCAACGCTACTGTATGGCGCGGAACCCTGGACATTGACCAAGCAACTAGAAAGTCGCATAGAAGCCCTGGAGATGTGGATATACAGACGAATAGGTCGTATTTTATGGAAACAAAAACAATCAAATGCAGAGGTCCTAGAAAAACTGGGCATGAAGAGACAGTTGAGGAGACAAGTTAAATATTTTGGCCACGTTAAAAGACATGATACTCTTATAAAAAGCATACTGGAAGGCAAGGTTGAGGGCAAGCGAGCAAGAGGTAGACAACGATACAAGTGGGAGGATATCATCAAGAGATGGACGAACATCAGCCTGACAGAATGTACAATCAAGGCGAGAGACAGACAGTGTTGGAGAACCATTGCAGCCAACCTTCATTGTGGAGACGGCACTTGATTGATTGATTGACTTGGTCCCTGCAGCTGAGTGCGACTTACGGACGATTACCGCTCTAGTATGGAGGTTTATTAACAAGAATAAGGGGAAATACAATAAAGCTTAAAAAGGCAATGAATGAATCACCAAAAACGAGAAGTAGATTGTGAGCTTTACTAGAACACGATTACAAGAAAAAAGTGGACAATGCGGCTAAAGTCTTGTTATCACAGAACAAACACACACAAACAGACACACAACTACACACACAAAATACTACATGAAAATATTAAGGTTACTTAGCTGAATACATCTTGAGCGGCTGTAAGTGGATTGAGTTAACAGGATGTGTGGTTTAGGTGGTCAAAGGTCTAACGGTCAGTAACGCCAGAAGCTCAAGGATTGGCAAAGCCGCCAGGTGGAGGACTCTCGCCAGAGGGATAGCGGGACGCCCACGTGAGCATAAGGGTTCACTCTCCCCTCAAGGCCTCAATGTCCAACACAGTTTTCAGTTTTATTTAACTTCCATAACCCCCCCCCCCCCCCATCCCCGCAGTTGTATAATCCACTATACCAGTTAGGTGCATGCCCTTCACAGGAAGTCGCAGTCAATCCTAGTATTATTATTGCTGTTTATATTTCTTGGCACGTTTGTGTTCAGTGGTCTGCCATCGCTTCCTGAGCGATAGGCACTCATATTATTTTATGAGAGCCAACGTGCGGTGGCCTAGATCCAAATTGCACGCGGCTGTGTTTAGAACATCGGATGCGGAATTGACAACGTCACAGAGCCGGCGTTAGAGCTCTACTAATCCCAATTTCACATTTCGCTCACGTGGGCGTCCCCTTCTCCCCCTAGCGGTATTTTCCCCACCAGGCGGCTTAGCCAATCCTTGAGCTTCTGGCGTTACTGACCGTTAGTACTTTGACCACCTAAACTACACATCCGGTTAATTCAACCCACTTACAGCCGTTCAAGACGTATTCAGCTAAGTAACCTTAAAATTTTCATGTAGTTTTTGTATGTAGTTGTGTGTTTGTGTGTGTGTTTTGTTTTTGTGTGCTGACAAAGGCTTTAGCCGCAACGTCCATTTTTTTTTTCTTGTAATCGTGTTCTAGTAAAGCTCACAATCTACTTCTCTTTTTTTTTTTTTTTTTTTTTTTTTTTTTTTTTTTTTTGGGTGATTCATTCATTTGTATGGAGGATTGACTTCAACCAACATTTGCATGATTTGACTGCACTTAGATTCACCACCCTCGCTCGGAGGGAAGGCTATGGAGTTTACACGAGACGTCGCAAGTTCGTGGTCTTAGTTGAGAGATTGTTAGACGTTCTGCAGTTGCATGTCCCAATTCAGGTTCCAACAATCCCAAAGCCAGGACGAGACCTTTTCGGCGGCCTCACACTGTTGTTTTTGTGCCCGAGTTCTCAATTGTCCTTCAATGCCCATTTTCTGTAGCACGTCATAAACAGAGTGGGAGACTAGGCCTCTTGCGCCTAAATCTACGGCGAATAGCCTGACAGTGTATCCTTTCAGCTTGTCATAGTACTTCTCAATCTTGTACGCATGCTGTTCCTCAATATTTGATTCGTAAGGGACGGTCAGCTCAATCAGCGTTAGCTGCTTGGCTGATGAGAAGAGAAGTGTAATAATGTGGTTATCCGCTCGCTTTATGGATCAGGATGTGGAGGTGGAGCACTATATAAATAAACTATTTATCGATTTTCCTCCACAATTTGCAACCTATATTTAGCTCTTATCAATCCTGATCCATCAAGGGGTGATAACTCATCATTATCCGATATTTTTTTTTAAAGTAGGCGTGATGTTTAGTTGTACGGATTAGGATTCGCAGATAGGGTCAGTGGTGTTTGCCATAGAGCTAAGGCCCAAGAATTACGTCATAGAAAATAGATGTATAGCCTAGAAGCAAAAACGCACAGAAAACTAGGTGAATAGCGGTCAATAGTGAGAAACGTCATTCTGACGTCACTGAACAACAGATTGTTCTTGGAGTTTGGAAGGACAGGCTGTGCTTGAAACGATCAGAAGAGGTAAACTGGGGAACTAATGGTTCCATGGAAAAGTGGCTTGAATATGAGTTAAAGTTAGGATAATACACTCATATGGAAAGATGCTGAGAAGCAATAAACCGACCGCCGAGGAATTTTAATGGAATGCAGAAGCGGCGAGAAATAGCCTTGGAAGAGAGAGAGAGAGAGAGAGAGAGAGAGAGAGAGAGAGAGAGAGAGAGAGAGAGAGAGAGAGAGAGAGAGAGAAGTATATGTTCAGTGTATACATATCAACATCATTTTTCGCCTTAATAGTTTTACCGAATCAAGACTGATTTACCTAATATTGCTCATAGACATCTATCAGTATAGACTATACTAGAGTTCAGCGTTGTTCAAGTGTTATAGATATAGTTAACTCGGGTGTCGATGTATTGATTTCTCTGATTGGCTGTGTTGGTTTGCTTATATCGGCGTGTCACTGGGCACTGTATTGCACTGTGTGTATTTTTTTTCCACGCGTAGTATCGATATTGTCTATGGTGGCACTGTTGTATTTGAAACCATGTAGTGTCAGCACTATGGTAGGTAGAAACAACAGCTTAATAATGCATTTCTCTTTTGGTGGTGTATATGGAAAAAAAAATGACCGTTGTTTTTAAGGGCAGGGTTACGCGTCATATAGTTTCAAATTAAAAAAACAAACAATATAAAACATAAATTTTGATATATAAAAATAAAGAAACAAGCGGGGGGAAATGCCGGTGATGTTAGGGACATCCTGCAAAGGACATGCAACTAACTTGTAACTCTCCGTGTAGTGTCTTATTTGACAAACAAAGTGTGGGTATCTCTGTACTGCCCATAGGTACAGATAATTTTAGATAGCTTAGCGTGGTTGATGCTGGCTGTAGTGACCGCTGATTGTCAAAAGCGGCACAGATCGCTTAGTGTCAAACAGCAAGAACTTAAGCGCAAAAGTGAAAAAAAGCACAAGGATGTAAATAACATCGAAAAGCTTCTACAGGCATTACACAGAACTGAAGGCAAAAATTACCAAATAAAAAGTCCTTATAAGGACTGCAACCAGTCAAGCCAAACAAGCCAGGAGCCTTCAATAACAAAAGAAACTTAGTGTCATGAGAAATGTTGTAATCAATAGCTGCATCTTTTTATCGAGGCGTTGAAGTGTGGCGGGTTAATTGATTAAACATACTGTTATTGTTTGTCATAAATCGATTACAAGCATTCAAGGGTTCTTAACAAAACAACAGCATTAACATTTCTGTGCCCGCTTTAGATGTTTTATGTTATGCCTGTGTAAGCAATACAAGTAATATTGAAAGTAATAGAAATTCAAGCGACATTAGCGGGGAAAAGTATAGGTAACAGCAAATAGTAATAATAGTCAGCATCATCAAGAGGCATGTCGCCTTGTCAACAACTCATGTTTCAGGCATCATCGGATTACTTCTTGATCTTAGATTTACATAAATGACTAAGCAATACAAGTAATATTGAAAGTAATAGAAATTCAAGCGACATTAGCGGGGAAAAGTATAGGTAACAGCAAATAGTAATAATAGTCAGCATCATCAAGAGGCATGTCGCCTTGTCAACAACTCATGTTTCAGGCATCATCGGATTACTTCTCCCACACCATACAAGAGACTTGCAGTCGTGTGCGAGGAATCAAATGGTACATTTTATTGCCGTTGGCTCTTTACAATTGCAAAACAGTCGCTATCTAATCACACATAAAGTCACAATATTCTCTATCAATAGTTTTCCTAACCCCTATAGCTATTCTCTATCTACTAGGCTACATGAAAACACATATCTATTCTATACGATGTAAACACTACAGAGTCAGTCCCCAGTCTGACTTGCTTCACTCGCGTCGCTACACGCCTCGCGGAAGGACCTTCATACGCCCTTCGGCTCCCTGTCTGCTATGTCAGTTAGCACGCCCCTCTTAGCTGGCTTGGCTTTGAGTGCTAATCGTTGCTATCACGCAGGCGTGATTCTGTCGTGACCAGTAGTGCTAACTATCTGGTCAACGCCTTCGTGTGAGGACCAGTTAATAGTCCCCCTTTTCTATCATCTATCCTGCCCTGATCCCGGGCATTATGTTCCCTCAACTCTATCTGAGGTTGACCCCACGTCCTGGTGGTGTTCTATCATGAGGCAGTCTTTGACACACACCCACCCCTCTTGTGTTGCGTCATCAACTTTGACTCATTGGTTGTGACGCAAGAGGTTTCTAAAAAAATTAGTGTGTCTAATTTTTTTGTCAAAGACTGTAGATAACCTGGCTTTGGGCTACTTAATAGACCTACTGACTAATGTCACAATGTAGCATCACTTTACTTGGCTACTTGCAATCGCCACAAACTTGTCTGGTTGGCGTGAGCCCTATTCTCATCGCAATATTATATTAATTAGAGGTATGTCTGAACCGGACCGTTGTCTTATAAGACCTGCCCTCAAATAGTAAATTAACTCACTACCCATACAAAGTTGACTTACTTAAGGTCAACACACGAATTGCTTCATGTCCCCCATATAATATTAAACAACCATTACACAAGCTGTGAGCGACAGGCTTTACCTATCTCGCTTCCGCGTGTAAAGTCACATTTCACTGTTAAGTTAGTGTTTCGTTGTCTATCATGTCCCCTGACCCGGAGTTATCTCCCTTTGATCTAATAAAAGTGTATGCAATTTATATGTTTGTTTTTCTGGTTGTTTGTGTGTTTGGATGTAATTAAACGTATAATCTACCCTCTAACATGTGTATCTAACTATCATGTGTATGTAAGTTAGTTTTTCAAGTGCCATAATTCATTTAACTGTGGTCACAAACATGTGTATAATACAAATCTGTGACTACATTTCTGTCTTATGAGACTCAAAATACTTTCACCAAGATCCTAAACTAAACTACACAAAATACATTCATCACAACACACTTTCAACATTGAAACCAACATTTGACGGCAACAAAAATAAAAAGTCTTGTTGAGTGGCAGAAAAAATCCGCTGACTGTTCTCACTCTTTCCTGTATATTTTACATTTGCTCTCACTTTCACACTTCTGTCACACATCTTTAACCTTCCTTTATGTCACACTTCTTTTACCCTCACTATTGGCACACATATTTTACCCTCATTTCTGTCACACATCTTTCATCCTCATTTCTGTCACACTTCTTTTACCCTCCCTTTTGTCACACATCTTTCACCCTCACCTTTGTCGCACATCTTTTACCTTCATTTCTGTCACATAACTTTCACTCTCATTTTTGTCACGTATCTTTTACCCCCATAGTTATTTAAAAACCTTGGAGTGACACTGTACAAGTTTGGCTCAGTTTGATAGAGCCTAATGACTGTGCATCAACCGTTGCACACGTCAAGTATTTACAACGTATTTACATGTAAGAAAAAAAAAACGGGTTGATGGTTTGTACCCTGGTATTATTAACCACTCTATTCTACTGAAATATTATTCTAAATAATGACATACTAATACTAGTTCTACAAATATACATTTAATGTGTTAATCCATCTGTCCTATTAATCCTAAAATAAGCTTACATTACTCCTAATATTTATCTAATTTAAGGGATGGAATTTACCTATGTGAAATGAAATTGATGTGAGATGAGTTATGTCTCTTTGTGAAATGGGTAATGTGAAAATGTAATAAGTTACGTCCCTTTCTAAAATGGGGAATGTGAAATATAACATATTCTAACTAATGTTTTTAAATGAGACAAACTATATGATTAATATTCTTATTCTATATGGTGAAAATGATGTATCTTTAAGTGTATAATATTTCTATTCTATTATGGTGTAATCTAATCATATTACTAAATGATAACGTTTGTTAAATGGATTGGTTAAGATGGAATGAAATCAAATGAAATGAAACAAAGTGAAATATAATAAACTGAATGATACTATTCCTATCTAAACTTCTTATAATTAGTTGTCATGTTTAAATTACTATCCTAATCTACTTATTAAAGCTAAATGAATATGTAACTTGATAATCTATCTAAAGTACAATGAAAAAGTATTATATTATCTAAATCTAACTATAGATTAAAATGACATAATCTATCTATATTTTATCACTATATTAAAACATTATGATACATATCACATTAAGTTTATATATACATGGTCTTTAAATACCCCAGGTTAGTCGTTGCCATTAATGTTCAGAAACATGCTTTCATTGGCATAATATCTCTACAATTGTTCTGGGTATTTAAAATCCATTACACATTCATATTTGCTCTATGGATATTGCACCTGTAGAGTTCGTTTGTAGACCACTGTTCTCGTGTCTGTATGTATATAATCATCTGACACTGTTTTTCTATGTTTAACACAACTACTTCACTGGAACATATTTGGAGCTTAGCAAGTAATAAGCTGTCCTAGTTCACAAAGTGATATATTTGTTCCCAGAGTAAAGTTCTTACTTTTGATGTCTACAGACACATAGCAGGTCAATGTTTTTGGTGCTTAGTTCAGCACATAATATTCATGTATTTCTAACATATTTCACATAGAATATTTGACTGTACTAAAATAACATATATTACAATATATTCTTATGTGGAAATTTCTGGTATTGCTACATCAGATGGTCGACTAAGGGTATCAGCCAAGATGTTATCTTTCCCCTTAATATGTTCTATACTAAAGGTGTAATTTTGCAGTATTAGCGACCACCTGTATATTCGGTCATTTCGATGTACACCATTCTGCATGACCGTTATTGGGGAGTTGTCAGTCTGGACAATGAAGTGCACACCCGACAGGAATCGATGCAGCTTTCTCACCGCATAGATGACGCTTAGGGCTTCCAACTCGGATATGGAATATCTGGACTCGGTGGGTGTGATCTTACGGCTCACGTAGCAAATCGGATGGAAGATGCCCTCATAAAATTGGCCTAGTACTGCAGCGATGGAGATCCTGCTGGCATCTGTCCTAAGATAATACACGAGCCTCGGATTAGGCAAGCGGAGGATTGGAACATTACTAAACAAAATTTTTAATTTTGACAATGCAGAAATTAATAATGCATCTTTAACACCCAATTTTACAGAAGCTTTTAAAACATTGGAAAATACACTTGTAATCTCCGCTAAATTTGGAATAAATTTACTATAGTAATTCACTAACCCCAAAAGGCTTCTGACCTGTTTCTTGGTGGTAGGCATGGTCAGATTCATAATTTTGGTAATAATTTTCTGGTCAGTCTTTAGTTGACCTTGAGAAATGACATGACCTAAAAACTCAATTTCTTTTAGGCCCAATTCGACTTTGCTCGGTTTGACGGTGAGCCCGAAGAGTCGCAACCTATTAAAGACATGTCTCAGTTTCAGTAGGTGTGATGTCCAGTCATCAGTATGGACACATATATCATCTATATAGGTCACTGTATTCGTCACTCCATGAAGTAGATCTCTAGTTAAGCGTACGAACGTGGCAGGAGCGTTTCGAAGTCCGAAAGGAAGAAAACGCCACTCGTACAGTCCTAAAGGTGTTAAGAAAGCAGTAAGATGGATGGATTGAGACTGCATAGGGACTTGCCAATATCCCTTAGTGAGATCTAATTTAGAAAAGATTTTGGAGGTGGACATGTCAAGAATAAGATCTTCGCAGGAAGGAATTGGCTCTGCGTCGATCTTGGTGACGTTGTTGAGCTTTCGATAGTCCACGCAAAGACGAATTGTAGAATCTTTCTTCTTAACTAGAACAATTGGAAAAGAGTACTCCGAGGTGGATTTCTGGATGATCCCACTAGCCTCTAAATTCAGAATTTCCTTATTTAGATTTTCCCTATAGCTTAGTGGGATTGAGTACGGCCTGCATTTAATAGGCTTAGAGTCCGTAAGAAGAATGGAGTGTTCGATTCTGTCCGTCCTACCTGGAATGTCAGAGAATATGTCTTTGTATTCCGTCACTAATTCTACTAATTGTCGTCGTTGACTGTCTGTTAGTTCCTGTTCTATATGTATGCTATCTAATGTAGCAGTCTTGTCTACAATAGGAACTGGTAGTTCCATTCCGTCGTAGTCTACCTGATTCAGTACGGTGGTGGTGCTAAGTGTGTATTCTGTATTCTCGCTAAGTGTATGCTCGTCGGATATGCCAGTCTCGCTAACTAGTGTAGTTGCGTTGTGTATGTCTGTCGTCTGATCACTTGGTGTGGGTGCACTGTGTTCGTCTTTCTCTACTTCTGTCTCTTGTCGTGAAAAGTAAGGTTTCAACATGTTGACATGGAATACCTTTAAGTTTCCGTTTATTGATATTTCATAGTCAACATCTGAAATTTTACGTACCACCTTGAATGGCCCTTGCCATGAAGTCAATAATAAATTTCGTTTGTCAGGAAGCAAGAGAAGTATGTCTTGATCTGGTTCAAGTTCAATTGTTCTCGCCCCTTTGTTGGCATATTGGCGGTAGATTTGACCCTTCCTCTCCAAAGCTGCCTTAGCTATAATACACGATTTCATGATTTTATCTCGTGTTTCAGTCACCATTTCATAAGGTGTTTTTGGTTCGGGAATTTGAATAGAATTCGTTATTGCCTGATGATAAATGGTTAGGGGTCCACGTGGGTTAGCCCCGTACACTAATTCAAACGGTGAGAAACCCGTGCTTGAATGGGGGATCTCCCGATAGGCGAACAGCACTGTTGCTAACAGTGTATCCCAGTCAGCTGGGTTTTCTGCTGTTACCTTAGCCAGCATATGCTTAAGATCTCCATTAATTTTTTCTACTATCCCATTGCTGGCTGGATGGTACGCTGTCGTGAAATGTTGTTTAATCCCTAACATTTTTGTAAGGGCTTGCGTTGCAGCCGATATGAATTGTGTTCCACGATCGGATAAAATGGTCCGTGGAAATCCGAATCGTGAGAACAGGTGTAGAAATACATTGGCAACATCTTTGGAGGTGATGTACTTCAAAGCTACTGCCTCAACCCACCTTGTACAGAGGTCGACCATCGTCAATATGAAGCGATTTTTTTTGCTGGACACCTGATTCAGGGGTCCAACAATATCTACCGCCACACTCTCAAATGGCCTAGAAGCCAGTGTAGAAGGTTGTACTTCAGCTGTAGGATGTTTACCCTTTCGTACTAACTGTTGACAGACATTACACGAACGACAAAATAATTTAATATCATTGCAAAAACCTGGCCAATAAAAATGAGCCTGAATTCTGGCCCTGGTTTTGTCATATGCAAGATGGCCAGCAAACGGTGACTCATGTGCAATCTTTAGCACAGTTATGCGATGTTGTACAGGTAACACCGTTTGCTGAATGTCATGGTTACCAGTAGTATAATATCTAGTAAGAATGCCATTATTTAATCTAAAGAACCATGAAGCGTTCTTTGTCACTTTTGCTCGTTCTTTCAATATTTTTAAATAAGGAGACAAACTAGGATCAGCTTTCTGCTGTTCTATGAATTTTTGTCTGTTGTTAATATCAGTGCTAGATGGAGAAAGCATTAGTAGTCTCTCATCTTGAAGCGTGTCTTGATGTTTTATAGTTCTGCTCTGGTTGTTGCATTAACTGCATTCAGTTGGTTCCATGCAGTTATTTCATCGCTAGTACATTGTTTTAGTTGAGGTAAGCAACCCAGAATTAAATCAGTACAAGGGTTGTCAAGTATAGCACAAGTAAATGTACCCGAAAGGAAAGGAGTGTTAATACGGGCTTTGGCCAAAGGGTAAATTTCAATGTTACCCGAAAAGGTTCGGCATTTGACAGAGTCACCTGTATAATCCTCTTGACCCACCAGTTCCTTTCTGAGACCAATAAGGGTACTACCGCTGTCCAGCAAACATTGGCATGGTTTATCATTGACCATTGCATTGTGGAACTGTAAATTGCCTCTGGAGGCTAAGGCTGCATTCACACTCTCAGATGAGAATGGAACTGTATGTCCACATTCTAATTTTCCGTCAGCATGAAACTGGTGACATCGCTCACAACTGTCAAAACTCAACATATCGTTTACACAACATACCTCTTCCGTTTGGTTAACAGGTAATTCATTTTCAACATCACACTCAGTCTCACTACCACTATCAGAAGATGTATCAAGTAAAATAGCATTGTTGGCTTTCATACGTTGGCGGCCAAGGCACTTATTTGAATAGTGGCCGTAGCTGGAACAAAAAAAACATTTAATGGCACGCCGGTATGCAGATCTTTTGTTCTGTTGCTTCTTAATAACATTTTCAAGATGTGCCGGATAACATTGAATAAGTGTCATGTAAAAGTTGACAGTGGATACATTTTGAAACTTTCCTATCTTTCTTGTCAAATTTATTAAATGGTTTTTTATTGCTCTGATAGTTTTTAGATTGATCTTTTACAAAGGAAACTATTTCAGAGTCATTTGAAGTTTTAAAAATATTTCTGTTTGAAGAAAAATATGCTGACCCTTTCTTTTCAAACTGTTCTATGGTTTCAATGTCTGACTGCTGCAAAAATTTAGCAAAAGAGGATGGTATCGTGGATATTACTTTATCCACAGTTATTAAGTTTTTTAATTTATCAAAGTCTTTTCCTATGTTAGCTGCTTTAAGCCACCTATTTAGTACACTTTGAACATTTGAGACGTAGTCAATGAAAGTCTCAGTAGGTTTAGGTTTTAAAGTTGAGAACTGAACCTGATACCCAGGGGCATCAAGTAAAAAGTGTTGCATAATCCTATCACGGATGTATTGGTAGTCAGATCTAAGATCGGTTGGTATAGATTCTATTACTTTAAGGGGCTCACCACTCAGGTTCTTCATATAAATCATAGCCCACATCTCTAAAGGAACTTGGTGATATTTAAACTGATACTCGACCTTTTCTGTCCAGGCAGAAATTGAATCTTCTTTACAATATGCTTTGATAATATTTTTGTATTTGTTGAACTTATTTTCTTCTTGTTGACTTTTAAGTTTAGTGGCAGAGATCTCTGCGTGTGAGTCTACATCCATCTCTTTCATCTTTAACTGTGTCTCTGATTCTACTTGTATTTGTTTTTCCTTAACTCTTGCCATTTCATCTATCTCTTTTTGCTTTAGTTCTCTTTCTTGATCTAATGTCTTCTGTTTAATTTCCTTATCTTGTTGTAACTGTTGTTGCTTAATTTCCTTATCATGTTCTAATTGTTTCTGTTTTAATTCTAATTGATGTTGTCTTTCTAGTGTGCGTTCATCTCTTTCTGCATCCTTTGCTTCTTTAAATTTCTTGTCAGCGTATTGTTCTAGCTCTTTACCTGTGTATTGCAATTCTTTGCCTGCTTTAATGAAGTCAGCTAGAGTAGCCATGTTGCTGGGTACTTGGCTTGCGTTGACCTGAACTTAGTTATTTTTCTTTAATATGCTATGTTATTTAATATCTGAGCACTACAAATTGTGCTCTTTGTTTACAATCTGGGAAATTGTATTCTCCAAAAAATTAGAGCACAAAGTCTGTTCGTACAATACACGCTGAAAAAGAGATGCACTATTAATCACAATGCATGCCAAAAACGTAGGTTTTACTCAACTTAATGTTCCCCAGAACAAGGAACAACACGTCAGCAACACCGGTCCCGTTGTTTGGCACCCCGGAATACACACGAGTTTTCTACTCAGGTCACCCTGTTTGGCACATCGGCACACACTCACGTTCTTACTCAGCTGTTGTTCGCCCTGTTTTACAGAGCAGCAAAAATTAACCACTCGTAAACAAAAAGTAGATTTTTGACAAATTAGTACAATGACACAGACATGCCCACGAACAAACAGAACATCGATTAATTAATATTTAATGTCACTGTCCTGTCTTCGTTCTACCGTAATATGTCTTTCGTTACTAACCTAGTTTAATCTATGGAAGTAAGTATTGTGCAGGCCAAATCTAATTTGCATAGCCGAAAGTAGTGCCCTCCTGACGGTAAACAAATAGAAAAGTACGAAAAAAAATTCAATAACTGCTTTTAAATAAATATAAATATAATAATAATGTGTAAATAAATAAATATATTCATTCTCTAACTTAAATAAACAAATAATAGTTAATATATCGTAAAGATTCAGGCAGGCAGCAGCTTGCCAGTATGTAAACACTGAAATGCTGATTGCAAATGGCGAGGCCCAACTGTTTGTCAATCGTGCCACGTCACAGGCGCAGCGCTATTTTTAGCTTGCAAAAATCAATACTGTCGCTGACCTTTGTATTGCTCCGCCATGAATCATTTTTGACGATTATTCAAAAACAAATAAATAATTACATAAATAAATGAAAGAAGAACATAATATGAATACTTACAACTTTGAAAAACATATTATTTAAATATATAACATTCTAATAAGCACAAATAAACATTATTTCATCACGATAGGCACACTTCTGCCGGCAACTCGATCTAGTCTGCACACGTATCGTCACTGACACAACTTAAACAATTTAATCTTTGTAATATCCTATCCGTAAACCTAGTCTAGAGCCGTGGGTAAGTGTATACAGCTAGAACTCAGGTTCAAGCAGCACTTCTGACACCACATTTAATCCTATTGCCTGTCAACAACTCATGTTTCAGGCATCATCGGATTACTTCTCCCACACCATACAAGAGACTTGCAGTCGTGTGCGAGGAATGAAATGGTACATTTTATTGCCGTTGGCTCTTTACAATTGCAAAACAGTCGCTATCTAATCACACATAAAGTCACAATATTCTCTATCAATAGTTTTCCTAACCCCTATAGCTATTCTCTATCTACTAGGCTACATGAAAACACATATCTATTCTATACGATGTAAACACTACAGAGTCAGTCCCCAGTCTGACTTGCTTCACTCGCGTCGCTACACGCCTCGCGGAAGGACCTTCATACGCCCTTCGGCTCCCTGCGTGCTATGTCAGTTAGCACGCCCCTCTTAGCTGGCTTGGCTTTGAGTGCTAATCGTTGCTATCACGCAGGCGTGATTCTGTCGTGACCAGTAGTGCTAACTATCTGGTCAACGCCTTCGTGTGAGGACCAGTTAATAGTCCCCCTTTTCTATCATCTATCCTGCCCTGATCCCGGGCATTATGTTCCCTCAACTCTATCTGAGGTTGACCCCACGTCCTGGTGGTGTTCTATCATGAGGCAGTCTTTGACACGCCTGGCGTGGCGATCATACCTCACCTCACATTGCGGTCACTGACGGTATGGATCAATGCATGTGTTGACTCACTCTACTGGAATCCCAGTTAACACCATTATCTTCATGCCACCCGATCTCTTCTCCCTATGTTGCCAAGTAATCATGAGTGACATCAAAGAGAATCCAGGAATAATAATCGGAGGATATAATATAAATAATATACTCTATGCAGATGACACAGTATTAGTGGCGGATAATGCAACAGACCTACAACTATTGTTGGGCATTGTAGTAACAGAGAGTGCACAAAAGGACTCTCCTTGAATATCCCCCCCCCCCCCCCAAAAAAAAAAAAAAGTAACAATGGTGATATCAAAGAAAATGGGGATACCAAAATGTGACATAGAAATAGAAGGGGAAATTCTCAACCAAGTGGATTATTTTAAGTACCTAGGGGCACTTATAACATCAGATGGAAGATGTACAACAAAGATTAATTCCCACTATAGAAGATTGTTGAAAATTAATTAGGCAGCCAAAATGAGCAATCTGGAGATTTTGAGGGAAGCTGAGTCACAAAGACAACTTACAACAAACACCAGAAAGAATAAGTCATATTTTTTGGCCACATTATGAGAAGATAAAAATGTGAACATCTTTTGACAACCGGATAGATTTTGGCAAAGAGAGCTAGAGGAAGACAGCGTGAGAACATTCTTGGCAGTCTTGTGTCATAGCATGAAAGAGAGTCAATACGGGAATTTATTCATGCCGTTGGAGATCGCAAGTTGTGGAGAGGCATGATTGCTCACACCAGGCGGCAAGGCACTTGATGATGAACTACACATTGAATAATTCCATGTTGTTTTCACATGATTTATTCACTGTCCATGTTTCTCTATACAATCATGTAGAGTATAGGTTATGTAGATCTGTGAACATCTATTAGTGATAGCTAGGATAGGACAGGTGAATAAATGGCAGTGACAATAGAAAGTAAATATATGATGAATCACTCAGTTCTGAGAGAATCATATTGGGTGAGTGATGATTGGAAGGAACACCAGCCATGCATCAAACCAACAACCTTATGAGCACAAGGCAGATAGCTTGACCACCTCACCATGGAAACCTACAACAAACCAACCAACATTCATAATCACCAATGAAGACATCTAAATTGTCAACAACTGTGAATATTATCTCTCCATTATAGTCCTAGCGAAGCGAGTCATGATTTCAATACAACTAGTTTGATACCCTCGCGGAGTCAGTGGGTTCAGTTAGTGAGGTGCAGTGTCACAACTCCCAGACATACCGAGTTGCTGGTTCTTCTTCTTCTTACACCTTCAGAAAACCTTCAACCTGAATATATATACAGGCAGCCGCAGTCAACCTGAGGTGGATGACCTCACCATAGTTTTGCCTCAAATGGAGCGGGTGAAGGCCAGAATGATTTTCTCTTTTCTGTCGACAGTAAATGGCTTTGTGTTGGTTTTGATGTTATGAGGTGTCTGTCATTCAGAAAGCAAAGGCAAACCATTGAACATATAATTTCCTAGTAAGTCACAAATAGCCAATAAATGCTGGAGTTGATTGCAACGTCATGTAAAGGATATGCAACCAGCTGTTTAGTTTACTACCCATTCTCTGTGGCCTAGGAGTTACGGACGCAGTTTATAATCCTGCATTCCGCATTTGAAACACAGGTGCTGGCTATTTAGCAGTGGACCACCTTGCATTGGTTTTGTTTTCTCTTAACATGCCACTTCCAGTTGCTTCCTTTGACAAACCACCTCAGGTTGTTTTCTCTTAACATGCCACTTCCAGTTGTTTCCATCGACATACCACCTGAGATTGTTTTCTCTTAACATGCCACTCCCAGTTGTTTCCCTTGACATACCACCTCAGATTGTTTCCTCTTAGAATCCCACTCCAAGTTGCTTCCCTTGACATGCAACATCAAATTATTTCCCCTCGACATACCAACTCAAGTTGTACCTCAGATGTTTGTTTCATACAAAGAGGGAAACACGCACCTGTTTATGACTGATGACATGCCAACATTATGTGTTACTATAAGTGGTTTGGATATAGTAGGACTTAAAAATATACCCAACAAGTGAAGAATGTCAGAGATGGCTTTAACATGCAGCATCTGTTTATATAGCGGACATGTTAGTGCAGTTGATAAGGTACTGCGCTGATAATGTCATGAGCTTGGTTGGATGCACGTTTGACAGGTGTGTTCATCACCTGTCAACAGAGGAAAGACTGACTCTTCATTTTAGACACTAAGTGATTTAAACAGACAAACCAGCTGAAGGCAAGGAGAAGCCATCATTATACATCCCTAACACATTTGACAAACAACATAGCAAGTAACAGTCTTGTCCACTAGGGAATGCCATGTGTATCAGCTGAATTCAGGCTCTCGTCATGGCACTGAATTAAACACAAATGCCAACTGGCTCAAGTAGAGTCATGAAGTGTTCATGCCATGAGCACAGCTGGAAACTTAAAGAATGTGAAGCCAGAAATATAAAGACTGGACGTGAACATTTTAGTGTGGCTGATCAATAGTAGCTGGATGAACATTTTAGCGTGGCTGATCAATAGTAGCTGTATGAACATTTTAGTGTGACTGATCAATAGTAGCTGTATGAACATTTTAGTGTGACTGATCAATAGTAGCTGTATGAACATTTTAGTGTGGCTGATCAATAGTAGCTGTATGAACATTTTAGTGTGGCTGATCAATAGTAGCTGTATGAACATTTTAGCATGGCTGATCAATAGTAGCTGTATGAACATTTTAGTGTGGCTGATCAATAGTAGCTGTATGGACATTTTAGTGTGGCTGATCAATAGTAGCTGTATGAACATTTTAGTGTGGCTGATCAATAGTAGCTGTATGGACATTTAAGTGTGGCTGATCAATAGTAGCTGTATGAACATTTTAGTGTGGCTGATCAATAGTAGCTGTATGGACATTTTAGTGTGGCTGATCAATAGTAGCTGTATGAACATTTTAGTGTGGCTGATCAATAGTAGCTGTACGAACATTTTAGTGTGGCTGATCAATAGTAGCTGTATGTGCCATAATCTAAACCAGGCTATGAAAGGAGAGACACAGTTTGCACAACATGAGTTGAAGAAGATTGGGAAAATGTACAGTACTTCGTGGCAGTATGGACTATGCTTCAGTTCAAAGCGAGCAAACACAAGAAGTAAAATAAAAACCGTAAACAGTAAGAAGAAAGAAATATAAATAATGAGAAAAGGAATATACATTGCATGCTGCATATGTAAACAATAGATAAACCACAAACAGCAAAAGGAATGTTATAAATAATAATGAGAAAAGGAATATAGACTAAATGCTACATATGTAAACAATAGATAAACCACAAACAGCAAAGGGAAAGTTATAAATAATAATGAGAAAAGGAATATAGACTAAATGCTACATATGTAAACAATAGATAAACCACAAACAGCAAAGGGAAAGTTATAAATAATAATGAGAAAAGGAATATAGACTAAATGCTACATATGTAAACAATAACCACACAATACACATCATATCAATAAGGTTTCTCATATATTTTTCATGTAGATTGTGACCTGGGGACACACCAAAACTTCAAATGCTATACCTGTTTTATATATGCTATTTACTGCCAATGTAATTAATATATACACACAATATAACACATTTCACAGGTTTCTAGTCCACATGTATTAAGTTAGGGTATTTCAGATCTCCATCATGAATAAAAGAAGCTTTAAAACTGTCATCATTTGAAACATTGCCTTTCTTTATGTGTTTTCTTGTGGTATTTCAAATAACCAGTTTATGTTGACTAAACTAACGTCAAACTAACAATTAGATGCAAGCTTTGAAGGATGCATGTATGAAATAAACTCAAGTGCATCAGCTTTAAGAATTAAAGCTCAGTCTTCTGAAGGATTTACAATGAACAATCTCACTATTGTTCATCATCCTTCATGTATATCATTTTATAAGCAATTATGGCTGTTCATTTCTATTGAGACATACCATCAGATTCTGCAAAAAGTTCTCAGAATAAAACTGGATTCACTATTGTGACATTGGGCTTCAGAAAATTTAAAAACAAACTTTCTCAACACATTTAAATATCACTTTTATTCTTATCATTTAGTCAGATCAGAAGCCAAGATAACAGCTGTCATTTCCCAAGATATATAAGTTATAACAGCTTGAAAACGTTTGTGAGCTTACAGTAAGCAGAGTTTCATCAACAACCTTACAAGGCACACAGAGAAAAGCCATTACAAGTAAGCACTGAAGTAAAGGACCTATTGAGATGCCAGGAGGTGTAATGGGTTTATGATGCCAGCCCCACAATGTATAGACCAATCAGCACTCGATGGAGCCAGCCCCACAATGTATAGACCAATCAGCACTCGATCATGCCAGCCCCACAATGTATAGACCAATCAGCACTCGATGGTGCCAGCCCCACAATGTATCAACCAATCAGCACTCGATGGAGCCAGCCCCACAATGTATAGACCAGTCAGCACTCGATGGGTTTATAGTGCCAGCCCCACAATGTATAGACCAATCAGCACTCGATGAGTGATGTGGTCAATATCAAGTGGGCTGCCTTTACTTCCCCAGACATTTCCTGCTGCCTGTTTTAGGATGGTTGACTTTGGAGCCCAAGTCAATGTTTTAGGATGGTTGACTTTGGAGCCCAGGTCAATGTTTTAGGATGGCTGACTTTGGAACCCAGGTCAATGTTTTAGGATGGTTGACTTTGGAGACCAGGTCAATGTTTTAGGATGGTTGACTTTGGAACCCAGGTCAATATTTTAGGATGGTTGACTTTGGAGCCCAAGTCAGTTTTAGGATGGTTGACTTTGGAGTCCAGGTCAATGTTTTAGGATAGTTGACTTTGGAGCCCAGGTCAATGTTTTAGGATGGTTGACTTTGGAGCCCAGGTCAATGTTTTAGGATGGTTGACTTGGAGCCAAGGTCAGTTTTAGGATGGTTGACTTTGGAGCCCAGGTCAATGTTTTAGGATTGTTGACTTTGAAGCCCAGGTCAATGTTTTAGGATTGTTGACTTTGGAGCCCAGGTCAATGTTTTAGGATGGTTGACTTTGGAACCCAGGTCAATGTTTTAGGATGGTTGACTTTGGAGCCCAGGTCAATGTTTTAGGATGGTTGACTTTGGAGCCCAGGTCAATGTTTTAGGATGGTTGCCTTTGGAGGTAATGTTTTAGGATGGTTGACTTTGGGGCCCAAGTCAATGTTTTAGGATGGTTGATTTTGGAGCCCAGGTCAATGTTTTAGGATGGTTGACTTTGGAGCCCAGGTCAATGTTTTAGGATGGTTGACTTTGGAACTCAGGTCGATGTTTTAGGATGGTTGACTTTGGAGCCCAGGTCAATGTTTTAGGATGGTTGACTTTGGAACCCAGGTCAATATTTTAGGATGGTTGACTTTGGAGCCCAAGTCAGTTTTAGGATGGTTGACTTTGGAGCCCAGGTCAATGTTTTAGGATTGTTGACTTTGGAGCCCAGGTCAATGTTTTAGGATGGTTGACTTTGGAGCCCAGGTCGATGTTTTAGGATGGTTGACTTTGGAGCCCAGGTCAATGTTTTAGGATGGTTGACATTGGAGCCCAGGTCAATGTTTTAGGGTGGTTGACTTTGGAACCCAGGTCAAAGTTTTAGGATGGTTGACTTGGAGCCAAGATCAATGTTTTAGGATGGTTGACTTGGAGCCAAGGTCAGTTTTAGGATGGTTGACTTTGGAGCCCAGGTCAATTAAAACTAGGCACTTATGTGTATTCAAATACTTGATCCCTGTGCCCGCAGGCAAGTATGCTAGTCACTTCACTGCCATGGCTACCAACCACCACTACAAACACCTTATTTTATTGTAAGAGAACAGCTGTAATAGAAAGTTGATCAAATACAAGTTTGCCAAGTAACAACAGCCTTCCCAGTCACACTCCAAGAGAACAGTGCTTTGCAAACCCCAACAGGTGAAACTTAAATATTCAAAGAATATTATCCTGCAACAAACCAATAACACTGCAAGTTATGTTGTCTGTCATTACTACTTCAAAGAAGAAAGTCCTTTACTATTATCACCATCCTAGTAAGTGAAAAAAAAGACATTTTTAGTCAGTCCGTGGTCATAGAGCCACTCAGTTTTATCATAATCAACATCAAACAAAAGAAGAAGAAGCATTATCAACAAACTGTATTTACTGTGGAAATGTCAACAGCTTTACTATTATTCATAATGGTGTATTACATTAATGTCTGTTACAAAGAATAGCAATTTCTAGTTTATTACACAAGAGCACATAACTCAGGATATTTCATCACTAGTTAAACAAAGTTAGCTAAACAAGTCAACCCAGTGGATTGTGAAATATGATAAACTAAACTATGATTTTACACCAGAAAATATCACAAACACAAAGCAAACAAATGTTACACTTATTCATGAAAACCTGGGACAGTTCAGTCGGCATCACTATTTCCCTGTCAGACTGTGGCTGTAACAGTTGCCAAAGTACATGTGATGGACTAGTGTGGCAATATTATAATTTTGTGTGGGCTTCTAATTAGTTGTGACAGTCATCATTATATGTAAATGTTTTTTTTGTTTTTTTTTCCCGCGTTTCCATCCTGTTTCAGGATATTGTGGTCAACACCAGCATCTTTCATCTGTATGTTGATTCCTAGGCTAGATTACGCTCATCAGCACGCCACGACTTTCTGAGCGACCGGCTCCATACACTCATAAGTCACTTTTGCGATTCGAACCACTGCTAATTCTCGTCGCATCACGTGACGAGAGTATTCGGGGTTAGCAGAGAAAGCTGCTAACCTCTCGGCCATGGACTGAAATTATGGGCACCGCTACACAATTGTATATATGTAGTATCTATTATACACACAATAGAGAACTGGTTTACACTGGTTGTCAGGGCAGGGAAGACCAGCCAGGAGTCTCCGTGGCAAAGTGGTCAAGCCATCTGCCCTGGACTTCAAGGTTGTGGGTTCGATTCCGGCCCGCATCCTTTGGTTCACAAGAGCATTTTTTTTTCCAGAGACTTCTGAGGGTCGTCGCTTAAGCTACAGAGTTTGTGCTTTGTGCGACGCTTTCCGCTCTGTGGAAAGAGATTGAACCATATGGGATAAAAACCCGGTGCAATGAAGTCGACTTTTCAGACCGGCCAAGCAAACATAGTTGGCCACCATCACCTTCATTGAGTTATCTATCAGAGATATTTTGGCACATGCTTTGTGCCTGTCTATCATTAGAGACATTGAGTTATCTACCAGAGATATTTTGGTACATGCTCTGTGCCTGTCTATCATTAGAGACATTGAGTTATCTACCAGAGATATTTTGGCACATGCTTTGTGCCTGTCCATCATTAGAGACATTGAGTTATCTACCAGAGATATTTTGGCACATGCTTTGTGCCTGTCCATCATTAGAGACATTGAGTTATCTACCAGAGATATTTTGGTACATGCTTTGTGCCTGTCCATCATTAGAGACATTGAGTTATCTACCAGAGATATTTTGGCACATGCTTTGTGCCTGTCCATCATTAGAGACATTGAGTTATCTACCAGAGATATTTTGGCACATGCTTTGTGCCTGTCCATCATTAGAGACATTGAGTTATCTACCAGAGATATTTTGGCACATGCTTTGTGCCTGTCCATCATTAGAGACATTGAGTTATCTACCAGAGATATTTTGGCACATGCTTTTGACCAGTCTATGTTCCCTGTCACTAGAGAGATCTTTGGATGGTGCCACCCTGTCAATGTTGAATTAATATTTCTAAGAATGATAAGGTGTCATTATGTTCATAGTCAACAGACAAAGAAAAGTTCCCGTGGACTTGGTTCATGATGGAGTGGAATGATTCAGCCTGTTGTCTGGTTTCTGGGATGAACAATATATCATCTACATACCAGCAGTACAGAACTAGGTCCTTAATATTTGAGGCTCTTTGTTTTTCTGAGTGCACCATGAAGACGTCTGCTAGAATGGGATCTAGAGGAAACCTACTGGCCACTCTGTCAATTTGATGGTACCATTTTTAACGAAAAATGAATTTAATATTAGTTGTGCACAGCAGCAGTAATTTCTTGAATGTGGATGTCGGTAGGCTGGTCCGATTTAAAAAAAAAAACAAAACAAACAAACAAACTTTCCACGTCATTCAACCAGCTTTATCAGCTTTGGTTATAATTTTGGAGATTCATGGTCCGGATTTAGAAGATTTTTATCTCTGTGTGTTTCAGCTGACATTTTGATGCAGCAAAGTCTGCCTGTGACGTCAGCTAGGGTTTTGGCCAGTGGGTTTTACTTTGTGTCTGTTTCTTCCTGCTTTTCCGTTTGTCAGTGTTGTCCCCCAGCTCATCTGTTTTGAGTGGATGTAGTCATTTGAAGGACTCATCCTTTGGTTTATTTGCTTTGTTTCCTGTTTTGATGTTTCTCTGTGCCTGAACAATGAACAGTGCTGCCATCCGAAAGACTGCCACATTTTCAGGTAGTTTCGTTCATTCAAATATCTCTTTGTAATCTTTGGGAGTCTCCGTGGTGAAGTGATCAAGCCATTTGACTCGGGCTCCGAAGGTTGTGGGTTTGAAACCGGGCCGCGTCCTTCGGTTCACGAGTTAAATTTTTTGGAGACTCCTGTGGGTTGTTGCTAGAGCTACGGAGTTCGTACTTTGTGCGACGCTTTCCACGCTGTGGAAAGAGACCGAGCCATATGGGATAAAACCCGGTGCAATGAAGTCGACCCTGTCGACTTTTTAAGCGGCTTTTTTGTAATCTTTGATAAATTTATCTCTATGCTTTTGTCATCTTTCAGGGTAAAAATTGGTTTACACTTGAATGTGTTGATCATTGTGAATGGGTTTTGGTTTCATCTTAAGGTTTCTCTGTGGAATTTTGGCATGGCTTCAGCTTGAGGTTTCTCAGTTGCCTTTGGTGTGGCTGTTGGCTTGTTTTGGATTAGCTCCCTGTTGATTTTTAGCCGGTAAGGTGTGGAGCTTTTTCTGTCCGGGGCAAAAAGAAAAAGAACCTGCACAGTTTGTGGCGACTGCACTAGCCATGTGGCCTTAATTCACCAGGCTCAAGACCCCTGTCCTACATCGCAAGGTACTATAGGCAGTAAATGACAGATTTTTTTCCTCTTTCTGTGTGAATCGCTTGTAGTATGTCTTCATGTTCTTTCTTTATCTAAGCCATGCATTTCACCTCTTGTTGGATGCTGCGCTGGATTTCTTTCATTTCTTCCAGAAGTCTTGTGTTGCTGCAGGTGTCTTGTTCTTGGTTATTTCATTGGTTGGCTTCTGTGTCAGGATTTTATTGATTTGTTTCATTAGATCAGCTATCTGGTCTTGAAGCTGGTCTGTGTCAGGAGTTTATTGATTTGTTTCATTAGATCAGCTATCTGGTCTTGAAGCTGGTTTTTGTCATCTTGTGAAATGCCTGTGGCTGTCTCACACCACCATTCTGCTCCCTTCAATGGTGTGTTTGTTGTTATGGCTAGTCTTATGGTGTCTCTGTGTCTTTGGAGGCACGGGCAGTTCAGGTATTTTGTTCTGTGTTTGCCAAGGCAGTTTACACACTTTCTATTATCGTTAGACTTCTAAAAGTCCTTGTCCTGTTTGGCCAGCAGACATTCGTTGAAAGTATGGTCTTCGGTGCAGTATCGGCAGATGTTTGTCTTGATGCGACATGTTGTTTTACTGTGATAGGTCATCTGGCACAGAGAGCTGTGTAATTCTAACAATAAAGCATTCAGGCTGTTGTTGTTTCTTGTCTTTCATCACTATGGTCATCTGCCGTATGTCAGTTATTTTACTATGGTGTCTTACTCCTCAGTCTGCTTTTGGGAAGTCTTTGATCTTGTTTGTGGTGGGTTGTCGTCACCTTTCCCAGTGGTCACTTCATTTGTGGCTTCTGGAAGGTTTCCTTCTTTCGGCAGTGATTGTGGCACATTGATACAGCTAGTAGACAGATTCTTTCCCCCACCCCTAAATTCTTGGTGTCTGTAGCGGCTTCTTCACTTCTATTCTTGAACATTGGGCGTCTTCTAGTTTTAGGCTTGGAGCGTGTCATCATTCTCTCATCCCTCGTATCTGATGTCTTAAACAGTTGGGTCACTTGTTCTCCATATGGCTCCGCATGCAAACACAGATGATGATCACTGTTTCTTCCATGGGAAAGTCGGTGAAAATAGGGGCTATATCTATCGACGCCACATGCTTTAAGGTCAATAGTATCCAGTAGTTTGACTAGTTCAAATAACTATTTTAATATTAAGGGTTTGAATGATTGTCATGTGGCTTAGCAATTTCTGCAAGCTATTTCACCATCCTGTGTTGGACAGAGTTGAGTATAGATTAAATTAATCTCGGTGGTACCCCAGGCTTGTGCAATTTAGGAAGGCCACACAGTTGGGCTTTTATGAGCCCTGTGGAATGAGTAACTGTGCAATCACCTCACTGATGAATTTACTATCTAAAAGTGACTGAATATCTTTCCTCACCTTTGCACCCAATTCCTCAGGGTTGCTGGCTTTAGGATCTAAGTAAAATTTGGCTGGAGTCGATAAAATGTCTTCTATTTTGTTGTAAGCATCAAATACGCGATTCCTGAGATGTTGTGAATAGCTTGGATTGTCAGAGTAATTTAATAAGGATTGCCTGGAAGAGGCTAATGCAAGTAGAACATTTTATACAACTATCAGAAAGAGACAATGGCATTCTTTAGTACTGTGATGAGAAGAGAAGCGTGGGGAAGCATTGTGATGACTAGAAAGATCAATGGATAAAGACACATGGGCAGACCAAGAGATGATGCTGGATGAACTTATGGTGACATTGAGAGATTGGAGTCAATCCTTTCTAGGGACCAAGATCTGAGGAGATACATAAACATCTATGGTAGTTGGCAGGGCAACTTATGTTTCTTCAGATTGCCAGCTACAGTAAAAGAAGCACCACAAACATCACACTTGTAAAGTTTCTCTTCTGTATGTGTTCTCTTATGTTTCTTCAGATTACCAGCTACAGTAAAAAAAACATCACAATCATCACACTTGTAAGGTTTCTCTCCTGTATGTGTTCTCTTGTGAGCCTTCAGGTGGTCAGCTACAGTAAAAGAAGTATCACAATTATCAAATCTGTTAGGTTTCTCTCCTGTATGTGTTCTCTTGTGGTATTTCAAACTGCTATCTTGAGTAAAAGAAACACCACAGACACCACACATGTAAGGTCTCTCTCCTGTATGCTTTCTCTTATGTTTCTTCAAACTGCCAGCTTCAGTAACAGAAGCATCACAAATATCACACTTGTATGTGTTCTCTCATGTTCCTTTAGGCTGCTAGCTTCAGTAAAAGAAGCACCTAAATCATCACACTTGTAAGGCTTCTCCTCAGTATGTGTTCTCTCATGTGCCTTCAGACTGCTTGAGTAAAAGAAGCACTACAAACATTATACTTGTAAGGTTTCTCTCCTGTATGTGTTTTCTTGTGGTATCTCAAACTATTAGCATGAGTAAAAGAAGCACCACAAAAATCACACTTGTACGGTTTTTCTCCTGTATGTGTTCTCTTATGTTCCTTCAGACCACCAGCTTGAGTAAAAGAAGCACTACAAACATCACACTTGTAAGGTTTCTCTCCTGTATGTGTTCTCTTGTGAATCTTCAAGTGGCCAGCTTGAGTAAAAGAAGCACCACAATCATCACACTTGTATGGTTTTTCTCCTGTATGTGTTCTCATGTGAGTCTTCAAACTGTCAACTTGAGTAAAAGAAGCACCACAATCATCACACTTGTAAGGTTTCTCTCCTGTATGTGTTCTCATGTGAGTCTTCAGTCTGTCTGCTCGAGTAAAAGAAGCACCACAAACATCACACTTGTAAGGTTTATCTCCTGTATGTGTTCTCATGTGAGTCTTCAGACAGTCAGCTTGAATAAAAGAAGCACCACAAACATCACACTTGTAAGGTTTCTCTCCTGTGTGTGTTCTCTTGTGTATATTCAGGCTGCTAGCTTAAGTAAAAGAAGCACTACAAACATTACACTTGTAAGGTTTTTCTCCTGTATGTGTTCTCATGTGAGTCTTCAGACCACCAGCTTGAGTAAAAGAAGCACCACAAACATCACACTTGTATGGTTTTTCTCCTGTATGTGTTCTCATGTGAGTCTTCAGACTGTCAGCTTGAGTAAAAGAAGCACCACAAACATCACACTTGTAAGGCTTCTCCTCAGTATGTGTTCTCTCATGTTCCTTCAGACTGCTTGAGTAAAAGAAGCACTACAAACATTATACTTGTAAGGTTTCTCTCCTGTATGTGTTTTCTTGTGGTATCTCAAACTATTAGCATGAGTAAAAGAAGCACCGCAAACATCACACTTGTACGATTTTTCTCCTGTATGTGTTCTCTTATGTTCCTTCAGACCACCAGCTTGAGTAAAAGAAGCACTACAAACATCACACTTGTAAGGTTTCTCTCCTGTATGTGTTCTCTTGTGGTATTTCAAACTGCTATCTTGAGTAAAAGAAACACCACAGACACCACACATGTAAGGTCTCTCTCCTGTATGCTTTCTCTTATGTTTCTTCAAACTGCCAGCTTCAGTAACAGAAGCATCACAAATATCACACTTGTATGTGTTCTCTCATGTTCCTTTAGGCTGCTAGCTTCAGTAAAAGAAGCACCTAAATCATCACACTTGTAAGGCTTCTCCTCAGTATGTGTTCTCTCATGTGCCTTCAGACTGCTTGAGTAAAAGAAGCACTACAAACATTATACTTGTAAGGTTTCTCTCCTGTATGTGTTTTCTTGTGGTATCTCAAACTATTAGCATGAGTAAAAGAAGCACCACAAAAATCACACTTGTACGGTTTTTCTCCTGTATGTGTTCTCTTATGTTCCTTCAGACCACCAGCTTGAGTAAAAGAAGCACTACAAACATCACACTTGTAAGGTTTCTCTCCTGTATGTGTTCTCTTGTGAATCTTCAAGTGGCCAGCTTGAGTAAAAGAAGCACCACAATCATCACACTTGTATGGTTTTTCTCCTGTATGTGTTCTCATGTGAGTCTTCAAACTGTCAACTTGAGTAAAAGAAGCACCACAATCATCACACTTGTAAGGTTTCTCTCCTGTATGTGTTCTCATGTGAGTCTTCAGTCTGTCTGCTCGAGTAAAAGAAGCACCACAAACATCACACTTGTAAGGTTTATCTCCTGTATGTGTTCTCATGTGAGTCTTCAGACAGTCAGCTTGAATAAAAGAAGCACCACAAACATCACACTTGTAAGGTTTCTCTCCTGTGTGTGTTCTCTTGTGTATATTCAGGCTGCTAGCTTAAGTAAAAGAAGCACTACAAACATTACACTTGTAAGGTTTTTCTCCTGTATGTGTTCTCATGTGAGTCTTCAGACCACCAGCTTGAGTAAAAGAAGCACCACAAACATCACACTTGTATGGTTTTTCTCCTGTATGTGTTCTCATGTGAGTCTTCAGACTGTCAGCTTGAGTAAAAGAAGCACCACAAACATCACACTTGTAAGGCTTCTCCTCAGTATGTGTTCTCTCATGTTCCTTCAGACTGCTTGAGTAAAAGAAGCACTACAAACATTATACTTGTAAGGTTTCTCTCCTGTATGTGTTTTCTTGTGGTATCTCAAACTATTAGCATGAGTAAAAGAAGCACCGCAAACATCACACTTGTACGATTTTTCTCCTGTATGTGTTCTCTTATGTTCCTTCAGACCACCAGCTTGAGTAAAAGAAGCACTACAAACATCACACTTGTAAGGTTTCTCTCCTGTATGTGTTCTCTTGTGAATCTTCAAGTGGCCAGCTTGAATAAAAGAAGCACCACAATCATCACACTTGTATGGTTTTTCTCCTGTATGTGTTCTCATGTGAGTCTTCAGTCTGTCTGCTTGAGTAAAAGAAGCACCACAAACATCACACTTGTAAGGTTTCTCTCCTGTATGTGTTCTCATGTGAGTCTTCAGATGGTCAGCTTTAATAAAAGAAGCACCACAAACATCACACATGTAAGGTTTCTCTCCTGTATGTGTTCTCTTGTGAGTCTTCAAGTGGTAAGCTTGAGTAAAAGAAGCACCACAAACATCACACTTGTATGGTTTTTCTCCTGTATGTGTTCTCATGTGAGTCTTCAGACTGTTAGCTTGAGTAAAAGAAGCACCACAAACATCACACTTGTAAGGTTTTTCTCCTATATGTGTTCTCATGTGAGTCTTCAGACTGCAAGCTTGAGTAAAAGAAGCACTACAAACATCACACTTGTAAGGTTTCTCTCCTGTATGCGTTCTCATGTGAGTCTTCAGATGGTCAGCTTTAATAAAAGAAGCACCACAAACATCACATATGTAAGGTTTCTCTCCTGTATGTGTTCTCATGTGAGTCTTCAGTCTGTCTGCTCGAGTAAAAGAAGCACCACAAACATCACACTTGTAAGGTTTCTCTCCTGTATGTGTTCTCTTGTGAATCTTCAAGTGGCCAGCTTGAATAAAAGAAGCACCACAATCATCACACTTGTATGGTTTCTCTCCTGTATGTGTTCTCATGTGAGTCTTCAGTCTGTCTGCTTGAGTAAAAGAAGCACCACAAACATCACACTTGTAAGGTTTCTCTCCTGTATGTGTTCTCATGTGAGTCTTCAGATGGTCAGCTTTAATAAAAGAAGCACCACAAACATCACACATGTAAGGTTTCTCTCCTGTATGTGTTCTCATGTGAGTCTTCAGTCTGTCTGCTCGAGTAAAAGAAGCACCACAAACATCACACTTGTAAGGTTTCTCTCCTGTATGTGTTCTCTTGTGAATCTTCAAGTGGCCAGCTTGAATAAAAGAAGCACCACAATCATCACACTTGTATGGTTTCTCTCCTGTATGTGTTCTCATGTGAGTCTTCAGTCTGTCTGCTCGAGTAAAAGAAGCACCACAAACATCACACTTGTAAGGTTTCTCTCCTGTATGTGTTCTCATGTGAGTCTTCAGATGGTCAGCTTTAATAAAAGAAGCACCACAAACATCACACTTGTACGGTTTTTCTCCTGTATCTGTTCTCATGTGAGTCTTCAGACAGTTAGCTTGAATAAAAGAAGCACCACAAACATCACACTTGTAAGGTTTCTCTCCTGTGTGTGTTTTCTTGTGGTATCTCAATGTCAAAGACTGAAGCATAGAGGTCCGAGGTCTGCCTCAAGATAGAAGACCACCGGGAAGAGTGGTCAACCTCAAGCAGATCAGAGGTAACACAGTGCCCCGGTATGAGGGCAGGGTAGGTGATAGGAAGGGGGACTATTAAATAGTTCTCTCATGAGACACGGAGGCGTCGACCAGATAGTTAGTACTCTGGTCACGGCAGTATCACGCCTACGTGATAGCCACAGAGAAGTGGATTGCCACTCAATAGGAGACGGCTGCTATAAGCGTGCTGAGTGTGACAGCACGCAAAAAGGCGAAGGACGCACAAGGTCCTTCCGCGTGCTGTGTAGCCATGCGAGGAGAAGAATCAGACTGGGGACTGACTTCTTAGCGAGCGCACCGTTTAGTGTCGATAGGGGTTTCTGTAGCCAAGTAGATAGAGATTAGCAATAGGCTTAGGAAACTAGTGATAGGCAATGCTGTGGCTTTGTCTGTGATTTGATAGCGACTGTTTTGTAAATGTAAAGAGCCAACGGCAAATAAAATGTATCATCCATTTCCTCTCACACGACTTGCAAGTTCCTTGTGTGGTGCGAGAGAAGTAATCCTATGACGCCTGAAACATCAGTTGCTGACAGGCGAGGATTAAAGTGGTGTCAGAAGTGGGATTTGGACAAATGTTCAAGCTATTACACTCACCCACGGCTCTAGACTAAGGTTACTAGTAGTGAATTACAAGGTATAATTTGTGTCAGTGACTGATGACGTGTGAAGACTAGAACAAGTTGCGAGCTGAGCTGTGCCTATCGTGACAAAATAATGTTTATTTGTGTTTAATTAAATATCGTATACTTATATTCATGTGTTCTTCGAAGTTGTAAGTATTGATATTATGTATTTCTTGCATTTATTTATGTAATTATCTATTTGTTTATGAATAATTATCAAAAATGATTCATGGCGGAGCGATACACATGTCGGCGACATTATCAATTTGTGCAAGCTAAAAATAGCGCTGCGCCTCTGACGTATTGCGACTGACAAACAGTTGTTTTACGCCATTTGCATTCAGCATCTGATTGTTTACAAATCGCCAAGCTGCTGCCCGCCTGAATCTGTGCTTTATATTAACTATTATTTGTTTATTTAAGTTAATGAATGAATATATTTATTTATTTAAACAGTATTATTATATTTATATTTATTTCAAAGCAGTTATTGCATTTTTTTTCGTACTTTTTCTATTTGTTTACCGTCGCGATGGCACTACTTTCTGGCTATGCAAATTAGACTTGGTCTGCACAACACTTCCATAGATTAAACTAGAGTAGAAACGAAAGGCATAAAACGTTAGAACGAAGACAGGACATCGACATTTAATATTAATTAATTTACATTGTATTTGTCCGGGGGCATGTCATTGTGATCGTACCAATTTGTCGAAAGTAATATGTCGTTTGCAATTTGTTAATTGTTGCTGCTCTTGTGAACCAGGGTGAACAACAGCCGAATAGTAAAGTAACTCGTGTGTATGCCGCAGTGCCAAACAATTAGACCTGAGTTGCCAAACGATTGTCCCTGATTTTCTGGAACATTAAGATGAGTATACTCAACGTATTTGGCATGCAATGTGATTAATAATGCATCTCTTTTTCAGCGTGTGATGCATTAGCATATTTTTGTGCTCTGTTTTTCAAGATAAAATTTTCCATGTTATAAACTAAGAGTACAATTGGTAGTACTCAGAGATTAAGAAACATAACATATCTAAGATAAATAAGTGATTAAAGAGGTCAGCGCCTGTTAACGCTAGCTAATTACCCAACAACATGGCTACTTTAGCTGATTTCATAAAAGCAGGTAAAGAGTTACAATACACAGGAAAGGAGCTAGAACAATATGCTGATCAAAAATTTAAAGAAGCAAAAGATGCTGAGAGAGCTGAACGGATACGAAAAGAGGATGCGGAGAGAGATGAACGTGCACGAGAAAGACAACACCAGATAGAACTAACTGAGATTACAAAACATAAAGAATTAGAATTAAAACAGAAGCAGTTAGAACATGATAAGGAAATTAAACAGAAGGAATTAGAGTTAAAACAAAAGCAGTTAGATCAGGAGAAAGAACTAAAGCAAAAAGAGATAGATGAAATGGCAAGAGTTAAGGAAAAACAAATACAAGTAGAATCAGAAACACAGTTAAAGATGAAAGGAATGGATGTAGACTCACACGCAGAGATCTCTGCTACTAAACTAAAAAGTCAACAAGAAGAAAATAAGTTCAATAAATACAAAAATATTATTAAACCATTCTGTAAAGAAGATTCCATATCAGCCTGGACAGAAAATGTCGAGTATCAGTTTAAATACCACCAAGTTCCAATAGAGATGTGGGCTATGATTTATATGAAGAACCTGAGTGGTGAGCCCCTTAAGGTGATAGAATCTATACCAACTGATCTTAGATCTAACTATCAGTACTGTGACGTAATAGACAGTCTCCCCCTTTATTTTTGCTTAAATTACAGTGCAGATCATATTTTTCATTATAAATATATCTAGGAAAACGATCTTTTCCCTATTTTCCTATGTTTGTAGATATCTATAAATATGCCTGTATTATTGGCGAGAATTTAATATATTTAATCTCCTGTAAACCTAGTGAATATTCTAGTGTTTTTAAAATATATATTATACAGTATATTATAGAACTATTAGTTATGCATGCCTTCTGCCCCAGCGCAAGTTTGGCTGAATAACATATTCAGTTTTAGCCTGCGACCCGGGTGGCAACACGAGAATCTGCCTGGCCAGTTGTTGTCAGCCGGCAGATCGTCCTTTTGGTCGACTAACTCGAAGCGGTAGGACACAGGCGCCGATACTAGCTGTAAAAAGACATATTGCAACAAAATAATCCAGGCTCTAGTTAGCCGATATTTGGGAATAGCAAATTGCGAATCAAATTGATACCTAAAAGTACTATTTACACGGCTAGTGGCACTGTTCCCCCGTGGAGAGGTTTAATCACCACATTTTGGAAGAAGTTCTGCACCTTCTTTGGTGGTACCATGAGCCAGCAACTTGCAGCAACGCATACTTACCAGTCGTGAACACCATGTCTATTGCCGGAGAGTGAATCCGCAACCTGAACTGGAACATCACCTGAGTTGACAAGCCGGACCCAAATCTTGAGCTGAGTGGCCAACCTCCTCGGCTGACACCTTTAGCCTGCCAACTTAGTCTAGGATTTGATTGCCTACACACTAGGGCAACAGACTTTTACCTGCCACAGTATTTCATTAAATTAATAGTTATATGTGATACCAGAAACATACTTAGTCTGTTGCTGTTATACTCTAATTTAATATTAGGATACTGAGAGAGAGAAGGAATGCAAGTTGTAACTTTATATTTGTACTCTTCCTCCATGTTGTGAGAATGGATCAGTTAAAGGGGGCTCTTTAATTTTTGCAGGCATTCGTCGCCAGATTCATTAAGCCTACTGTCTAGAATTATTCCTAGTACGGTTGTTCGCTTTACCTATCTGTGCCTGAACACTGTCTGAAGACCTGGTCATTCCTGGGACAGTTCCGAATCGTACTTCCTAGTTCGAGCCATTTCGGCCTCTTCTTCGACAGTGATTAGTCTTTCGGAATCCTGAAAGTCTATTGGTTGCTATTTCTGATCCTTGTCTGTCAAAATAGACAACATTACGCGACAAGTACATCCATGATAGGATAATGCAACACTTTTTACTTGATGCCCCAGGGTATCAGGCTCAGTTCTCAAATTTAAAACCAAAACCTAGTGAGACTTTCATTGATTACGTCTCAAATGTCCAAAGTGTACTAGATAGGTGGCTTAAGGCAGCGAACATGGGAAAAGACTTTGACAGACTTAATAATTTAATAGCCATGGATAAAGTCATATCAACTATACCATCTCCTTTTGCTAAATTCCTGCAGCAGTCAGACATTGAGACCATAGAACAATTTGAAAAGAAAGGCTCTGCATATTTTTCCTCAAATAGAGATATTTTTAAGACATCAAGTAGCGACTCTGAAATAGTTTCTTTTGTAAAGGACCAACCTAAATACTATCAGAGTAATAGAAAACCATTTCATAAAGTCGACAAGAAAGATAAGAAGGTGTCGAAATGTGTCTACTGTCAACTTTTGCATGACACATATTCTATGTGTGATAAATCGCCTAACTATCCTGCACATCTTGAAAATGTCATTAAGAAGCAACAAAACAAAAGAACTGCATACAGGCGTGCAGTCAAATGCTTCTTCTGTTCCAGCTATGGCCATTATTCAAATAAGTGCCTGGGGCGCCAACGTATGAAAGCCAACAATGCTATTTTGATTGATACATCTTCTGATAGTGGTAGTGAGACTGAGTGTGAAGTTGAAAATGAATTACCTTTTAACCAATCTGAAGATGTGTGTTGTGTAAACGATATATTAAGCTTTGACAGTTGTGAGCGATGTCACCAATTTCATGCAGACGGAAAATTAGAATGTGGACGTACAGTACCATTCTCAAATGAGAGTGTAAATGCAGCATTAGCCTCCAGAGGCAATTTGGTGTTCCACAATGCAATGGTCAACGACAGACCATGCCAATGTTTGCTGGACAGCGACAACACCCTTATTGGTCTTAGAAAGGAACTGGTGAGTCCAAATGATTATACAGGTGACTCGGTCAAATGCCGAACTTTTTCGGGTAACATTGAAATTTACCCTTTGGCCAAAGCCCGTATTAACACTCCTTTCCTTTCTGGTACCTTTACTTGTGCAATACTTGACAACCCTTGTACTGACTTAATTTTGGGTTGCTTATCCCAATTGAAACAATGCACTAGCGATGAAATAGCTGCATGGGAAAGATTAAATGCAGCTAATGCAACAACCAGAGCAGACACTATGAAACATCAAGACACACTACAAGATGAGAGACTACTGTTGCTATCACCAACTAGCACAGATGATACCACCAGACAAAAATTCATAGAACAGCAGAAAGCTGATCCTAGTGTGTTCCATATTTAAAATTATTGAAAGAAAGAGCCAAAGTGACAAAAAACGCATCATGGTTCTTTAGACTTAGTAATGGTATTCTTACTAGGTATTATACAACTGGTAACCATGAGATTCAGCAAACGGTGTTACCTGTACAACACCGCCTAACTGTGCTAAAGATTGCACATGAGTCACCGTTTGCTGGTCACCTTGCATATGACAAAACCAGGGCCAGAATTCAGGCTCATTTTTATTGGCCAGGTTTTTGTAATGATATAAAAGTATTTTGTCGTTCTTGTAATGTCTGTCAACAACTAGTACGTAAGGGTAAACATCCTACAGCTGAAGTACAACCTTCTACACTGGCTTCTAGGCCATTTGAGAGTGTTGCGGTAGATATTGTTGGACCCCTGAATCAGGTGTCCAGCAAAGGAAATCGCTTCATATTAACGATGGTCGACCTAAGTTCAAGGTGGGTTGAGGCAGTAGCTTTGAAATACATCACCTCCAAAGATGTTGCCAATGTATTTCTACACCTGTTCTCACGATTCGGATTTCCACGTACCATCTTATCCGATCGTGGAATTCAATTCATATCGGCTGCAACGCAAGCCCTTACAAAAATGTTAGGGATTAAACAGCATTTTACAACAGCGTACCATCCAGCCAGCAATGGTATAGTAGAGAAAATTAACGGAGATCTTAAGCATATGCTGGCTAATGTAACAGCAGAAAACCCAGCTGATTGGGATACACTGTTACCAACAGTGCTGTTCGCCTATCGGGAGATTCCCCATTCAAGCACGGGTTTCTCACCGTTTGAATTAGTATACGGGGCTAACCCACGTGGACCCCTAACCATTTATCATCAGGTAATAACTAATTCCATCGAAATTCCAACCCCAAAAACACCTTATGAAATGGTGACAGAAACACGAGATAAAATAATGAAATCGTGTATCATAGCTAAGGCAGCTTTGGAGAGGAAGGGTCAAATCTACCGCCAATACGCAAACAAAGGTGCGAGAACAATTGATCTTGAACCAGATCAAGACATACTTTTGTTACTTCCAGACAAACGAAATTTATTATTGACCTCATGACAGGGGCCATTCAAGGTGGTACGAAAAATTTCAGATGTCGACTATGAAATATCGATAAACGGACACTTAAAGATATTTCATGTCAACATGTTGAAACCCTACTTTTCACGACAAGAGACAGAAGTAGAGACAGACGAACACAGTGCACCCATACCTAGTGATGAGACGACAGACGTACACAACGCAACTACACTAGTTAGCGAGACTGGCAAATCCGACGATGTCCATACACTTAGTGAGATTACAGAAAACGCACTTAGCACCACTACCGTACTGAATCAGGTAGACGACGACGGAATGGAACTACCTGTTCCTATTGTAGACAAGACTGCGACATTAGATAGCATACGGATAGAACAGGGACTAACAGACGTTCAACGACGACAATTAATAGAATTAGTGACGGAGTATAAAGACATATTTTCTGACATTCCAGGTAGGACGGACAGAATCGAGCACTCCATTCTTCTTTCGGACTCTAAGCCTATAAAATGCAGGCCGTACTCTATCCCACTCAGCTATAGAGAGAATCTAAATAAGGAAATTCTTAATTTAGAAGCTAGTGGGATCATCCAGAAATCTACATCTAAGTACTCCTTTCCAATCGTCCTAGTTAAGAAAAAAGACTCCACAATTCGTCTGTGTGTGGACTATAGAAAGCTCAACAACGTCACTAAGATCGACGCAGAACCAATTCCTTCCTGCGAAGATCTTATTCTTGACATGTCCACCTCCAAAATCTTTTCTAAATTAGATCTTACTAAGGGATATTGGCAGGTCCCTATGCAAACTCAATCCATTCATCTTACTGCTTTTTCAACACCTTTAGGACTTTACGAGTGGCGTTTTCTTCCTTTCGGACTTCGAAACGCTCCTGCCACTTTTGTACGTTTGACTAGAGATCTACTTCATGGAGTGACGAATACAGTGACGTATATAGATGATATATGTGTCCATACAGATGACTGGACAACACACTTACTGAAACTAAGACATGTCTTCGATAGGTTGCGACTCTTCGGTCTCACTGTCAAACCGAGCAAAGTTGAATTGGGCCTACAAGAAATTGATTTTTTGGGTCATGTCATTTCACAAGGTCAACTAAAAACTGACAATAGAATTATTACCAAAATTATGAACCTGACCATGCCAACAACAAAGAAGCAGGTCAGAAGCCTTTTGGGTTTAGTAAATTACTATAGCAAGTTTATACCAAACTTATCGGAAATTACAAGTGTATTTTCAAATGTTTTAAAAGCATCTGTAAAATTAGATGTCAAAGATGCATTATTAATTTCTGCATTGTCAAAATTGAAAATCCTGTTTAGTAATGTACCAATCCTCCGCTTGCCTAATCCTAGGCTCGTTTATTATCTTAGGACAGATGCCAGCAGGATCTCCATCGCTGCAGTACTAGGCCAATTTTATGATGGCATCTTCCATCCGATTTGCTACGTGAGCCGCAAGATCACACCTGCTGAGTCCAGATATTCCATATCAGAGTTGGAAGCCCTAAGCGTCATCTATGCGGTGAGGAAGCTGCATCGATTTCTAGTGGGTGTTCACTTCGTTGTCCAGACAGACAACTCCCCAATCACGGTCATACAAAGTGGTGTGCATCGGAATGACCGTATATACAGGTGGTCGTTAATACTACAAAATTATACTTTTAGTATAGAGCATATTAAGGGTAAGGACAACATTCTGGCAGATACCCTTAGTCGACCATCTGAGGTAGAAATACCAGATATCCCACATGAGAGTGTAGAGTAATAGAGGTTAAATTAGTTCATTAGAATAGTCTATATGAAATATTGTATAAATACATAGACATTATGTTCTGAACTATGTACTAAGAACAGGGAACTACTATGTGTCCGTAGACAGCAAGAGAAGAACTGTACTCCGTGAACCAGTATATCACCGTGTGAACTAAGACAGCTCGTTACATACTAAGCTCCATATATGTTCCGGTGAATCGTCTGTGTTAAGCAAGGAAAAACAGTGTCAGAACAGTACATAAATCTACGACACCAGCAAACTCTACAGGTGCAATACACATAGGACACAAGTATGACTGTGTAATGTATTTAATATACCCAGGACAATTGTGTATATATACTATGCCAATGAAAGCAATTTCTAAACATTAGGGCAACGACTAACCTGAGGTATTTAAATACCATGTATATATAAACTCATTGTGATATGTATTATAACGTTTTAATATAGTGATAAATTATAGTTAGATTAGGTCACTCTAAGATACATTTAGAGTTAGGAAATATGATAGTTTTCATTTTTTAGTAGTTTAGATAGATCATTAATTTACCCACTTACTTAACTTAAAAGTAGATTAGGATAGTAATTTAAACGTAATAACATCTAATTATAAACTAGGATAAAAAGTTTAGATAGTAATAGTACCATTTAGTTTGTTACATTTCACTTTGGTTCATTTCACTAGAGTTCATGCCATCTTAATGAACCAGTCCATTTAACAAACTTGTTCATTTACTATTATAATTAATTTACACCGGATAGGATAAAAGAATTATACATATAAACATAACACCACACTTGTAAGGTTTCTCTCCTGTATGTGTTCTCTTGTGTTTCTTCAGACTGCAAGCTTGAGTAAAAGAAGCACCACAAACATCACACTTGTAAGGTTTCTCTCATGTATGCGTTCTCATGTGAGTCTTCGGACGGTCAGCTCGAATAAAAGAAGCATCACAAACATCACACTTGTAAGGCTTCTCCTCAGTATGTGTTCTCTCATGTTCCTTCAGACTGCTTGAGTAAAAGAAGCACTACAAACATCACACTTGTAAGGTTTCTCTCCTGTATGTGTTCTCATGTGAGTCTTCAGATGGTCAGCTTTAATAAAAGAAGCACCACAAACATCACACTTGTAAGGTTTCTCTCCTGTATGTGTTCTCATGTGAGTCTTCAGATAGTCAGCTTTAATAAAAGAAGCACCACAAACATCACACATGTAAGGTTTCTCTCCTGTGTGTGTTCTCTTGTGTATCTTCAGGCTGCTAGCTTCAGTAAAAGAAGCACTACAAACATTACACTTGTAAGGTTTTTCTCCTGTATGTGTTCTCATGTGAGTCTTCAGACCACCAGCTTGAGTAAAAGAAGCACCACAAACATCACACTTGTATGGTTTTTCTCCTGTATGTGTTCTCATGTGAGTCTTCAGACTGTCAGCTTGAGTAAAAGAAGCACCACAAACATCACACTTGTAAGGCTTCTCCTCAGTATGTGTTCTCTCATGTTCCTTCAGACTGCTTGAGTAAAAGAAGCACTACAAACATTATACTTGTAAGGTTTCTCTCCTGTATGTGTTTTCTTGTGGTATCTCAAACTATTAGCATGAGTAAAAGAAGCACCACAAACATCACACTTGTACGATTTTTCTCCTATATGTGTTCTCTTATGTTCCTTCAGACCACCAGCTTGAGTAAAAGAAGCACTACAAACATCACACTTATAAGGTTTCTCTCCTGTATGTGTTCTCTTGTGAATCTTCAAGTGGCCAGCTTGAATAAAAGAAGCACCACGATCATCACACTTGTATGGTTTCTCTCCTGTATGTGTTCTCATGTGAGTTTCAGAATGTCTGCTCGAGTAAAAGAAGCACCACAAACATCACACTTGTAAGGTTTATCTCCTGTATGTGTTCTCATGTGAGTCTTCAGACAGTCAGCTTGAATAAAAGAAGCACCACAAACATCACACTTGTAAGGTTTCTCTCCTGTGTGTGTTTTCTTGTGGTATCTCAAACTATTAGCATGAGTAAAAGAAGCACCACAAACACCGCACTTGTAAGGTTTCTCTCCTGTACGTGTTCTCTTGTGTATCTTCAGGCTGCTAGCTTCAGTAAAAGAAGCACTACAAACATTACACTTGTAAGGTTTTTCTCCTGTATGTGTTCTCATGTGAGTCTTCAGACCACCAGCTTGAGTAAAAGAAGCACCACAAACATCACACTTGTAAGGTTTCTCTCCTGTATGTGTTCTCTTGTGTTTCTTCAGACTGCAAGCTTGAGTAAAAGAAGCACCACAAACATCACACTTGTAAGGTTTCTCTCATGTATGCGTTCTCATGTGAGTCTTCAGACGGTCAGCTCGAATAAAAGAAGCACCACAAACATCACACTTGTAAGGCTTCTCCTCAGTATGTGTTCTCTCATGTTCCTTCAGACTGCTTGAGTAAAAGAAGCACTACAAACATCACACTTGTAAGGTTTCTCTCCTGTATGTGTTCTCATGTGAGTCTTCAGATGGTCAGCTTTAATAAAAGAAGCACCATAAACATCACACTTGTAAGGTTTCTCTCCTGTATGTGTTCTCATGTGAGTCTACAGATGGTCAGCTTTAATAAAAGAAGCACCACAAACATCACACTTGTATGGTTTTTCTCCTGTATGTGTTCTCATGTGAGTCTTCAGACTGTCAGCTTGAGTAAAAGAAGCACCACAAACATCACACTTGTAAGGTTTCTCTCCTTTGTGTGTTCTCTTGTGTATCTTCAGGCTGCTAGCTTCAGTAAAAGAAGCACTACAAACATTACACTTGTAAGGTGTCTCTCCTGTATGTGTTCTCATGTGAGTCTTCAGACCACCAGCTTGAGTAAAAGAAGCACCACAAACATCACACTTGTATGGTTTTTCTCCTGTATGTGTTCTCATGTGAGTCTTCAGACTGTCAGCTTGAGTAAAAGAAGCACCACAAACATCACACTTGTAAGGTTTTTCTCCTATATGTGTTCTCATGTGAGTCTTCAGACTGTCAGCTTGAGTAAAAGAAGCACTACAAACACCACACTTGTAAGGTTTCTCTCCTGTATGTGTTCTCTTGTGTTTCTTCAGACTGCAAGCTTGAGTAAAAGAAGCACCACAAACATCACACTTGTAAGGTTTCTCTCATGTATGCGTTCTCATGTGAGTCTTCAGACGGTCAGCTCGAATAAAAGAAGCATCACAAACATCACACTTGTAAGGCTTCTCCTCAGTATGTGTTCTCTCATGTTCCTTCAGACTGCTTGAGTAAAAGAAGCACTACAAACATCACACTTGTAAGGTTTTTCTCCTGTATGTGTTCTCATGTGAGTCTTCAGACCACCAGCTTGAGTAAAAGATGCACCACAAACATCACACTTGTATGGTTTTTCTCCTGTATGTGTTCTCATGTGAGTCTTCAGACTGTCAGCTTGAGTAAAAGAAGCACCACAAACATCACACTTGTAAGGCTTCTCCTCAGTATGTGTTCTCTCATGTTCCTTCAGACTGCTTGAGTAAAAGAAGCACTACAAACATTATACTTGTAAGGTTTCTCTCCTGTATGTGTTTTCTTGTGGTATCTCAAACTATTAGCATGAGTAAAAGAAGCACCACAAACATCACACTTGTACGATTTTTCTCCTGTATGTGTTCTCTTATGTTCCTTCAGACCACCAGCTTGAGTAAAAGAAGCACTACAAACATCACACTTGTAAGGTTTCTCTCCTGTATGTGTTCTCTTGTGAATCTTCAAGTGGGCAGCTTGAATAAAAGAAGCACCACAATCATCACACTTGTATGGTTTCTCTCCTGTATGTGTTCTCATGTGAGTCTTCAGTCTGTCTGCTCGAGTAAAAGAAGCACCACAAACATCACACTTGTAAGGTTTCTCTCCTGTGTGTGTTTTCTTGTGGTATCTCAAACTATTAGCATGAGTAAAAGAAGCACCACAAACATCACACTTGTAAGGTTTCTCTCCTATATGTGTTCTCATGTGAGTCTTCAGACTGTCAGCTTGAGTAAAAGAAGCACTACAAACACCACACTTGTAAGGTTTCTCTCCTGTGTGTGTTCTCTTGTGTATCTTCAGGCTGCTAGCTTCAGTAAAAGAAGCACTACAAACATTACACTTGTAAGGTTTTTCTCCTGTATGTGTTCTCATGTGAGTCTTCAGACCACCAGCTTGAGTAAAAGAAGCACCACAAACATCACACTTGTATGGTTTTTCTCCTGTATGTGTTCTCATGTGAGTCTTCAGACGGTCAGCTCGAATAAAAGAAGCACCACAAACATCACACTTGTAAGGCTTCTCCTCAGTATGTGTTCTCTCATGTTCCTTCAGACTGCTTGAGTAAAAGAAGCACTACAAACATCACACTTGTAAGGTTTCTCTCCTGTATGTGTTCTCATGTGAGTCTTCAGATGGTCAGCTTTAATAAAAGAAGCACTACAAACATCACACTTGTAAGGTTTTTCTCCTGTATGTGTTCTCATGTGAGTCTTCAGACTGTCAGCTTGAGTAAAAGAAGCACCACAAACATCACACTTGTATGGTTTTTCTCCTGTATGTGTTCTCATGTGAGTCTTCAGACTGTCAGCTTGAGTAAAAGAAGCACCACAAACATCACACTTGTAAGGTTTTTCTCCTATATGTGTTCTCATGTGAGTCTTCAGACTGTCAGCTTGAGTAAAAAAGCACTACAAACACCACACTTGTAAGGTTTCTCTCCTGTATGTGTTCTCATGTCAGTCTTCAGTCTGTCTGCTTGAGTAAAAGAAGCACCACAAACATCACACTTGTAAGGTTTCTCTCCTGTGTGTGTTCTCTTGTGTATCTTCAGGCTGCTAGCTTCAGTAAAAGAAGCACTACAAACATTACACTTGTAAGGTTTTTCTCCTGTATGTGTTCTCATGTGAGTCTTCAGACCACCAGCTTGCGTAAAAGAAGCACTACAAACATCACACTTGTATGGTTTTTCTCCTGTATGTGTTCTCATGTGAGTCTTCAGACTGTCAGCTTGAGTAAAAGAAGCACCACAAACATCACACTTGTAAGGTTTTTCTCCTATATGTGTTCTCATGAGAGTCTTCAGACTGTCAGCTTGAGTAAAAGAAGCACTACAAACACCACACTTGTAAGGTTTCTCTCCTGTATGTGTTCTCTTGTGTTTCTTCAGACTGCAAGCTTGAGTAAAAGAAGCACCACAAACATCACACTTGTAAGGTTTCTCTCATGTATGCGTTCTCATGTGAGTCTTCAGACAGTCAGCTCGAATAAAAGAAGCATCACAAACATCACACTTGTAAGGCTTCTCCTCAGTATGTGTTCTCTCATGTTCCTTCAGACTGCTTGAGTAAAAGAAGCACTACAAACATCACACTTGTAAGGTTTCTCTCCTGTATGTGTTCTCATGTGAGTCTTCAGTCTGTCTGCTCGAGTAAAAGAAGCACCACAAACATCACACTTGTAAGGTTTCTCTCCTGTATGTGTTCTCATGTGAGTCTTCAGATGGTCAGCTTTAATAAAAGAAGCACCACAAACATCACACGTGTAAGGTTTCTCTCCTGTATGTGTTCTCATGTGAGTCTTCAGATGGTCAGCTTTAATAAAAGAAGCACAACAAACATCACACGTGTAAGGTTTCTCTCCTGTATGTGTTCTCATGTGAGTCTTCAGATGGTCAGCTTTAATAAAAGAAGCACTACAAACATTATACTTGTAAGGTTTCTCTCCTGTATGTGTTTTCTTGTGGTATCTCAAACTATTAGCATGAGTAAAAGAAGCACCACAAACATCACACTTGTACGATTTTTCTCCTGTATGTGTTCTCTTATGTTCCTTCAGACCACCAGCTTGAGTAAAAGAAGCACTACAAACATCACACTTGTAAGGTTTCTCTCCTGTATGTGTTCTCTTGTGAATCTTCAAGTGGCCAGCTTGAATAAAAGAAGCACCACAATCATCACACTTGTATGGTTTCTCTCCTGTATGTGTTCTCATGTGAGTCTTCAGTCTGTCTGCTCGAGTCAAAGAAGCACCACAAACATCACACTTGTAAGGTTTCTCTCCTGTATGTGTTCTCATGTGAGTCTTCAGATGGTCAGCTTTAATAAAAGATGCACCACAAACATCACACATGTAAGGTTTCTCTCCTGTGTGTGTTTTCTTGTGGTATCTCAAACTATTAGCATGAGTAAAAGAAGCACCACAAACACCGCACTTGTAAGGTTTCTCTCCTGTATGTAATCTCTTGTGTATCTTCAGGCTGCTAGCTTCAGTAAAAGAAGCACTACAAACATTACACTTGTAAGGTTTTTCTCCTGTATGTGTTCTCATGTGAGTCTTCAGACCACCAGCTTGAGTAAAAGAAGCACCACAAACATCACACTTGTAAGGTTTCTCTCCTGTATGTGTTCTCTTGTGAGTCTTCAAGTGGCCAGCTTGAGTAAAAGAAGCACCACAAACATCACACTTGTAAGGTTTCTCTCCTGTACGTGTTCTCTTGTGTATCTTCAGGCTGCTAGCTTCAGTAAAAGAAGCACTACAAACATTACACTTGTAAGGTTTTTCTCCTGTATGTGTTCTCATGTGAGTCTTCAGACGGTCAGCTCGAATAAAAGAAGCATCACAAACATCACACTTGTAAGGATTCTCCTCAGTATGTGTTCTCTCATGTTCCTTCAGACTGCTTGAGTAAAAGAAGCACTACAAACATCACACTTGTAAGGTTTCTCTCCTGTATGTGTTCTCTTGTGAATCTTCAAGTGGCCAGTTTGAATAAAAGAAGCACCACAATCATCACACTTGTATGGTTTCTCTCCTGTATGTGTTCTCATGTGAGTCTTCAGACAGTCAGCTTGAATAAAAGAAGCACCACAAACATCACACTTGTAAGGTTTCTCTCCTGTGTGTGTTTTCTTGTGGTATCTCAAACTATTAGCATGAGTAAAAGAAGCACCACAAACACCGCACTTGTAAGGTTTCTCTCCTGTATGTGCTCTCTTGTGTATCTTCAGGCTGCTAGCTTCAGTAAAAGAAGCACTACAAACATTACACTTGTATGGTTTTTCTCCTGTATGTGTTCTCATGTGAGTCTTCAGACCACCAGCTTGAGTAAAAGAAGCACCACAAACATCACACTTGTATGGTTTTTCGCCTGTATGTGTTCTCTTGTGAGTCTTCAAGTGGCCAGCTTGAGTAAAAGAAGCACCACAAACATCACACTTGTATGGTTTTTCTCCTGTATGTGTTCTCATGTGAGTCTTCAGACTGTCAGCTTGAGTAAAAGAAGCACCACAAACATCACACTTGTAAGGTTTTTCTCCTATATGTGTTCTCATGTGAGTCTTCAGACTGTCAGCTTGAGTAAAAGAAGCACTACAAACACCACACTTGTAAGGTTTCTCTCCTGTATGTGTTCTCTTGTGTTTCTTCAGACTGCAAGCTTGAGTAAAAGAAGCACCACAAACATCACACTTGTAAGGTTTCTCTCATGTATGCGTTCTCATGTGAGTCTTCAGACGGTCAGCTCGAATAAAAGAAGCACCACAAACATCACACTTGTAAGGCTTCTCCTCAGTATGTGTTCTCTCATGTTCCTTCAGACTGCTTGAGTAAAAGAAGCACTATAAACATCACACTTGTAAGGTTTCTCTCCTGTATGTGTTCTAATGTGAGTCTTCAGTCTGTCTGCTCGAGTAAAAGAAGCACCACAAACATCACACTTGTAAGGTTTCTCTCCTGTATGTGTTCTCATGTGAGTCTTCAGATGGTCAGCTTTAATAAAAGAAGCACCACAAACATCACACTTGTAAGGTTTCTCTCCTGTATGTGTTTTCTTGTGGTATCTCAAACTATAAGCAAGAGTAAAAGAAGCACCACAAACATCACACTTGTAAGGTTTCTCTCCTATATGTGTTCTCATGTGAGTCTTCAGACTGTCAGCTTGAGTAAAAGAAGCACTACAAACACCACACTTGTAAGGTTTCTCTCCTGTATGTGTTCTCTTGTGTTTCTTCAGACTGCAAGCTTGAGTAAAAGAAGCACCACAAACATCACACTTGTAAGGTTTCTCTCCTGTATGCGTTCTCATGTGAGTCTTCAGACGGTCAGCTCGAATAAAAGAAGCACCACAAACATCACACTTGTAAGGTTTCTCTCCTGTGTGTGTTTTCTTGTGGTATCTCAAACTATTAGCACGAGTAAAAGATGCACCACAAACACCACACTTGTAAGGTTTCTCTCCTGTATGTGTTCTCTTGTGTATCTTCAGACTGCAAGCTTGAGTAAAAGAAGCACCACAAACATCACACTTATAAGGTTTCTCTCCTGTGTGTGTTTTCTTGTGGTATCTCAAATTATTAGCATGAGTAAAAGAAGTACCACAAACACCACACTTGTAAGGTTTCTCTCCTGTATGTGTTCTCTTGTGTATCTTCAGACTGCAAGCTTGAGTAAAAGAAGCACCACAAACATCACACTTGTAAGGTTTCTCTCCTGTGTGTGTTTTCTTGTGAGTCTTCAGACTGTCAGCTTGAGTAAAAGAAGCACCACAAACATCACACTTGTAAGGTTTCTCTCCTGTATGTGTTCTCATGTGAGTCTTAAGTCTCTCTGCTTGAGTAAAAGAAGCACCAAAAACATCACAATTGTAAGGTTTCTCTCCTGTGTGTGTTCTCATGTGAGTCTTCAGACAGTCAGCTTGAATAAAAGAAGCACCACAAACATCACACTTGTAAGGTTTCTCTCCTGTGTGTGTTTTCTTGTGGTATCTCAAACTATTAGCATGAGTAAAAGAAGCACCACAAACACCGCACTTGTAAGGTTTCTCTCCTGTATGTGTTCTCTTGTGTATCTTCAGGCTGCTAGCTTCAGTAAAGGAAACACTACAAACATTACACTTGTAAGGTTTTTCTCCTGTATGTGTTCTCATGTGAGTCTTCAGACCACCAGCTTGAGTAAAAGAAGCACCACAAACATCACACTTGTATGGTTTTTCTCCTGTATGTGTTCTCATGTGAGTCTTCAGACTGTCAGCTTGAGTAAAAGATGCACCACAAACATCACACTTGTAAGGTTTCTCTCCTGTGTGTGTTTTCTTGTGGTATCTCAAACTATTAACACGAGTAAAAGATGCACCACAAACATTACACTTGTAAGGTTTCTCTCCTGTATGTGTTCTCTTGTGGTATTTCAAACTGCTATCTTGAGTAAAAGAAACACCACAGACATCACACATGTAAGGTCTCTCTCCTGTATGCTTTCTCTTATGTTTCTTCATACTGCCAGCTTCAGTAACAGAAGCATCACAAATATCACACTTGTAAGGCTTCTCTCCTGTATGTGTTCTCTCATGTTCCTTCAGGCTGCTAGCTTCAGTAAAAGAAGCACCTAAATCATCACACTTGTAAGGCTTCTCCTCAGTATGTGTTCTCTCATGTTCCTTCAGACTGCTTGAGTAAAAGAAGCACTACAAACATTATACTTGTAAGGTTTCTCTCCTGTATGTGTTTTCTTGTGGTATCTCAAACTATTAGCATGAGTAAAAGAAGCACCACAAACATCACACTTGTACAATTTTTCTCCTGTATGTGTTCTCTTATGTTCCTTCAGATCACCAGCTTGAGTAAAAGAAGCACCACAAACATCACACTTGTAAGGTTTCTCTCCTGTATGTGTTCTCTTGTGAATCTTCAAGTGGCCAGCTTGAGTAAAAGAAGCACCACAATCATCACACTTATATGGTTTTTCTCCTGTATGTGTTCTCATGTGAGTCTTCAAACTGTCAGCTTGAATAAAAGAAGCACCACAATCATCACACTTGTAATGTTTCTCTCCTGTATGTGTTCTCATGTGAGTCTTCAGTCTGTCTGCTCGAGTAAAAGAAGCACCACAAACATCACACTTGTAAGGTTTCTCTCCTGTATGTGTTCTCATGTGAGTCTTCAGATGGTCAGCTTTAATAAAAGAAGCACCACAAACATCACACATGTAAGGTTTCTCTCCTGTATGTGTTTTCTTGTGGTATCTCAAACTATTAGCACGAGTAAAAGAAGCACCACAAACATCACACTTGTAAGGTTTCTCTCCTGTATGTGTTCTCATGTGAGTCTTCAGACAGTCAGCTTGAATAAAAGAAGCACCACAAACATCACACTTGTAAGGTTTCTCTCCTGTGTGTGTTTTCTTGTGGTATCTCAAACTATTAGCATGAGTAAAAGAAGCACCACAAACACCGCACTTGTAAGGTTTCTCTCCTGTATGTGTTCTCTTGTGTATCTTCAGGCTGCTAGCTTCAGTAAAAGAAGCACTACAAACATTGCACTTGTAAGGTTTTTCTCCTGTATGTGTTCTCATGTGAGTCTTCAGACCACCAGCTTGAGTAAAAGAAGCACCACAAACATCACACTTGTAAGGTTTCTCTCCTGTATGTGTTCTCTTGTGAGTCTTCAAGTGGCCAGCTTGAGTAAAAGAAGCACCACAAACATCACACTTGTATGGTTTTTCTCCTGTATGTGTTCTCATGTGAGTCTTCAGACTGTCAGCTTGAGTAAAAGAAGCACCACAAACATCACACTTGTAAGGTTTTTCTCCTATATGTGTTCTCATGTGAGTCTTCAGACTGTCAGCTTGAGTAAAAGAAGCACTACAAACACCACACTTGTAAGGTTTCTCTCCTGTATGTGTTCTCTTGTGTTTCTTCAGACTGCAAGCTTGAGTAAAAGAAGCATCACAAATATCACACTTGTAAGGCTTCTCCTCAGTATGTGTTCTCTCATGTTCCTTCAGACTGCTTGAGTAAAAGAAGCACTATAAACATCACACTTGTAAGGTTTCTCTCCTGTATGTGTTCTAATGTGAGTCTTCAGTCTGTCTGCTCGAGTAAAAGAAGCACCACAAACATCACACTTGTAAGGTTTCTCTCCTGTATGTGTTCTCATGTGTATCTTCAGACTGCAAGCTTGAGTAAAAGAAGCACCACAAACATCACACTTGTATGGTTTCTCTCCTGTGTGTGTTTTCTTGTGGTATCTCAAATTATTAGCATGAGTAAAAGAAGTACCACAAACACCACACTTGTAAGGTTTCTCTCCTGTATGTGTTCTCTTGTGTATCTTCAGACTGCAAGCTTGAGTAAAAGAAGCACCACAAACATCACACTTGTAAGGGTTTCTCTCCTGTGTGTGTTTTCTTGTGAGTCTTCAGACTGTCAGCTTGAATAAAAGAAGCACCACAAACATCACACTTGTAAGGTTTCTCTCCTGTATGTGTTCTCATGTGAGTCTTAAGTCTCTCTGCTTGAGTAAAAGAAGCACCAAAAACATCACAATTGTAAGGTTTCTCTCCTGTGTGTGTTCTCATGTGAGTCTTCAGACAGTCAGCTTGAATAAAAGAAGCACCACAAACATCACACTTGTAAGGTTTCTCTCCTGTGTGTGTTTTCTTGTGGTATCTCAAACTATTAGCATGAGTAAAAGAAGCACCACAAACACCGCACTTGTAAGGTTTCTCTCCTGTATGTGTTCTCTTGTGTATCTTCAGGCTGCTAGCTTCAGTAAAGGAAACCTTACAAACATTACACTTGTAAGGTTTTTCTCCTGTATGTGTTCTAATGTGAGTCTTCAGACCACCAGCTTGAGTAAAAGAAGCACCACAAACATCACACTTGTATGGTTTTTCTCCTGTATGTGTTCTCATGTGAGTCTTCAGACTGTCAGCTTGAGTAAAAGAAGCACCACAAACATCACACTTGTAAGGTTTCTCTCCTGTGTGTGTTTTCTTGTGGTATCTCAAACTATTAACACGAGTAAAAGATGCACCACAAACATTACACTTGTAAGGTTTCTCTCCTGTATGTGTTCTCTTGTGGTATTTCAAACTGCTATCTTGAGTAAAAGAAACACCACAGACATCACACATGTAAGGTCTCTCTCCTGTATGCTTTCTCTTATGTTTCTTCATACTGCCAGCTTCAGTAACAGAAGCATCACAAATATCACACTTGTAAGGCTTCTCTCCTGTATGTGTTCTCTCATGTTCCTTCAGGCTGCTAGCTTCAGTAAAAGAAGCACCTAAATCATCACACTTGTAAGGCTTCTCCTCAGTATGTGTTCTCTCATGTTCCTTCAGACTGCTTGAGTAAAAGAAGCACTACAAACATTATACTTGTAAGGTTTCTCTCCTGTATGTGTTTTCTTGTGGTATCTCAAACTATTAGCATGAGTAAAAGAAGCACCACAAACATCACACTTGTACAATTTTTCTCCTGTATGTGTTCTCTTATGTTCCTTCAGACCACCAGCTTGAGTAAAAGAAGCACCACAAACATCACACTTGTAAGGTTTCTCTCCTGTATGTGTTCTCTTGTGAATCTTCAAGTGGCCAGCTTGAGTAAAAGAAGCACGACAATCATCACACTTATATGGTTTTTCTCCTATATGTGTTCTCATGTGAGTCTTCAAACTGTCAGCTTGAATAAAAGAAGCACCACAATCATCACACTTGTAATGTTTCTCTCCTGTATGTGTTCTCATGTGAGTCTTCAGTCTGTCTGCTCGAGTAAAAGAAGCACCACAAACATCACACTTGTAAGGTTTCTCTCCTGTATGTGTTCTCATGTGAGTCTTCAGATGGTCAGCTTTAATAAAAGAAGCACCACAAACATCACACATGTAAGGTTTCTCTCCTGTATGTGTTTTCTTGTGGTATCTCAAACTATTAGCATGAGTAAAAGAAGCACCACAAACATCACACTTGTAAGGCTTCTCCTCAGTATGTTCTCTCATGTTCCTTCAGACTGCTTGAGTAAAAGAAGCACTACAAACATTATACTTGTAAGGTTTCTCTCCTGTATGTGTTTTCTTGTGGTATCTCAAACTATTAGCATGAGTAAAAGAAGCACCACAAACATCACACTTGTACGATTTTTCTCCTGTATGTGTTCTCTTATGTTCCTTCAGACCACCAGCTTGAGTAAAAGAAGCACTACAAACATCACACTTGTAAGGTTTCTCTCCTGTATGTGTTCTCTTGTGAATCTTCAAGTGGCCAGCTTGAATAAAAGAAGCACCACAATCATCACACTTGTATGGTTTCTCTCCTGTATGTGTTCTCATGTGAGTCTTCAGTCTGTCTGCTCGAGTAAAAGAAGCACCACAAACATCACACTTGTAAGGTTTCTCTCCTGTATGTGTTCTCATGTGAGTCTTCAGATGGTCAGCTTTAATAAAAGAAGCACCACAAACATCACACATGTAAGGTTTCTCTCCTGTATGTGTTCTCATGTGAGTCTTCAGAATGTCTGCTCGAGTAAAAGAAGCACCACAAACATCACACTTGTAAGGTTTACCTCCTGTATGTGTTCTCATGTGAGTCTTCAGAATGTCTGCTCGAGTAAAAGAAGCACCACAAACATCACACTTGTAAGGTTTTTCTCCTGTATGTGTTCTCATGTGAGTCTTCAGACAGTCAGCTTGAATAAAAGAAGCACCACAAACATCACACTTGTAAGGTTTCTCTCCTGTATGTGTTCTCATGTGAGTCTTCAGAATGTCTGCTCGAGTAAAAGAAGCACCACAAACATCACACTTGTAAGGTTTCTCTCCTGTGTGTGTTTTCTTGTGGTATCTCAAACTATTAGCACGAGTAAAAGATGCACCACAAACACCACACTTGTAAGGTTTCTCTCCTGTATGTGTTCTCTTGTGTATCTTCAGACTGCAAGCTTGAGTAAAAGAAGCACCACAAACATCACACTTGTAAGGTTTCTCTCCTGTGTGTGTTTTCTTGTGGTATCTCAAATTATTAGCATGAGTAAAAGAAGTACCACAAACACCACACTTGTAAGGTTTCTCTCCTGTATGTGTTCTCTTGTGTATCTTCAGACTGCAAGCTTGAGTAAAAGAAGCACCACAAACATCACACTTGTAAGGTTTCTCTCCTGTGTGTGTTTTCTTGTGAGTCTTCAGACTGTCAGCTTGAGTAAAAGAAGCACCACAAACATCACACTTGTAAGGTTTCTCTCCTGTATGTGTTCTCATGTGAGTCTTAAGTCTCTCTGCTTGAGTAAAAGAAGCACCAAAAACATCACAATTGTAAGGTTTCTCTCCTGTGTGTGTTCTCATGTGAGTCTTCAGACAGTCAGCTTGAATAAAAGAAGCACCACAAACATCACACTTGTAAGGTTTCTCTCCTGTGTGTGTTTTCTTGTGGTATCTCAAACTATTAGCATGAGTAAAAGAAGCACCACAAACACCGCACTTGTAAGGTTTCTCTCCTGTATGTGTTCTCTTGTGTATCTTCAGGCTGCTAGCTTCAGTAAAGGAAACCTTACAAACATTACACTTGTAAGGTTTTTCTCCTGTATGTGTTCTCATGTGAGTCTTCAGACCACCAGCTTGAGTAAAAGAAGCACCACAAACATCACACTTGTATGGTTTTTCTCCTGTATGTGTTCTCATGTGAGTCTTCAGACTGTCAGCTTGAGTAAAAGAAGCACCACAAACATCACACTTGTAAGGTTTCTCTCCTGTGTGTGTTTTCTTGTGGTATCTCAAACTATTAACACGAGTAAAAGATGCACCACAAACATTACACTTGTAAGGTTTCTCTCCTGTATGTGTTCTCTTGTGGTATTTCAAACTGCTATCTTGAGTAAAAGAAACACCACAGACATCACACATGTAAGGTCTCTCTCCTGTATGCTTTCTCTTATGTTTCTTCATACTGCCAGCTTCAGTAACAGAAGCATCACAAATATCACACTTGTAAGGCTTCTCTCCTGTATGTGTTCTCTCATGTTCCTTCAGGCTGCTAGCTTCAGTAAAAGAAGCACCTAAATCATCACACTTGTAAGGCTTCTCCTCAGTATGTGTTCTCTCATGTTCCTTCAGACTGCTTGATTAAAAGAAGCACTACAAACATTATACTTGTAAGGTTTCTCTCCTGTATGTGTTTTCTTGTGGTATCTCAAACTATTAGCATGAGTAAAAGAAGCACCACAAACATCACACTTGTACAATTTTTCTCCTGTATGTGTTCTCTTATGTTCCTTCAGACCACCAGCTTGAGTAAAAGAAGCACCACAAACATCACACTTGTAAGGTTTCTCTCCTGTATGTGTTCTCTTGTGAATCTTCAAGTGGCCAGCTTGAGTAAAAGAAGCACCACAATCATCACACTTATATGGTTTTTCTCCTGTATGTGTTCTCATGTGAGTCTTCAAACTGTCAGCTTGAATAAAAGAAGCACCACAATCATCACACTTGTAATGTTTCTCTCCTGTATGTGTTCTCATGTGAGTCTTCAGTCTGTCTGCTCGAGTAAAAGAAGCACCACAAACATCACACTTGTAAGGTTTCTCTCCTGTATGTGTTCTCATGTGAGTCTTCAGATGGTCAGCTTTAATAAAAGAAGCACCACAAACATCACACATGTAAGGTTTCTCTCCTGTATGTGTTTTCTTGTGGTATCTCAAACTATTAGCACGAGTAAAAGAAGCACCACAAACATCACACTTGTAAGGCTTCTCCTCAGTATGTTCTCTCATGTTCCTTCAGACTGCTTGAGTAAAAGAAGCACTACAAACATTATACTTGTAAGGTTTCTCTCCTGTATGTGTTTTCTTGTGGTATCTCAAACTATTAGCATGAGTAAAAGAAGCACCACAAACATCACACTTGTACGATTTTTCTCCTGTATGTGTTCTCTTATGTTCCTTCAGACCACCAGCTTGAGTAAAAGAAGCACTACAAACATCACACTTGTAAGGTTTCTCTCCTGTATGTGTTCTCTTGTGAATCTTCAAGTGGCCAGCTTGAATAAAAGAAGCACCACAATCATCACACTTGTATGGTTTCTCTCCTGTATGTGTTCTCATGTGAGTCTTCAGTCTGTCTGCTCGAATAAAAGAAGCACCACAAACATCACACTTGTAAGGTTTCTCTCCTGTATGTGTTCTCATGTGAGTCTTCAGATGGTCAGCTTTAATAAAAGAAGCACCACAAACATCACACATGTAAGGTTTCTCTCCTGTATGTGTTCTCATGTGAGTCTTCAGACAGTCAGCTTGAATAAAAGAAGCACCACAAACATCACACTTGTAAGGTTTCTCTCCTGTATGTACTCTCATGTGAGTCTTCAGATGGTCAGCTTTAATAAAAGAAGCACCACAAACATCACACATGTAAGGTTTCTCTCCTGTATGTGTTCTCATGTGAGTCTTCAGACAGTCAGCTTGAATAAAAGAAGCACCACAAACATCACACTTGTAAGGTTTCTCTCCTGTATGTGTTCTCTTGTGAGTCTTCAGAATGTCTGCTCGAGTAAAAGAAGCACCACAAACATCACACTTGTAAGGTTTATCTCCTGTATGTGTTCTCTTGTGAATCTTCAAGTGGCCAGCTTGAGTAAAAGAAGCACCACAATCATCACACTTATATGGTTTTTCTCCTATATGTGTTCTCATGTGAGTCTTCAAACTGTCAGCTTGAATAAAAGAAGCACCACAATCATCACACTTGTAATGTTTCTCTCCTGTATGTGTTCTCATGTGAGTCTTCAGTCTGTCTGCTCGAGTAAAAGAAGCACCACAAACATCACACTTGTAAGGTTTCTCTCCTGTATGTGTTCTCATGTGAGTCTTCAGATGGTCAGCTTTAATAAAAGAAGCACCACAAACATCACACATGTAAGGTTTCTCTCCTGTATGTGTTTTCTTGTGGTATCTCAAACTATTAGCATGAGTAAAAGAAGCACCACAAACATCACACTTGTAAGGCTTCTCCTCAGTATGTTCTCTCATGTTCCTTCAGACTGCTTAAGTAAAAGAAGCACTACAAACATTATACTTGTAAGGTTTCTCTCCTGTATGTGTTTTCTTGTGGTATCTCAAACTATTAGCATGAGTAAAAGAAGCACCACAAACATCACACTTGTACGATTTTTCTCCTGTATGTGTTCTCTTATGTTCCTTCAGACCACCAGCTTGAGTAAAAGAAGCACTACAAACATCACACTTGTAAGGTTTCTCTCCTGTATGTGTTCTCTTGTGAATCTTCAAGTGGCCAGCTTGAATAAAAGAAGCACCACAATCATCACACTTGTATGGTTTCTCTCCTGTATGTGTTCTCATGTGAGTCTTCAGTCTGTCTGCTCGAGTAAAAGAAGCACCACAAACATCACACTTGTAAGGTTTCTCTCCTGTATGTGTTCTCATGTGAGTCTTCAGATGGTCAGCTTTATTAAAAGAAGCACCACAAACATCACACATGTAAGGTTTCTCTCCTGTATGTGTTCTCATGTGAGTCTTCAGAATGTCTGCTCGAGTAAAAGAAGCACCACAAACATCACACTTGTAAGGTTTCTCTCCTGTGTGTGTTTTCTTGTGGTATCTCAAACTATTAGCACGAGTAAAAGATGCACCACAAACACCACACTTGTAAGGTTTCTCTCCTGTATGTGTTCTCTTGTGTATCTTCAGACTGCAAGCTTGAGTAAAAGAAGCACCACAAACATCACACTTGTAAGGTTTCTCTCCTGTGTGTGTTTTCTTGTGGTATCTCAAATTATTAGCATGAGTAAAAGAAGTACCACAAACACCACACTTGTAAGGTTTCTCTCCTGTATGTGTTCTCTTGTGTATCTTCAGACTGCAAGCTTGAGTAAAAGAAGCACCACAAACATCACACTTGTAAGGTTTCTCTCCTGTGTGTGTTTTCTTGTGAGTCTTCAGACTGTCAGCTTGAGTAAAAGAAGCACCACAAACATCACACTTGTAAGGTTTCTCTCCTGTATGTGTTCTCATGTGAGTCTTAAGTCTCTCTGCTTGAGTAAAAGAAGCACCAAAAACATCACAATTGTAAGGTTTCTCTCCTGTGTGTGTTCTCATGTGAGTCTCCAGACAGTCAGCTTGAATAAAAGAAGCACCACAAACATCACACTTGTAAGGTTTCTCTCCTGTGTGTGTTTTCTTGTGGTATCTCAAACTATTAGCATGAGTAAAAGAAGCACCACAAACACCGCACTTGTAAGGTTTCTCTCCTGTATGTGTTCTCTTGTGTATCTTCAGGCTGCTAGCTTCAGTAAAGGAAACCTTACAAACATTACACTTGTAAGGTTTTTCTCCTGTATGTGTTCTCATGTGAGTCTTCAGACCACCAGCTTGAGTAAAAGAAGCACCACAAACATCACACTTGTATGGTTTTTCTCCTGTATGTGTTCTCATGTGAGTCTTCAGACTGTCAGCTTGAGTAAAAGAAGCACCACAAACATCACACTTGTAAGGTTTCTCTCCTGTGTGTGTTTTCTTGTGGTATCTCAAACTATTAACACGAGTAAAAGATGCACCACAAACATTACACTTGTAAGGTTTCTCTCCTGTATGTGTTCTCTTGTGGTATTTCAAACTGCTATCTTGAGTAAAAGAAACACCACAGACATCACACATGTAAGGTCTCTCTCCTGTATGCTTTCTCTTATGTTTCTTCATACTGCCAGCTTCAGTAACAGAAGCATCACAAATATCACACTTGTAAGGCTTCTCTCCTGTATGTGTTCTCTCATGTTCCTTCAGGCTGCTAGCTTCAGTAAAAGAAGCACCTAAATCATCACACTTGTAAGGCTTCTCCTCAGTATGTGTTCTCTCATGTTCCTTCAGACTGCTTGAGTAAAAGAAGCACTACAAACATTATACTTGTAAGGTTTCTCTCCTGTATGTGTTTTCTTGTGGTATCTCAAACTATTAGCATGAGTAAAAGAAGCACCACAAACATCACACTTGTACAATTTTTCTCCTGTATGTGTTCTCTTATGTTCCTTCAGACCACCAGCTTGAGTAAAAGAAGCACCACAAACATCACACTTGTAAGGTTTCTCTCCTGTATGTGTTCTCTTGTGAATCTTCAAGTGGCCAGCTTGAGTAAAAGAAGCACCACAATCATCACACTTATATGGTTTTTCTCCTGTATGTGTTCTCATGTGAGTCTTCAAACTGTCAGCTTGAATAAAAGAAGCACCACAATCATCACACTTGTAATGTTTCTCTCCTGTATGTGTTCTCATGTGAGTCTTCAGATGGTCAGCTTTAATAAAAGAAGCACCACAAACATCACACATGTAAGGTTTCTCTCCTGTATGTGTTTTCTTGTGGTATCTCAAACTATTAGCACGAGTAAAAGAAGCACCACAAACATCACACTTGTAAGGCTTCTCCTCAGTATGTTCTCTCATGTTCCTTCAGACTGCTTGAGTAAAAGAAGCACTACAAACATTATACTTGTAAGGTTTCTCTCCTGTATGTGTTTTCTTGTGGTATCTCAAACTATTAGCATGAGTAAAAGAAGCACCACAAACATCACACTTGTACGATTTTTCTCCTGTATGTGTTCTCTTATGTTCCTTCAGACCACCAGCTTGAGTAAAAGAAGCACTACAAACATCACACTTGTAAGGTTTCTCTCCTGTATGTGTTCTCTTGTGAATCTTCAAGTGGCCAGCTTGAATAAAAGAAGCACCACAATCATCACACTTGTATGGTTTCTCTCCTGTATGTGTTCTCATGTGAGTCTTCAGTCTGTCTGCTCGAGTAAAAGAAGCACCACAAACATCACACTTGTAAAGTTTCTCTCCTGTATGTGTTCTCATGTGAGTCTTCAGACAGTCAGCTTGAATAAAAGAAGCACCACAAACATCACACTTGTAAGGTTTCTCTCCTGTGTGTGTTTTCTTGTGGTATCTCAAACTATTAGCACGAGTAAAAGATGCACCACAAACATCACACTTGTAAGGTTTCTCTCCTGTATGTGTTCTCTTGTGTATCTTCAGACTGCAAGCTTGAGTAAAAGAAGCACCACAAACATCACACTTGTAAGGTTTCTCTCCTGTGTGTGTTTTCTTGTGGTATCTCAAATTATTAGCATGAGTAAAAGAAGTACCACAAACACCACACTTGTAAGGTTTCTCTCCTGTATGTGTTCTCTTGTTGTGGCATAACGCAGCCAACATTATTCATTACCAACAACTGCCGCAAAAAGAGGAAACAACATTAAAAGAAATTGACTTCACAAACGCAATTGGAGATTGGGACTTAAAACTTAACATCAAAACTGGAACTGAACAAGTGACAAATGACGTGGATTCTTAGAAAGATTTCATCAGACCAAGCTCAGAAAACAATTGGATAGGAAAACCACATGACCGCCTTCGCGCCAGTGCATAAATTAACATATATTACTATTTCATCAGAAATGTTAATAAGCCCGCACTTTTGTCTGAACTCGCTCCATGGACGGATGTGAGAAGAGTGTGTGACCAAAAATTCAATGGGCAAGGCAAAAGTCTGGATCCGAGGTACGTTTGTTGGCCCTTGATTAGACTAAGAACCCGATGTATCAAGTAATGTAAACCCATGTTTGTGATGTCAATTGAAATGTATGATTATTAATTAAAACCTCTGAAATGTAAAAATGCTCGACTGTAGATTCTAACGACGCAAAGCCATTCCCGGGCAGAATATTCTCTTCGATGAAACTACAATCTCTGATATTCTTAGAGATAATTATTAACTTTAAGAAGTGCATTCCACTACTATATTCTATTCTAAACAACTGTGAGAAGTGATGATTCTAAAGCAATATTGTGCATTTCACCAGAAACATTGTTAAAGATGCACCACTATCTACAGCTGAAAAGACAGTTCGTGTACTAGAACAAGTGCCGTGTTCTAAAACAGACTTATCTATGCCTATTTACAATCTAGAAAGCTGAAAGTGAAATCAATCTTTCCTTTCTCCTTTATCTATAGAATTAATAGGGTTTGGCGAAATAAATATTTATATTTATGTCAAATTTAATTAGATAAGGGCACACATGAACTGCAACACATGAGAAAGTTGTGCTTCGCGGAACACCATCACGCGAAGTGAACTTAACTCATTACTCAACATAACTTAAAACACAACACCACTCCACACCACTCATCACCACACAACCCAACACTCAACATCACAACAACAACAGGTAATGGAAGAGAGTTATTAGACACAAGAAGAAGAAGTAGTTAATTGGGAAAACACAGAGAATTATTTATACACATTGTAAACACCATTTAGTGGAAGAAATGTTCTAAATGTATGTCATTTATTTACATGCATCTTGACATATTCTCACTCTTGTCAATGTCTTACTGTACACGTTCACTGACCCCGGTCAAATGAGAATTTACATACAGCAGGAACAAGTTGATACAAGGCGTACACCGTGTGATAATCTCTGACCACCCCAACTTAACCCAACACTAGCTCAGAGAGAAAAGGAGGGGAGGGGAACTAGTTCCTACTTCAGGAATTTAGATTCTTCCGACCTACTTCTTATTATTGTATTGGTAGGAATGTATATATTTATGCGAATATTCATCAGTGATCTTGGTGGCTACATACCAACAACCACCCAACACATCAGCCAATTAACCACCTAAATCAGACCTGAGGGAGGGAAGCCGAGAGAAGGAGATGAACCACAAGTGAGATGGAGGATGACTTCGCTATGAGCAGAGCATGGGGAGGCCTTCAGAGGAGCTATACGGGCAGACCTGAAGTGGATCCATCAGTCAATGGACCCTGGCTTACCTAATCCTCCAGTCACCAGGTTACTTTTCTCATAGGTTGAATACACACCCAATTTCAGGAAAACTACTGATATGTTTATGGTTGAGACAACACTATCATACTTAATATGTACAACATCAAAATGTTTACTATGTTTTCACACTTTTTGACATCTCATATATTGATGCTTATTATTGCTTGTCTGGGACAATGGTCCAATGTGCAACTGTTCTATTCCTTTGTGTAAATCACAATAGAGATGTATGTACTGACCAGAAGGCTCAGGCCAGTCAATAAATGATTAACATGAATTGACCTTCTGTTAATTTGTCAAGTTCAAACCTATCTGTGCCAACAACTTCTTTGTACATCATGTTGTCAAAATCTAATGTGTTTGATTATGTGTTTGATGGTTTAAGGATAAATTAACTCATAATGACTTACTGAATGGGGAAATAAAAAGACTCTAGATCTATCAACTGCTCAACATCCATGTTTTCTTCATCTAAATCAGGCTGAGAAAATTCTCCAGACTTTCCTCAGATTTGATCAACTAAAAGGGGGCTCCAGAGCTATCAGAATCATTGGAGAAGGGGCAGATTCCCAGTTAGTAAATTACCATTCTTACCAGGGCCATAATCTATATCTCCTAGACAATACTTAATAGAACGAGGCCTGCAGATAACTCAAGGTTCATATTCTGGGGTTATTGAAGATAGAAGAGGATGGGGCTCTACATCTTTTGTTAGAGATGGGGCATGCACTACAGTGATCTCCCACTCCCTTCAAAAATATATGACATATTGTGGGCTAAGTCCTGGATGGTTCCCATATATTAACCTTTAAACAATCACCTAAAAATACATGAACACAGTTATCTTTAGATTATTAACACAGTTATTTTCTAGAATGTTTAACAGATACCATGTGGGGTATTGATTGACAGCCACATGATATGAATGACATTTATAGATAAATAAGAGTAGGTGACTGATTTTACTCCTGGAGAAGAGGGCCATGTTCAAATAGGCTTATACTTCAGAGAGAGTTGCTCCAGGTGAAATATATAGTGTGTATCTACTCTACCAACACTACTTCTCTTTCAGAGAAGGTGTTCCTTTACTGTGGAGTCTGAACTTAACAGCATTTCATCAACCACCGGAAAATCTTATCCGTTGGGAAAACTCTGTCTAATTTCAGATTCTTTTCTTTACTAGGAATTAATTGTGGTTACTTCAGTGCCTGCTGCCTTTGGCTTTTCCAGCATTGACAGACAGACATAACATAGGGTGTTTTTAATATTGCACATGCTCTGTTGTATCTTTGCAGATCAGGGACTGACAAACTTACGAGGATCAGACTAACTGCAATTATATTGATAGGCAGAGCAAAGCAATAAATTATAGACATGGCGGAAACTGCAAAGTTTAGAGCCCAAATAACAGAAACAGGTAGAGAATGCGGGTTAGATGGCCTTGAGCTAGCTAACTATGTTTCGGATGCATTTGACAAAAGGGAAAGACTGCAGGCTGAATTGACTCTCAAAGAAAAACAGCTTCAGGCATAATTGGAGGAGAAAGAGAAACGACTACAGGCTGAAATGAAGGATAAGGAGAGAGAGCGTCAACACCAACTGGAGTTGAGGAGAATGGAGATTGAAGTGGAGATCCGGAGGATAGAGAAAGGGAGTGGTCCTACACCCTCAACCTCATCAGGATCGCCAGTGACAGAACCACCTCACGTCTCTCAACTTAATTCAGGAGCTATGTCATTTCCTCTGGAACCCTTTAATGAACAGACTGACCACATCGAAGGATTTTTATCACGCTTCGAGGCAATGGCTGTCAGCTGTGGGCTTGAAGAAAGTAGATGGGCGACGAAGTTGGCGCAGGCCTTAAGATCCACGGCGTATGAAGTGTTCTCAAGACTCACTAGAGAGGAACAACAGAACTACACAACACTCAAGACGGCACTCTTAAGCCGATTCGAAGTGGACGCCGAATCTTATAAACTCAGGTTCAAAGCCGCAAGGAAGGAACCGGGTGAGAGCTACGCACAACTAGTGGAAAGACTGAAGTCATACATACAAAGATGGACTTGCTTGGGAGGATTTGAGGAAAATTATGAAGGACTCCGTGAAATGATTATCATTGATCAGATCAAGGGGAAAATGCAGAACGAAATGAAGGCATTCCTAACCCAAAACGGGGCTGACCGCCTGGAAACTATAATCATCCTGGCAGAGAGATTTGAGAAATCTCAAAAGGAGATGGGAGGAAAGGGACGTTCGAACAACACCCCCTCTCAAAACAAAACTCCACAGCCAAAAGAGGGTGAAAACACTGTAGCCACCGGGAAAAAGGGGAAATCCCCGAAAAACACTCAAAATTCAGTCCAAACAGCGCCGAGGGAGGACAAACCATTCTGTACCCATTGCAAAATTAGGGGTCACACATTTCAGAGTTGCAGAAAGAAGCCACCTCCACACACAGCGGCATGTTTGGCCAACCGAAAAGTGAGAAAAGTGAGCACTGGTGAAACGTCCAAACAGACACCTCATCAAGACACATCATCTCGTATTCCGGTTGTGGAATCCATCTTACTAAATGGATTCAAAACGACCTATTTATATGATACTGGATTATCATATGACTGTGTTGTTTCATCATCCTTAGTTCACCCTGAATAGGTGACAGAGGAAACAGTGGAATTACAGGGACCACTGAAGAGTTCAACAAATATGTCTCTTCCAGTGGCAAAAGTGAACATAGCCTCGCGGTATGTCACTGGGACGATCAAGGCAGCAATCTTGGACGATCCGATATATCCTGTAATCCTCGGCCGTAGATTTATCGTTCTAGGAGAACCTGTTCAACCTATGGCGACCATGACCACTCGATCACAGGCAACAAAAACTCCAGAAACAACTACGCCAATCCCTCGAACGGAGGAACTGAAGAGGGCACAAGAAGCCGACAGCACCTTGGAACCCTGCTTCAGAAAACTGCCAAAATCACATTTACCTCTACGTAAAGGTGATCTGTTCATGAAGTCAGCACTTCTTTACAGAAAAGCAGGTCGAGCTGGACAAGAGTTTAATCAACTTGTTGTACCAACTCAATATAGGACTCAGATCTTAGAGATGGGTCACAGTCTACCATTCAGTGGGCACATGGGTATCAACGCTACTACACAGCGGGTTACCACTCACTACTTTTGGCCAGGGATGAATTCAGACATACAACGGTTTGTAAAATCATGCCCACAGTGTCAGAAAGTATCACCAAAACACCGGACACCACCGGCAATGTTGGGTGAATCGCCAATCACTGGAATTCCATTTGAGAAAGTGGCAGTAGACATAATCGGACCTCTCTCAGCAACGAAGAGGCGAAACCGATTCATATTAACGCTTGTGGACACAACAACCATGTGGGCCGAAGCAGTTCCTATGCCCAGCTGTGACTCCAAACACGTCGCTGATGCATTATTAGGAATATTCACACGTCTAGGATTCCCACAAAGGATCTTGACGGACAACGGTTCACAGTTTCGTGGTAAGCTCATGGAAGAGACCTTCAGACTTTTTCATGCACGCCATATCTTCAGTTCACCATATCACCCTCAGTCAAATGGACTTGTGGAAAGGTGGAACGGGACATTGATTAGTATCCTGCGCAAAATTGCCCAGGAGAAGACAGAGGATTGGGACTTGTATTTACCCGCAGCTTTATTCGCTTACAGGGAAGTACCCCATCACTCAACAGGTTTTGCTCCAGCCACACTGTTGTTTGGACGACCGATCAAAGGACCCCTTGAGGCGTTACTGCGAACATGGACTGATAATACTACAGATGATACAGTCGTGACTGCATCTACATATGTTGCCGAGTTGAAAAATCGTTTACAACACAGTTGGAAACAAGCGAATGTCAATCTACGTCAAGCCAGACGAAGAATTGCTCGTAACTTCAACCGCAAGGCAAAGGATAGAGAGTTAGAGGTAGGAGAGAAGGTGATGTTGCTGCTTCCAACCAGTCAGAATAAGCTGCAAATAGGATGGAGAGGACCTTATGTAGTGACGGAGAAGATCTCACGTACCAACTACAGAATTTCAGTCAAAGGCAAGATGAAAGTATTTCACATAAACCTCTTGAAGAAATATCATGAAAGACCCTCAACCACCGAACCTGCACATCTGATGGCCATGAGTGTGGCTACTGAAGTCGAAGAAGGATCAACAATGGGAGTCGAGTGCCAACTGCAAGCCAAAGAGACCTTTAAGGATGTGGAAATCAATCCCAACTTAACAAAGGATCAGCAAAAGCAGATTAGGGAACTTATGGCAAAATATGCAGAAGTACTTACTGATAAGCCAGGAAGAACTGATTTGGAGGAATTTGACATGAAGTTGAATGACACAGTGCCTGTGCGAGTCAAGACTTACCCAGTTCCTTATGAAAAGCAAAAGACTTTAGAGGAAGAAATACAACAGCTGCTCACCGCAGGAATAATCTCACCATCTGAATCACCTTACAGTGCTAGCGTCGTATTATTGAGAAAGCCAAGTGGAGAACATAGATTGTGCATCGATTATCGACAGCTCAATGCTATAACTGAATTCCAAGCAGAACCTCTGCCTGATCAGAATAAACTCTTCACAGCACTCAACCGAGCTAAGTACTTTACTAGGATTGATCTCAGTAAGGGATATTACCAGATTCCTGTAAAAACGGAAGTTAGACCATGGTTAGCTTTCAGCACGCCTGGAGGACACTATGAGTTCAACGTTCTTCCATTCGGATTAAGTAATGCTCCCAGCGTCTTTACACGTATGATGAGAAAATTACTTGACCCACTACAGCATCCAGACATCAGTCACTTCATGGATGACATCCTGATCGCAACTGAAACATTTGAAGAGCATGTAGAAACCCTGCATATTTTGTTCAGGCGCCTCAGAGAAACTGGATTGACGGCTAGACCAAAGAAGTGTCAGATAGGATTCCAAGAATTGGACTTTCTAGGTCATAAGATATCTCATGGACTGATAACTCCACAAGAGGGAAATGTGGACAAACTCCAGAGAGCACCTCGTCCAAAAACAAAGAAGGATGTAAGATCATTTGTATCCTTATGTGGATTCTATCAAAAATACATCAAGGACTTCAATACTCTGTCAGCACCTTTAACAGAGCTTACCAAAAAGGGGAAACCAGAGAAAGTCACTTGGTCAGCTGACTGTGAGAGAGCTTTCACAGCACTAAAGCAGGCATTAACTGCTCATCCAGTCTTACATCTACCAGACCTCGACCAACCATTCGTGCTGCGCACCGATGCCAGTAACATAGGAATTGGGGCAACGCTGTTGCAGAGAAAGGGAGATGTACCATCAGAGCTATTCCCTGTAGCCTATGCTAGCAGGAAATTTAATGCAGCAGAGAGAAATTACAGTACTATCGAGAGAGAATGTCTTGCGCTCGTATGGAGTGTACAGAAATTTCAAGCATACCTATATGGCAGACACTTCACAGTGCAATGTGACCATCAACCACTCATGTTTCTCGCAGCATCTAAGACTCTGAATGCCCGACTTATGAGGTGGTCGCTGCTTCTTCAACCTTACTCGTTCCAGGTTGAGTATGTTCCTGGGAAAATGAATGTGGGAGCGGACTTCCTGAGTCGACACCCAGTGCCTGATGAACCAGGTCAATCAGATGCAGAAGGGAATACAAGGGAGGAAAAATGGGAACAACTTGATAACTGAAAATGTTGGAAACATAGTTCCATACCATAGAACAATCTGGAGTGGGGCCATGTGGCATAACGCAGCCAACATTATTCATTACCAACAACTGCCGCAAAAAGAGGAAACAACATTAAAAGAAATTGACTTCACAAACGCAATTGGAGATTGGGACTTAAAACTTAACATCAAAACTGGAACTGAACAAGTGACAAATGACGTGGATTCTTAGAAAGATTTCATCAGACCAAGCTCAGAAAACAATTGGATAGGAAAACCACATGACCGCCTTCGCGCCAGTGCATAAATTAACATATATTACTATTTCATCAGAAATGTTAATAAGCCCGCACTTTTGTCTGAACTCGCTCCATGGACGGATGTGAGAAGAGTGTGTGACCAAAAATTCAATGGGCAAGGCAAAAGTCTGGATCCGAGGTACGTTTGTTGGCCCTTGATTAGACTAAGAACCCGATGTATCAAGTAATGTAAACCCATGTTTGTGATGTCAATTGAAATGTATGATTATTAATTAAAACCTCTGAAATGTAAAAATGCTCGACTGTAGATTCTAACGACGCAAAGCCATTCCCGGGCAGAATATTCTCTTCGATGAAACTACAATCTCTGATATTCTTAGAGATAATTATTAACTTTAAGAAGTGCATTCCACTACTATATTCTATTCTAAACAACTGTGAGAAGTGATGATTCTAAAGCAATATTGTGCATTTCACCAGAAACATTGTTAAAGATGCACCACTATCTACAGCTGAAAAGACAGTTCGTGTACTAGAACAAGTGCCGTGTTCTAAAACAGACTTATCTATGCCTATTTACAATCTAGAAAGCTGAAAGTGAAATCAATCTTTCCTTTCTCCTTTATCTATAGAATTAATAGGGTTTGGCGAAATAAATATTTATATTTATGTCAAATTTAATTAGATAAGGGCACACATGAACTGCAACACATGAGAAAGTTGTGCTTCGCGGAACACCATCACGCGAAGTGAACTTAACTCATTACTCAACATAACTTAAAACACAACACCACTCCACACCACTCATCACCACACAACCCAACACTCAACATCACAACAACAACAGGTAATGGAAGAGAGTTATTAGACACAAGAAGAAGAAGTAGTTAATTGGGAAAACACAGAGAATTATTTATACACATTGTAAACACCATTTAGTGGAAGAAATGTTCTAAATGTATGTCATTTATTTACATGCATCTTGACATATTCTCACTCTTGTCAATGTCTTACTGTACACGTTCACTGACCCCGGTCAAATGAGAATTTACATACAGCAGGAACAAGTTGATACAAGGCGTACACCGTGTGATAATCTCTGACCACCCCAACTTAACCCAACACTAGCTCAGAGAGAAAAGGAGGGGAGGGGAACTAGTTCCTACTTCAGGAATTTAGATTCTTCCGACCTACTTCTTATTATTGTATTGGTAGGAATGTATATATTTATGCGAATATTCATCAGTGATCTTGGTGGCTACATACCAACAACCACCCAACACATCAGCCAATTAACCACCTAAATCAGACCTGAGGGAGGGAAGCCGAGAGAAGGAGATGAACCACAAGTGAGATGGAGGATGACTTCGCTATGAGCAGAGCATGGGGAGGCCTTCAGAGGAGCTATACGGGCAGACCTGAAGTGGATCCATCAGTCAATGGACCCTGGCTTACCTAATCCTCCAGTCACCAGGTTACTTTTCTCATAGGTTGAATACACACCCAATTTCAGGAAAACTACTGATATGTTTATGGTTGAGACAACACTATCATGCTTAATATGTACAACATCAAAATGTTTACTATGTTTTCACACTTGTTGACATCTCATATATTGATGCTTATTATTGCTTGTCTGGGACAATGGTCCAATGTGCAACTGTTCTATTCCTTTGTGTAAATCACAATAGAGATGTATGTACTGACCAGAAGGCTCAGGCCAGTCAATAAATGATTAACATGAATTGACCTTCTGTTAATTTGTCAAGTTCAAACCTATCTGTGCCAACAACTTCTTTGTACATCATGTTGTCAAAATCTAATGTGTTTGATTGTGTTTGATGGTTTAAGGATAAATTAACTCATAATGACTTACTGAATGGGGAAATAAAAAGACTCTAGATCTATCAACTGCTCAACATCCATGTTTTCTTCATCTAAATCAGGCTGAGAAAATTCTCCAGACTTTCCTCAGATTTGATCAACTAAAAGGGGGCTCCAGAGCTATCAGAATCATTGGAGAAGGGGCAGATTCCCAGTTAGTAAATTACCATTCTTACCAGGGCCATAATCTATATCTCCTAGACAATACTTAATAGAACGAGGCCTGCAGATAACTCAAGGTTCATATTCTGGGGTTATTGAAGATAGAAGAGGATGGGGCTCTACATCTTTTGTTAGAGATGGGGCATGCACTACAGTGATCTCCCACTCCCTTCAAAAATATATGACACTTGTGTATCTTCAGACTGCAAGCTTGAGTAAAAGAAGCACCACAAACATCACACTTGTAAGGTTTCTCTCCTGTGTGTGTTTTCTTGAGAGTCTTCAGACTGTCAGCTTGAGTAAAAGAAGCACCACAAACATCACACTTGTAAGGTTTCTCTCCTGTATGTGTTCTCATGTGAGTCTTAAGTCTCTCTGCTTGAGTAAAAGAAGCACCAAAAACATCACAATTGTAAGGTTTCTCTCCTGTGTGTGTTCTCATGTGAGTCTTCAGAGTCAGCTTGAATAAAAGAAGCACCACAAACATCACACTTGTAAGGTTTCTCTCCTGTGTGTGTTTTCTTGTGGTATCTCAAACTATTAGCATGAGTAAAAGAAGCACCACAAACACCGCACTTGTAAGGTTTCTCTCCTGTATGTGTTCTCTTGTGTATCTTCAGGCTGCTAGCTTCAGTAAAGGAAACCTTACAAACATTACACTTGTAAGGTTTTTCTCCTGTATGTGTTCTCATGTGAGTCTTCAGACCACCAGCTTGAGTAAAAGAAGCACCACAAACATCACACTTGTATGGTTTTTCTCCTGTATGTGTTCTCATGTGAGTCTTCAGACTGTCAGCTTGAGTAAAAGAAGCACCACAAACATCACACTTGTAAGGTTTCTCTCCTGTGTGTGTTTTCTTGTGGTATCTCAAACTATTAACACGAGTAAAAGATGCACCACAAACATTACACTTGTAAGGTTTCTCTCCTGTATGTGTTCTCTTGTGGTATTTCAAACTGCTATCTTGAGTAAAAGAAACACCACAGACATCACACATGTAAGGTCTCTCTCCTGTATGCTTTCTCTTATGTTTCTTCATACTGCCAGCTTCAGTAACAGAAGCATCACAAATATCACACTTGTAAGGCTTCTCTCCTGTATGTGTTCTCTCATGTTCCTTCAGGCTGCTAGCTTCAGTAAAAAAAGCACCTAAATCATCACACTTGTAAGGCTTCTCCTCAGTATGTGTTCTCTCATGTTCCTTCAGACTGCTTGAGTAAAAGAAGCACTACAAACATTATACTTGTAAGGTTTCTCTCCTGTATGTGTTTTCTTGTGGTATCTCAAACTATTAGCATGAGTAAAAGAAGCACCACAAACATCACACTTGTACAATTTTTCTCCTGTATGTGTTCTCTTATGTTCCTTCAGACCACCAGCTTGAGTAAAAGAAGCACCACAAACATCACACTTGTAAGGTTTCTCTCCTGTATGTGTTCTCTTGTGAATCTTCAAGTGGCCAGCTTGAGTAAAAGAAGCACCACAATCATCACACTTATATGGTTTTTCTCCTGTATGTGTTCTCATGTGAGTCTTCAAACTGTCAGCTTGAATAAAAGAAGCACCACAATCATCACACTTGTAATGTTTCTCTCCTGTATGTGTTCTCATGTGAGTCTTCAGTCTGTCTGCTCGAGTAAAAGAAGCACCACAAACATCACACTTGTAAGGTTTCTCTCCTGTATGTGTTCTCATGTGAGTCTTCAGATGGTCAGCTTTAATAAAAGAAGCACCACAAACATCACACATGTAAGGTTTCTCTCCTGTATGTGTTTTCTTGTGGTATCTCAAACTATTAGCACGAGTAAAAGAAGCACCACAAACATCACACTTGTAAGGCTTCTCCTCAGTATGTGTTCTCTCATGTTCCTTCAGACTGCTTGAGTAAAAGAAGCACTACACACATTATACTTGTAAGGTTTCTCTCCTGTATGTGTTTTCTTGTGGTATCTCAAACTATTAGCATGAGTAAAAGAAGCACCACAAACATCACACTTGTACGATTTTTCTCCTGTATGTGTTCTCTTATGTTCCTTCAGACCACCAGCTTGAGTAAAAGAAGCACTACAAACATCACACTTGTAAGGTTTCTCTACTGCATGTGTTCTCTTGTGAATCTTCAAGTGGCCAGCTTGAATAAAAGAAGCACCACAATCATCACACTTGTATGGTTTCTCTCCTGTATGTGTTCTCATGTGAGTCTTCAGTCTGTCTGCTCGAGTAAAAGAAGCACCACAAACATCACACTTGTAAGGTTTCTCTCCTGTATGTGTTCTCATGTGAGTCTTCAGATGGTCAGCTTTAATAAAAGAAGCACCACAAACATCACACTTGTAAGGTTTTTCTCCTGTATGTGTTCTCATGTGAGTCTTCAGAATGTCTGCTCGAGTAAAAGAAGCACCACAAACATCACACTTGTAAGGTTTATCTCCTGTATGTGTTCTCATGTGAGTCTTCAGACAGTCAGCTTGAATAAAAGAAGCACCACAAACATCACACTTGTAAGGTTTCTCTCCTGTATGTGTTCTCATGTGAGTCTTCAGAATGTCTGCTCGAGTAAAAGAAGCACCACAAACATCACACTTGTAAGGTTTATCTCCTGTATGTGTTCTCATGTGAGTCTTCAGACAGTCAGCTTGAATAAAAGAAGCACCACAAACATCACACTTGTAAGGTTTCTCTCCTGTGTGTGTTTTCTTGTGGTATCTCAAACTATTAGCATGAGTAAAAGAAGCACCACAAACACCGCACTTGTAAGGTTTCTCTCCTGTATGTGTTCTCTTGTGTATCTTCAGGCTGCTAGCTTCAGTAAAGGAAACCTTACAAACATTACACTTGTAAGGTTTTTCTCCTGTATGTGTTCTCATGTGAGTCTTCAGACCACCAGCTTGAGTAAAAGAAGCACCACAAACATCACACTTGTATGGTTTTTCTCCTGTATGTGTTCTCATGTGAGTCTTCAGACTGTCAGCTTGAGTAAAAGAAGCACCAAAAACATCACACTTGTAAGGTTTCTCTCCTGTGTGTGTTTTCTTGTGGTATCTCAAACTATTAACACGAGTAAAAGATGCACCACAAACATTACACTTGTAAGGTTTCTCTCCTGTATGTGTTCTCTTGTGGTATTTCAAACTGCTATCTTGAGTAAAAGAAACACCACAGACATCACACATGTAAGGTCTCTCTCCTGTATGCTTTCTCTTATGTTTCTTCATACTGCCAGCTTCAGTAACAGAAGCATCACAAATATCACACTTGTAAGGCTTCTCTCCTGTATGTGTTCTCTCATGTTCCTTCAGGCTGCTAGCTTCAGTAAAAAAAGCACCTAAATCATCACACTTGTAAGGCTTCTCCTCAGTATGTGTTCTCTCATGTTCCTTCAGACTGCTTGAGTAAAAGAAGCACTACAAACATTATACTTGTAAGGTTTCTCTCCTGTATGTGTTTTCTTGTGGTATCTCAAACTATTAGCATGAGTAAAAGAAGCACCACAAACATCACACTTGTACAATTTTTCTCCTGTATGTGTTCTCTTATGTTCCTTCAGACCACCAGCTTGAGTAAAAGAAGCACCACAAACATCACACTTGTAAGGTTTCTCTCCTGTATGTGTTCTCTTGTGAATCTTCAAGTGGCCAGCTTGAGTAAAAGAAGCACCACAATCATCACACTTATATGGTTTTTCTCCTGTATGTGTTCTCATGTGAGTCTTCAAACTGTCAGCTTGAATAAAAGAAGCACCACAATCATCACACTTGTAATGTTTCTCTCCTGTATGTGTTCTCATGTGAGTCTTCAGTCTGTCTGCTCGAGTAAAAGAAGCACCACAAACATCACACTTGTAAGGTTTCTCTCCTGTATGTGTTCTCATGTGAGTCTTCAGATGGTCAGCTTTAATAAAAGAAGCACCACAAACATCACACATGTAAGGTTTCTCTCCTGTATGTGTTTTCTTGTGGTATCTCAAACTATTAGCACGAGTAAAAGAAGCACCACAAACATCACACTTGTAAGGCTTCTCCTCAGTATGTGTTCTCTCATGTTCCTTCAGACTGCTTGAGTAAAAGAAGCACTACACACATTATACTTGTAAGGTTTCTCTCCTGTATGTGTTTTCTTGTGGTATCTCAAACTATTAGCATGAGTAAAAGAAGCACCACAAACATCACACTTGTACGATTTTTCTCCTGTATGTGTTCTCTTATGTTCCTTCAGACCACCAGCTTGAGTAAAAGAAGCACTACAAACATCACACTTGTAAGGTTTCTCTACTGCATGTGTTCTCTTGTGAATCTTCAAGTGGCCAGCTTGAATAAAAGAAGCACCACAATCATCACACTTGTATGGTTTCTCTCCTGTATGTGTTCTCATGTGAGTCTTCAGTCTGTCTGCTCGAGTAAAAGAAGCACCACAAACATGACACTTGTAAGGTTTCTCTCCTGTATGTGTTCTCATGTGAGTCTTCAGATGGTCAGCTTTAATAAAAGAAGCACCACAAACATCACACTTGTAAGGTTTTTCTCCTGTATGTGTTCTCATGTGAGTCTTCAGAATGTCTGCTCGAGTAAAAGAAGCACCACAAACATCACACTTGTAAGGTTTATCTCCTGTATGTGTTCTCATGTGAGTCTTCAGACAGTCAGCTTGAATAAAAGAAGCACCACAAACATCACACTTGTAAGGTTTCTCTCCTGTGTGTGTTTTCTTGTGGTATCTCAAACTATTAGCATGAGTAAAAGAAGCACCACAAACACCGCACTTGTAAGGTTTCTCTCCTGTATGTGTTCTCTTGTGTATCTTCAGGCTGCTAGCTTCAGTAAAAGAAGCACTACAAACATTACACTTGTAAGGTTTTTCTCCTGTATGTGTTCTCATGTGAGTCTTCAGACCACCAGCTTTAGTAAAAGAAGCACCACAAACATCACACTTGTAAGGTTTCTCTCCTGTATGTGTTCTCTTGTGAGTCTTCAAGTGGCCAGCTTGAGTAAAAGAAGCACCACAAACATCACACTTGTATGGTTTTTCTCCTATATGTGTTCTCATGTTAGTCTTCAGACTGTCAGCTTGAGTAAAAGAAGCACCACAAACATCACACTTGTAAGGTTTTTCTCCTATATGTGTTCTCATGTGAGTCTTCAGACTGTCAGCTTGAGTAAAAGAAGCACTACAAACACCACACTTGTAAGGTTTCTCTCCTGTGTATGTTTTCTTGTGGTATCTCAAATTATTAGCATGAGTAAAAGAAGTACCACAAACACCACACTTGTAAGGTTTCTCTCCTGTATGTGTTCTCTTGTGTATCTTCAGACTGCAAGCTTGAGTAAAAGAAGCACCACAAACATCACACTTGTAAGGTTTCTCTCCTGTGTGTGTTTTCTTGTGAGTCTTCAGACTGTCAGCTTGAGTAAAAGAAGCACCACAAACATCACACTTGTAAGGTTTCTCTCCTGTATGTGTTCTCATGTGAGTCTTAAGTCTCTCTGCTTGAGTAAAAGAAGCACCAAAAACATCACAATTGTAAGGTTTCTCTCCTGTGTGTGTTCTCATGTGAGTCTTAAGTCTCTCTGCTTGAATAAAAGAAGCACCACAAACATCACACTTGTAAGGTTTCTCTCCTGTGTGTGTTTTCTTGTGGTATCTCAAACTATTAGCATGAGTAAAAGAAGCACCACAAACACCGCACTTGTAAGGTTTCTCTCCTGTATGTGTTCTCTTGTGTATCTTCAGGCTGCTAGCTTCAGTAAAGGAAACACTACAAACATTACACTTGTAAGGTTTTTCTCCTGTATGTGTTCTCATGTGAGTCTTCAGACCACCAGCTTGAGTAAAAGAAGCACCACAAACATCATACTTGTATGGTTTTTCTCCTGTATGTGTTCTCATGTGAGTCTTCAGACTGTCAGCTTGAGTAAAAGAAGCACCACAAACATCACACTTGTAAGGTTTCTCTCCTGTGTGTGTTTTCTTGTGGTATCTCAAACTATTAGCACGAGTAAAAGATGCACCACAAACATTACACTTGTAAGGTTTCTCTCCTGTATGTGTTCTCTTGTGGTATTTCAAACTGCTATCTTGAGTAAAAGAAACACCACAGACATCACACATGTAAGGTCTCTCTCCTGTATGCTTTCTCTTATGTTTCTTCATACTGCCAGCTTCAGTAACAGAAGCATCACAAATATCACACTTGTAAGGCTTCTCTCCTGTATGTGTTCTCTCATGTTCCTTCAGGCTGCTAGCTTCAGTAAAAGAAGCACCTAAATCATCACACTTGTAAGGCTTCTCCTCAGTATTTGTTCTCTCATGTTCCTTCAGACTGCTTGAGTAAAAGAAGCACTACAAACATTATACTTGTAAGGTTTCTCTCCTGTATGTGTTTTCTTGTGGTATCTCAAACTATTAGCATGAGTAAAAGAAGCACCACAAACATCACACTTGTACGATTTTTCTCCTGTATGTGTTCTCTTATGTTCCTTCAGACCACCAGCTTGAGTAAAAGAAGCACTACAAACATCACACTTGTAAGGTTTCTCTCCTGCATGTGTTCTCTTGTGAATCTTCAAGTGGCCAGCTTGAATAAAAGAAGCACCACAATCATCACACTTGTATGGTTTCTCTCCTGTATGTGTTCTCATGTGAGTCTTCAGTCTGTCTGCTCGAGTAAAAGAAGCACCACAAACATCACACTTGTAAGGTTTCTCTCCTGTATGTGTTCTCATGTGAGTCTTCAGATGGTCAGCTTTAATAAAAGAAGCACCACAAACATCACACTTGTAAGGTTTTTCTCCTGTATGTGTTCTCATGTGAGTCTTCAGAATGTCTGCTCGAGTAAAAGAAGCACCACAAACATCACACTTGTAAGGTTTATCTCCTGTATGTGTTCTCATGTAAGTCTTCAGACAGTCAGCTTGAATAAAAGAAGCACCACAAACATCACACTTGTAAGGTTTCTCTCCTGTATGTGTTCTCATGTGAGTCTTCAGAATGTCTGCTCGAGTAAAAGAAGCACCACAAACATCACACTTGTAAGGTTTATCTCCTGTATGTGTTCTCATGTGAGTCTTCAGACAGTCAGCTTGAATAAAAGAAGCACCACAAACATCACACTTGTAAGGTTTCTCTCCTGTGTGTGTTTTCTTGTGGTATCTCAAACTATTAGCATGAGTAAAAGAAGCACCACAAACACCGCACTTGTAAGGTTTCTCTCCTGTATGTGTTCTCTTGTGTATCTTCAGGCTGCTAGCTTCAGTAAAAGAAGCACTACAAACATTACACTTGTAAGGTTTTTCTCCTGTATGTGTTCTCATGTGAGTCTTCAGACCACCAGCTTTAGTAAAAGAAGCACCACAAACATCACACTTGTAAGGTTTCTCTCCTGTATGTGTTCTCTTGTGAGTCTTCAAGTGGCCAGCTTGAGTAAAAGAAGCACCACAAACATCACACTTGTATGGTTTTTCTCCTATATGTGTTCTCATGTTAGTCTTCAGACTGTCAGCTTGAGTAAAAGAAGCACCACAAACATCACACTTGTAAGGTTTTTCTCCTATATGTGTTCTCATGTGAGTCTTCAGACTGTCAGCTTGAGTAAAAGAAGCACTACAAACACCACACTTGTAAGGTTTCTCTCCTGTGTATGTTTTCTTGTGGTATCTCAAATTATTAGCATGAGTAAAAGAAGTACCACAAACACCACACTTGTAAGGTTTCTCTCCTGTATGTGTTCTCTTGTGTATCTTCAGACTGCAAGCTTGAGTAAAAGAAGCACCACAAACATCACACTTGTAAGGTTTCTCTCCTGTGTGTGTTTTCTTGTGAGTCTTCAGACTGTCAGCTTGAGTAAAAGAAGCACCACAAACATCACACTTGTAAGGTTTCTCTCCTGTATGTGTTTTCATGTGAGTCTTAAGTCTCTCTGCTTGAGTAAAAGAAGCACCAAAAACATCACAATTGTAAGGTTTCTCTCCTGTGTGTGTTCTCATGTGAGTCTTAAGTCTCTCTGCTTGAATAAAAGAAGCACCACAAACATCACACTTGTAAGGTTTCTCTCCTGTGTGTGTTTTCTTGTGGTATCTCAAACTATTAGCATGAGTAAAAGAAGCACCACAAACACCGCACTTGTAAGGTTTCTCTCCTGTATGTGTTCTCTTGTGTATCTTCAGGCTGCTAGCTTCAGTAAAGGAAACACTACAAACATTACACTTGTAAGGTTTTTCTCCTGTATGTGTTCTCATGTGAGTCTTCAGACCACCAGCTTGAGTAAAAGAAGCACCACAAACATCATACTTGTATGGTTTTTCTCCTGTATGTGTTCTCATGTGAGTCTTCAGACTGTCAGCTTGAGTAAAAGAAGCACCACAAACATCACACTTGTAAGGTTTCTCTCCTGTGTGTGTTTTCTTGTGGTATCTCAAACTATTAGCACGAGTAAAAGATGCACCACAAACATTACACTTGTAAGGTTTCTCTCCTGTATGTGTTCTCTTGTGGTATTTCAAACTGCTATCTTGAGTAAAAGAAACACCACAGACATCACACATGTAAGGTCTCTCTCCTGTATGCTTTCTCTTATGTTTCTTCATACTGCCAGCTTCAGTAACAGAAGCATCACAAATATCACACTTGTAAGGCTTCTCTCCTTTATGTGTTCTCTCATGTTCCTTCAGGCTGCTAGCTTCAGTAAAAGAAGCACCTAAATCATCACACTTGTAAGGCTTCTCCTCAGTATTTGTTCTCTCATGTTCCTTCAGACTGCTTAAGTAAAAGAAGCACTACAAACATTATACTTGTAAGGTTTCTCTCCTGTATGTGTTTTCTTGTGGTATCTCAAACTATTAGCATGAGTAAAAGAAGCACCACAAACATCACACTTGTACAATTTTTCTCCTGTATGTGTTCTCTTATGTTCCTTCAGACCACCAGCTTGAGTAAAAGAAGCACCACAAACATCACACTTGTAAGGTTTCTCTCCTGTATGTGTTCTCTTATGTTCCTTCAGACCACCAGCTTGATTAAAAGAAGCACCACAAACATCACACTTGTAAGGTTTCTCTCCTGTATGTGTTCTCTTGTGAATCTTCAAGTGGCCAGCTTGAATAAAAGAAGCACCACAATCATCACACTTGTATGGTTTCTCTCCTGTATGTGTTCTCATGTGAGTCTTCAGTCTGTCTGCTCGAGTAAAAGAAGCACCACAAACATCACACTTGTAAGGTTTCTCTCCTGTATGTGTTCTCATGTGGTATCTCAAACTATTAGCATAAGTAAAAGAAGCACCACAAACACCGCACTTGTAAGGTTTCTCTCCTGTATGTGTTCTCTTGTGAGTCTTCAGACTGTCAGCTTGAGTAAAAGAAGCACCACAAACATCACACTTGTAAGGCTTCTCTCCTGTATGTGTTCTCTCATGTTCCTTCAGGCTGCTAGCTTCAGTAAAAGAAGCACCTAAATCATCACACTTGTAAGGCTTCTCCTCAGTATGTGTTCTCTCATGTTCCTTCAGACTGCTTGAGTAAAAGAAGCACTACAAACACTTTACTTGTAAGGTTTCTCTCCTGTATGTGTTTTCTTGTGGTATCTCAAACTATTAGCATGAGTAAAAGAAGCACCACAAACATCACACTTGTACAATTTTTCTCCTGTATGTGTTCTCTTATGTTCCTTCAGACCACCAGCTTGAGTAAAAGAAGCACTACAAACATCACACTTGTAAGGTTTCTCTCCTGTATGTGTTCTCTTGTGAATCTACATGTGGCCAGCTTGAGTAAAAGAAGCACCACAATCATCACACTTATATGGTTTTTCTCCTGTATGTGTTCTCATGTGAGTCTTCAGACAGTCAGCTTGAATAAAAGAAGCACTACAAACATCACACATGTAAGGTTTATCTCCTGTATGTGTTCTCATGTGAGTCTTCAGACAGTCAGCTTGAATAAAAGAAGCACCACAATCATCACACTTGTATGGTTTCTCTCCTGTATGTGTTCTCATGTGAGTCTTCAGTCTGTCTGCTCGAGTAAAAGAAGCACCACAAACATCACACTTGTAAGGTTTCTCTCCTGTATGTGTTCTCATGTGAGTCTTAAGTCTCTCTGCTGGAGTAAAAGAAGCACCAAAAACATCACAATTGTAAGGTTTCTCTCCTGTATGTGTTCTCTTGTGAGTCTTCAAGTGGCCAGCTTGAGTAAAAGAAGCACCACAAACATCACACTTGTATGGTTTTTCTCCTATATGTGTTCTCATGTTAGTCTTCAGACTGTCAGCTTGAGTAAAAGAAGCACCACAAACATCACACTTGTAAGGTTTTTCTCCTATATGTGTTCTCATGTGAGTCTTCAGACTGTCAGCTTGAGTAAAAGAAGCACTACAAACACCACACTTGTAAGGTTTCTCTCCTGTGTATGTTTTCTTGTGGTATCTCAAATTATTAGCATGAGTAAAAGAAGTACCACAAACACCACACTTGTAAGGTTTCTCTCCTGTATGTGTTCTCTTGTGTATCTTCAGACTGCAAGCTTGAGTAAAAGAAGCACCACAAACATCACACTTGTAAGGTTTCTCTCCTGTGTGTGTTTTCTTGTGAGTCTTCAGACTGTCAGCTTGAGTAAAAGAAGCACCACAAACATCACACTTGTAAGGTTTCTCTCCTGTATGTGTTTTCATGTGAGTCTTAAGTCTCTCTGCTTGAGTAAAAGAAGCACCAAAAACATCACAATTGTAAGGTTTCTCTCCTGTGTGTGTTCTCATGTGAGTCTTAAGTCTCTCTGCTTGAATAAAAGAAGCACCACAAACATCACACTTGTAAGGTTTCTCTCCTGTGTGTGTTTTCTTGTGGTATCTCAAACTATTAGCATGAGTAAAAGAAGCACCACAAACACCGCACTTGTAAGGTTTCTCTCCTGTATGTGTTCTCTTGTGTATCTTCAGGCTGCTAGCTTCAGTAAAGGAAACACTACAAACATTACACTTGTAAGGTTTTTCTCCTGTATGTGTTCTCATGTGAGTCTTCAGACCACCAGCTTGAGTAAAAGAAGCACCACAAACATCATACTTGTATGGTTTTTCTCCTGTATGTGTTCTCATGTGAGTCTTCAGACTGTCAGCTTGAGTAAAAGAAGCACCACAAACATCACACTTGTAAGGTTTCTCTCCTGTGTGTGTTTTCTTGTGGTATCTCAAACTATTAGCACGAGTAAAAGATGCACCACAAACATTACACTTGTAAGGTTTCTCTCCTGTATGTGTTCTCTTGTGGTATTTCAAACTGCTATCTTGAGTAAAAGAAACACCACAGACATCACACATGTAAGGTCTCTCTCCTGTATGCTTTCTCTTATGTTTCTTCATACTGCCAGCTTCAGTAACAGAAGCATCACAAATATCACACTTGTAAGGCTTCTCTCCTTTATGTGTTCTCTCATGTTCCTTCAGGCTGCTAGCTTCAGTAAAAGAAGCACCTAAATCATCACACTTGTAAGGCTTCTCCTCAGTATTTGTTCTCTCATGTTCCTTCAGACTGCTTAAGTAAAAGAAGCACTACAAACATTATACTTGTAAGGTTTCTCTCCTGTATGTGTTTTCTTGTGGTATCTCAAACTATTAGCATGAGTAAAAGAAGCACCACAAACATCACACTTGTACAATTTTTCTCCTGTATGTGTTCTCTTATGTTCCTTCAGACCACCAGCTTGAGTAAAAGAAGCACCACAAACATCACACTTGTAAGGTTTCTCTCCTGTATGTGTTCTCTTATGTTCCTTCAGACCACCAGCTTGATTAAAAGAAGCACCACAAACATCACACTTGTAAGGTTTCTCTCCTGTATGTGTTCTCTTGTGAATCTTCAAGTGGCCAGCTTGAATAAAAGAAGCACCACAATCATCACACTTGTATGGTTTCTCTCCTGTATGTGTTCTCATGTGAGTCTTCAGTCTGTCTGCTCGAGTAAAAGAAGCACCACAAACATCACACTTGTAAGGTTTCTCTCCTGTATGTGTTCTCATGTGGTATCTCAAACTATTAGCATAAGTAAAAGAAGCACCACAAACACCGCACTTGTAAGGTTTCTCTCCTGTATGTGTTCTCTTGTGAGTCTTCAGACTGTCAGCTTGAGTAAAAGAAGCACCACAAACATCACACTTGTAAGGCTTCTCTCCTGTATGTGTTCTCTCATGTTCCTTCAGGCTGCTAGCTTCAGTAAAAGAAGCACCTAAATCATCACACTTGTAAGGCTTCTCCTCAGTATGTGTTCTCTCATGTTCCTTCAGACTGCTTGAGTAAAAGAAGCACTACAAACACTTTACTTGTAAGGTTTCTCTCCTGTATGTGTTTTCTTGTGGTATCTCAAACTATTAGCATGAGTAAAAGAAGCACCACAAACATCACACTTGTACAATTTTTCTCCTGTATGTGTTCTCTTATGTTCCTTCAGACCACCAGCTTGAGTAAAAGAAGCACTACAAACATCACACTTGTAAGGTTTCTCTCCTGTATGTGTTCTCTTGTGAATCTACATGTGGCCAGCTTGAGTAAAAGAAGCACCACAATCATCACACTTATATGGTTTTTCTCCTGTATGTGTTCTCATGTGAGTCTTCAGACAGTCAGCTTGAATAAAAGAAGCACTACAAACATCACACATGTAAGGTTTATCTCCTGTATGTGTTCTCATGTGAGTCTTCAGACAGTCAGCTTGAATAAAAGAAGCACCACAATCATCACACTTGTATGGTTTCTCTCCTGTATGTGTTCTCATGTGAGTCTTCAGTCTGTCTGCTCGAGTAAAAGAAGCACCACAAACATCACACTTGTAAGGTTTCTCTCCTGTATGTGTTCTCATGTGAGTCTTAAGTCTCTCTGCTGGAGTAAAAGAAGCACCAAAAACATCACAATTGTAAGGTTTCTCTCCTGTATGTGTTCTCTTGTGAGTCTTCAAGTGGCCAGCTTGAGTAAAAGAAGCACCACAAACATCACACTTGTATGGTTTTTCTCCTATATGTGTTCTCATGTTAGTCTTCAGACTGTCAGCTTGAGTAAAAGAAGCACCACAAACATCACACTTGTAAGGTTTTTCTCCTATATGTGTTCTCATGTGAGTCTTCAGACTGTCAGCTTGAGTAAAAGAAGCACTACAAACACCACACTTGTAAGGTTTCTCTCCTGTGTATGTTTTCTTGTGGTATCTCAAATTATTAGCATGAGTAAAAGAAGTACCACAAACACCACACTTGTAAGGTTTCTCTCCTGTATGTGTTCTCTTGTGTATCTTCAGACTGCAAGCTTGAGTAAAAGAAGCACCACAAACATCACACTTGTAAGGTTTCTCTCCTGTGTGTGTTTTCTTGTGAGTCTTCAGACTGTCAGCTTGAGTAAAAGAAGCACCACAAACATCACACTTGTAAGGTTTCTCTCCTGTATGTGTTTTCATGTGAGTCTTAAGTCTCTCTGCTTGAGTAAAAGAAGCACCAAAAACATCACAATTGTAAGGTTTCTCTCCTGTGTGTGTTCTCATGTGAGTCTTAAGTCTCTCTGCTTGAATAAAAGAAGCACCACAAACATCACACTTGTAAGGTTTCTCTCCTGTGTGTGTTTTCTTGTGGTATCTCAAACTATTAGCATGAGTAAAAGAAGCACCACAAACACCGCACTTGTAAGGTTTCTCTCCTGTATGTGTTCTCTTGTGTATCTTCAGGCTGCTAGCTTCAGTAAAGGAAACACTACAAACATTACACTTGTAAGGTTTTTCTCCTGTATGTGTTCTCATGTGAGTCTTCAGACCACCAGCTTGAGTAAAAGAAGCACCACAAACATCATACTTGTATGGTTTTTCTCCTGTATGTGTTCTCATGTGAGTCTTCAGACTGTCAGCTTGAGTAAAAGAAGCACCACAAACATCACACTTGTAAGGTTTCTCTCCTGTGTGTGTTTTCTTGTGGTATCTCAAACTATTAGCACGAGTAAAAGATGCACCACAAACATTACACTTGTAAGGTTTCTCTCCTGTATGTGTTCTCTTGTGGTATTTCAAACTGCTATCTTGAGTAAAAGAAACACCACAGACATCACACATGTAAGGTCTCTCTCCTGTATGCTTTCTCTTATGTTTCTTCATACTGCCAGCTTCAGTAACAGAAGCATCACAAATATCACACTTGTAAGGCTTCTCTCCTTTATGTGTTCTCTCATGTTCCTTCAGGCTGCTAGCTTCAGTAAAAGAAGCACCTAAATCATCACACTTGTAAGGCTTCTCCTCAGTATTTGTTCTCTCATGTTCCTTCAGACTGCTTAAGTAAAAGAAGCACTACAAACATTATACTTGTAAGGTTTCTCTCCTGTATGTGTTTTCTTGTGGTATCTCAAACTATTAGCATGAGTAAAAGAAGCACCACAAACATCACACTTGTACAATTTTTCTCCTGTATGTGTTCTCTTATGTTCCTTCAGACCACCAGCTTGAGTAAAAGAAGCACCACAAACATCACACTTGTAAGGTTTCTCTCCTGTATGTGTTCTCTTATGTTCCTTCAGACCACCAGCTTGATTAAAAGAAGCACCACAAACATCACACTTGTAAGGTTTCTCTCCTGTATGTGTTCTCTTGTGAATCTTCAAGTGGCCAGCTTGAATAAAAGAAGCACCACAATCATCACACTTGTATGGTTTCTCTCCTGTATGTGTTCTCATGTGAGTCTTCAGTCTGTCTGCTCGAGTAAAAGAAGCACCACAAACATCACACTTGTAAGGTTTCTCTCCTGTATGTGTTCTCATGTGGTATCTCAAACTATTAGCATAAGTAAAAGAAGCACCACAAACACCGCACTTGTAAGGTTTCTCTCCTGTATGTGTTCTCTTGTGAGTCTTCAGACTGTCAGCTTGAGTAAAAGAAGCACCACAAACATCACACTTGTAAGGCTTCTCTCCTGTATGTGTTCTCTCATGTTCCTTCAGGCTGCTAGCTTCAGTAAAAGAAGCACCTAAATCATCACACTTGTAAGGCTTCTCCTCAGTATGTGTTCTCTCATGTTCCTTCAGACTGCTTGAGTAAAAGAAGCACTACAAACACTTTACTTGTAAGGTTTCTCTCCTGTATGTGTTTTCTTGTGGTATCTCAAACTATTAGCATGAGTAAAAGAAGCACCACAAACATCACACTTGTACAATTTTTCTCCTGTATGTGTTCTCTTATGTTCCTTCAGACCACCAGCTTGAGTAAAAGAAGCACTACAAACATCACACTTGTAAGGTTTCTCTCCTGTATGTGTTCTCTTGTGAATCTACATGTGGCCAGCTTGAGTAAAAGAAGCACCACAATCATCACACTTATATGGTTTTTCTCCTGTATGTGTTCTCATGTGAGTCTTCAGACAGTCAGCTTGAATAAAAGAAGCACTACAAACATCACACATGTAAGGTTTATCTCCTGTATGTGTTCTCATGTGAGTCTTCAGACAGTCAGCTTGAATAAAAGAAGCACCACAATCATCACACTTGTATGGTTTCTCTCCTGTATGTGTTCTCATGTGAGTCTTCAGTCTGTCTGCTCGAGTAAAAGAAGCACCACAAACATCACACTTGTAAGGTTTCTCTCCTGTATGTGTTCTCATGTGAGTCTTAAGTCTCTCTGCTGGAGTAAAAGAAGCACCAAAAACATCACAATTGTAAGGTTTCTCTCCTGTGTGTGTTCTCATGTGAGTCTTCAGACAGTCAGCTTGAATAAAAGAAGCACCACAAACATCACACTTGTAAGGTTTCTCTCCTGTATGTGTTCTCTTGTGTATCTTCAGGCTGCTAGCTTCAGTAAAGGAAACACTACAAACATTACACTTGTAAGGTTTTTCTCCTGTATGTGTTCTCATGTGAGTCTTCAGACCACCAGCTTGAGTAAAAGAAGCACCACAAACATCATACTTGTATGGTTTTTCTCCTGTATGTGTTCTCATGTGAGTCTTCAGACTGTCAGCTTGAGTAAAAGAAGCACCACAAACATCACACTTGTAAGGTTTCTCTCCTGTGTGTGTTTTCTTGTGGTATCTCAAACTATTAGCACGAGTAAAAGATGCACCACAAACATTACACTTGTAAGGTTTCTCTCCTGTATGTGTTCTCTTGTGGTATTTCAAACTGCTATCTTGAGTAAAAGAAACACCACAGACATCACACATGTAAGGTCTCTCTCCTGTATGCTTTCTCTTATGTTTCTTCATACTGCCAACTTCAGTAACAGAAGCATCACAAATATCACACTTGTAAGGCTTCTCTCCTGTATGTGTTCTCTCATGTTCCTTCAGGCTGCTAGCTTCAGTAAAAGAAGCACCTAAATCATCACACTTGTAAGGCTTCTCCTCAGTATTTGTTCTCTCATGTTCCTTCAGACTGCTTGAGTAAAAGAAGCACTACAAACATTATACTTGTAAGGTTTCTCTCCTGTATGTGTTTTCTTGTGGTATCTCAAACTATTAGCATGAGTAAAAGAAGCACCACAAACATCACACTTGTACAATTTTTCTCCTGTATGTGTTCTCTTATGTTCCTTCAGACCACCAGCTTGAGTAAAAGAAGCACCACAAACATCACACTTGTAAGGTTTCTCTCCTGTATGTGTTCTCTTATGTTCCTTCAGACCACCAGCTTGATTAAAAGAAGCACCACAAACATCACACTTGTAAGGTTTCTCTCCTGTATGTGTTCTCTTGTGAATCTTCAAGTGGCCAGCTTGAATAAAAGAAGCACCACAATCATCACACTTGTATGGTTTCTCTCCTGTATGTGTTCTCATGTGAGTCTTCAGTCTGTCTGCTCGAGTAAAAGAAGCACCACAAACATCACACTTGTAAGGTTTCTCTCCTGTATGTGTTCTCATGTGGTATCTCAAACTATTAGCATAAGTAAAAGAAGCACCACAAACACCGCACTTGTAAGGTTTCTCTCCTGTATGTGTTCTCTTGTGTATCTTCATATGGTCAGCTTTAATAAACGAAGCACCACAAACATCACACTTGTAAGGTTTCTCTCCTGTGTGTGTTTTCTTGTGGTATCTCAAACTATTAGCATGAGTAAAAGAAGCACCACAAACATCACACTTGTAAGGTTTCTCTCCTGTATGTGTTCTCATGTGAGTCTTCAGACAGTCAGCTTGAATAAAAGAAGCACCACAAACATAACACTTGTAAGGTTTCTCTCCTGTGTGTGTTTTCTTGTGGTATCTCAAACTATTAGCATGAGTAAAAGAAGCACCACAAACATCACACTTGTAAGATTTCTCTCCTATATGTGTTCTCATGTGAGTCTTCAGACTGTCAGCTTGAGTAAAAGAAGCACTACAAACACCACACTTGTAAGGTTTCTCTCCTGTATGTGTTCTCTTGTGTTTCTTCAGACTGCAAGCTTGAGTAAAAGAAGCACCACAAACATCACACTTGTAAGGTTTCTCTCCTGTATGCGTTCTCATGTGAGTCTTCAGACGGTCAGCTCGAATAAAAGAAGCACCACAAACATCACACTTGTAAGGTTTCTCTCCTGTGTGTGTTTTCTTGTGGTATCTCAAACTATTAGCACGAGTAAAAGATGCACCACAAACACCACACTTGTAAGGTTTCTCTCCTGTATGTGTTTTCTTGTGTATCTTCAGACTGCAAGCTTGAGTAAAAGAAGCACCACAAACATCACACTTGTAAGGTTTCTCTCCTGTGTGTGTTTTCTTGTGGTATCTCAAATTATTAGCATGAGTAAAAGAAGTACCACAAACACCACACTTGTAAGGTTTCTCTCCTGTATGTGTTCTCTTGTGTATCTTCAGACTGCAAGCTTGAGTAAAAGAAGCACCACAAACATCACACTTGTAAGGTTTCTCTCCTGTGTGTGTTTTCTTGTGAGTCTTCAGACTGTCAGCTTGAGTAAAAGAAGCACCACAAACATCACACTTGTAAGGTTTCTCTCCTGTATGTGTTCTCATGTGAGTCTTAAGTCTCTCTGCTTGAGTAAAAGAAGCACCAAAAACATCACAATTGTAAGGTTTCTCTCCTGTGTGTGTTCTCATGTGAGTCTTCAGACAGTCAGCTTGAATAAAAGAAGCACCACAAACATCACACTTGTAAGGTTTCTCTCCTGTGTGTGTTTTCTTGTGGTATCTCAAACTATTAGCATGAGTAAAAGAAGCACCACAAACACCGCACTTGTAAGGTTTCTCTCCTGTATGTGTTCTCTTGTGTATCTTCAGGCTGCTAGCTTCAGTAAAGGAAACACTACAAACATTACACTTGTAAGGTTTTTCTCCTGTATGTGTTCTCATGTGAGTCTTCAGACCACCAGCTTGAGTAAAAGAAGCACCACAAACATCACAATTGTATGGTTTTTCTCCTGTATGTGTTCTCATGTGAGTCTTCAGACTGTCAGCTTGAGTAAAAGAAGCACCACAAACATCACACCTGTAAGGTTTCTCTCCTGTGTGTGTTTTCTTGTGGTATCTCAAACTATTAGCACGAGTAAAAGATGCACCACAAACATTACACTTGTAAGGTTTCTCTCCTGTATGTGTTCTCTTGTGGTATTTCAAACTGCTATCTTGAGTAAAAGAAACACCACAGACATCACACATGTAAGGTCTCTCTCCTGTATGCTTTCTCTTATGTTTCTTCATACTGCCAGCTTCAGTAACAGAAGCATCACAAATATCACACTTGTAAGGCTTCTCTCCTGTATGTGTTCTCTCATGTTCCTTCAGGCTGCTAGCTTCAGTAAAAGAAGCACCTAAATCATCACACTTGTAAGGCTTCTCCTCAGTATTTGTTCTCTCATGTTCCTTCAGACTGCTTGAGTAAAAGAAGCACTACAAACATTATACTTGTAAGGTTTCTCTCCTGTATGTGTTTTCTTGTGGTATCTCAAACTATTAGCATGAGTAAAAGAAGCACCACAAACATCACACTTGTACAATTTTTCTCCTGTATGTGTTCTCTTATGTTCCTTCAGACCACCAGCTTGAGTAAAAGAAGCACCACAAACATCACACTTGTAAGGTTTCTCTCCTGTATGTGTTCTCTTATGTTCCTTCAGACCACCAGCTTGATTAAAAGAAGCACCACAAACATCACACTTGTAAGGTTTCTCTCCTGTATGTGTTCTCTTGTGAATCTTCAAGTGGCCAGCTTGAATAAAAGAAGCACCACAATCATCACACTTGTATGGTTTCTCTCCTGTATGTGTTCTCATGTGAGTCTTCAGTCTGTCTGCTCGAGTAAAAGAAGCACCACAAACATCACACTTGTAAGGTTTCTCTCCTGTATGTGTTCTCATGTGGTATCTCAAACTATTAGCATAAGTAAAAGAAGCACCACAAACACCGCACTTGTAAGGTTTCTCTCCTGTATGTGTTCTCTTGTGTATCTTCATATGGTCAGCTTTAATAAACGAAGCACCACAAACATCACACTTGTAAGGTTTCTCTCCTGTGTGTGTTTTCTTGTGGTATCTCAAACTATTAGCATGAGTAAAAGAAGCACCACAAACATCACACTTGTAAGGTTTCTCTCCTGTATGTGTTCTCATGTGAGTCTTCAGACAGTCAGCTTGAATAAAAGAAGCACCACAAACATCACACTTGTAAGGTTTCTCTCCTGTGTGTGTTTTCTTGTGGTATCTCAAACTATTAGCATGAGTAAAAGAAGCACCACAAACATCACACTTGTAAGGTTTCTCTCCTATATGTGTTCTCATGTGAGTCTTCAGACTGTCAGCTTGAGTAAAAGAAGCACTACAAACACCACACTTGTAAGGTTTCTCTCCTGTATGTGTTCTCTTGTGTTTCTTCAGACTGCAAGCTTGAGTAAAAGAAGCACCACAAACATCACACTTGTAAGGTTTCTCTCCTGTATGCGTTCTCATGTGAGTCTTCAGACGGTCAGCTCGAATAAAAGAAGCACCACAAACATCACACTTGTAAGGTTTCTCTCCTGTGTGTGTTTTCTTGTGGTATCTCAAACTATTAGCACGAGTAAAAGATGCACCACAAACACCACACTTGTAAGGTTTCTCTCCTGTATGTGTTTTCTTGTGTATCTTCAGACTGCAAGCTTGAGTAAAAGAAGCACCACAAACATCACACTTGTAAGGTTTCTCTCCTGTGTGTGTTTTCTTGTGGTATCTCAAATTATTAGCATGAGTAAAAGAAGTACCACAAACACCACACTTGTAAGGTTTCTCTCCTGTATGTGTTCTCTTGTGTATCTTCAGACTGCAAGCTTGAGTAAAAGAAGCACCACAAACATCACACTTGTAAGGTTTCTCTCCTGTATGTGTTCTCATGTGAGTCTTAAGTCTCTCTGCTTGAGTAAAAGAAGCACCAAAAACATCACAATTGTAAGGTTTCTCTCCTGTGTGTGTTCTCATGTGAGTCTTCAGACAGTCAGCTTGAATAAAAGAAGCACCACAAACATCACACTTGTAAGGTTTCTCTCCTGTGTGTGTTTTCTTGTGGTATCTCAAACTATTAGCATGAGTAAAAGAAGCACCACAAACACCGCACTTGTAAGGTTTCTCTCCTGTATGTGTTCTCTTGTGTATCTTCAGGCTGCTAGCTTCAGTAAAGGAAACACTACAAACATTACACTTGTAAGGTTTTTCTCCTGTATGTGTTCTCATGTGAGTCTTCAGACCACCAGCTTGAGTAAAAGAAGCACCACAAACATCACACTTGTATGGTTTTTCTCCTGTATGTGTTCTCATGTGAGTCTTCAGACTGTCAGCTTGAGTAAAAGAAGCACCACAAACATCACACCTGTAAGGTTTCTCTCCTGTGTGTGTTTTCTTGTGGTATCTCAAACTATTAGCACGAGTAAAAGATGCACCACAAACATTACACTTGTAAGGTTTCTCTCCTGTATGTGTTCTCTTGTGGTATTTCAAACTGCTATCTTGAGTAAAAGAAACACCACAGACATCACACATGTAAGGTCTCTCTCCTGTATGCTTTCTCTTATGTTTCTTCATACTGCCAGCTTCAGTAACAGAAGCATCACAAATATCACACTTGTAAGGCTTCTCTCCTGTATGTGTTCTCTCATGTTCCTTCAGGCTGCTAGCTTCAGTAAAAGAAGCACCTAAATCATCACACTTGTAAGGCTTCTCCTCAGTATGTGTTCTCTCATGTTCCTTCAGACTGCTTGAGTAAAAGAAGCACTACAAACATTATACTTGTAAGGTTTCTCTCCTGTATGTGTTTTCTTGTGGTATCTCAAACTATTAGCATGAGTAAAAGAAGCACCACAAACATCACACTTGTACAATTTTTCTCCTGTATGTGTTCTCTTATGTTCCTTCAGACCACCAGCTTGAGTAAAAGAAGCACTACAAACATCACACTTGTAAGGTTTCTCTCCTGTATGTGTTCTCTTGTGAATCTACAAGTGGCCAGCTTGAGTAAAAGAAGCACCACAATCATCACACTTATATGGTTTTTCTCCTGTATGTGTTCTCATGTGAGTCTTCAGACAGTCAGCTTGAATAAAAGAAGCACTACAAACATCACACATGTAAGGTTTATCTCCTGTATGTGTTCTCATGTGAGTCTTCAGACAGTCAGCTTGAATAAAAGAAGCACCACAAACATCACACTTGTAAGGTTTCTCTCCTGTGTGTGTTTTCTTGTGGTATCTTAAACTATTAGCATGAGTAAAAGAAGCACCACAAACACCGCACTTGTAAGGTTTCTCTCCTGTATGTGTTCTCTTGTGTATCTTCAGGCTGCTAGCTTCAGTAAAAGAAGCACTACAAACATTACACTTGTAAGGTTTTTCTCCTGTATGTGTTCTCATGTGAGTCTTCAGACCACCAGCTTGAGTAAAAGAAGCACCACAAACATCACACTTGTAAGGTTTCTCTCCTGTATGTGTTCTCTTGTGAGTCTTCAAGTGGCCAGCTTGAGTAAAAGAAGCACCACAAACATCACACTTGTATGGTTTTTCTCCTGTATGTGTTCTCATGTGAGTCTTCAGATTGTCAGCTTCAGTAAAAGAAGCACCACAAACATCACACTTGTAAGGTTTTTCTCCTATATGTGTTCTCATGTGAGTCTTCAGACTGTCAGCTTGAGTAAAAGAAGCACTACAAACACCACACTTGTAAGGTTTCTCTCCTGTATGTGTTCTCTTGTGTTTCTTCAGACTGCAAGCTTGAGTAAAAGAAGCACCACAAACATCACACTTGTAAGGTTTCTCTCCTGTATGCGTTCTCATGTGAGTCTTCAGACGGTCAGCTCGAATAAAAGAAGCACCACAAACATCACACTTGTAAGGTTTCTCTCCTGTGTGTGTTTTCTTGTGGTATCTCAAACTATTAGCACGAGTAAAAGATGCACCACAAACACCACACTTGTAAGGTTTCTCTCCTGTATGTGTTCTCTTGTGTATCTTCAGACTGCAAGCTTGAGTAAAAGAAGCACCACAAACATCACACTTGTAAGGTTTCTCTCCTGTGTGTGTTTTCTTGTGGTATCTCAAATTATTAGCATGAGTAAAAGAAGTACCACAAACACCACACTTGTAAGGTTTCTCTCCTGTATGTGTTCTCTTGTGTATCTTCAGACTGCAAGCTTGAGTAAAAGAAGCACCACAAACATCACACTTGTAAGGTTTCTCTCCTGTGTGTGTTTTCTTGTGAGTCTTCAGACTGTCAGCTTGAGTAAAAGAAGCACCACAAACATCACACTTGTAAGGTTTCTCTCCTGTATGTGTTCTCATGTGAGTCTTAAGTCTCTCTGCTTGAGTAAAAGAAGCACCACAAACATCACAATTATAAGGTTTCTCTCCTGCGTGTGTTCTCTTGTGATTCATGATCTTTTGGCACTCTAGATGGTCTTCTTCAAACAAAAGACCATCCGATTCATTACATTTATTTGGCATACCTTCAGTATGTGTTCTCTTATATCTGTCTACACAAATATTTGGACAAGAAACATCAGACATGTCTCCTGTGTGAGTTCTTTGAGAGCTATAACTGACATAATCAAAAATGTCATCAAGAGACTTTGCAAAACTCTGTGCATGTTTTTCTTGTGTTTCCTTATTTAGCTGCTGAAAATTCTCAATAACCAGAGATAGTTTATTGTTTGCATCGATCATAGAAGACATATTTTCTGACATCTGACAACAACTGTCATGTTTTACTGATGCCTTACAAATGTTCTCAGCCATTCATGATTCTGAGTTGCTGTCCCTTGTCATTTCTTGAACGATGCCACTCCCAGCTATGTCTAACATTTTACTGAAGCTGTCACTCCTGTCCTCACACAGAACATCTGATAGTTCTTGTTTCACAATCTTCGTGTCTATGCTGTCATGTGTCCACTTTTGTGAATGCTCTTGTATGGAGTGGTAAGGACTCCATGGAGACCACGAGTATATTTCTGAAACACACCAAAGTAAATCATTAATATCCTCATGAATATACCAGGTATTGATTATGAACAGATGTGCAATCAAGCAGACACACATTGCAGCTACAGATAATCAATTTCAAGTGAACAAAAGAAAAAGAATGATGCACATGTATGATCTACGCTGATGTATGATCTAAATTCATCATGATATAAGCTGATGTATGTGATCTAAATTCATCATAATATAAGCTGATGTATGGTCTAAATTCATCATGATATAAACTGATGTATGATCTAAATTCATCATGATATAAGCTGATGTATGATCTAAATTCATCATGATATCAGCTGATGTATGATCTAAATTCATCATGATATCAGCTGATGTATGATCTAAATTCATCATGATATAAGCTGATAATGCATCGGTATACACGGCAGAACTAGTAGGAATTATGAAAGGACTAGAAATAGCAACAGAAAACCCCCCTATAAAACTAGCTATACTGACGGACTCACTATCTGCAGTACAAGCGCTAGGCAACCACTCTAAAGCTATTAAATTTAGCTTCAATTATTACATATACTGTGTGGGGGCGGGGAGGATTTTTAGAGAGGACATACGAAGGGGGGGGGGGGATGACGTTCTAAAAATATGGTGGGG